>CM056052.1:131538080-131856136 GCA_029574335.1 Rana kukunoris
ATGGGCATTAGATCAGTGTGTGCCAGTTACTGACATATCCCTGGATGGTGTACGGCACATTACAGGTCAGTGTAAAGGATCTTTTAATTTATACCCCTGAATCATCTAGGTGCCTTTTTTGTAGGTATTTTTTTTTTTGCAATGCTATTGTACAGTTTCTGGCTTGGGTGTGATATTTTGTCTTTTGTGTCTGTTGTGTGATTTTGATTATGATGATGTACTGTACTGTCTAGATGACAAATACCCCCCCCCCCCACCTTCTTGTTATTTTACCTCATTGCCCGCCCGCCATATTTTGCTGAGCTTGGACTATGTAACAATACATAGTGGCGTCACACCTGGTCAGACATTGTAATGGCAATAGATTTATTCTATGCAAGGTTGGGTGGGGGCAAGGTGGGGTATTAATGGTCTACATGGGGCATGACAATGCAAACTCTGATATTCAGCCCGCCCATTGCGCTTGCAAATCCTGTTTCTGGTAGCTAATGTGTTTATGAAGCAGCACAGGGAGAGGTAACTGGATTGAATATCTGTGGGTTACTGGCATTGCGATCACAGCTAGAAGGTTCACAAGGGAGGGGTGTAATGGAGCAAGGGGTAACAAGGAAGAGGCTTGTTTTCCTGTATTCACAGTACTAGTTCTATGCTCAAAATATACATCACTATTGGCCACCAAGGGGATACACTACACACATATCTGATATTTTCCTATTGCTTTGTACTAAGTGAGCCTGTGGGTTAAATACAATTAATATGTTGGAAAACATACTGCCTTTATGCAATGTATGGCCTTTCTTTTACAAAAATGTGTTGACGTTTTAATAAAAAAAAAGGAAAAAGGCAGTAAACAATCAATGTAGAGGAATAGGATTTCAATACTCTATGTACAGACTATGCATGGGCCTTTCATGCAAATGGTGTAGAATATTTTTACTGAAGGCTATTTGATTACAAACATCAACTGGGTCATATGTTTAAAAGTTGGAACATATATTTGCTATGTTTTTATCCAATCAAATTCAAGGTTTCATGTTCTAGCCTACATATGTGAAACGGCAGCTAGGATCTGATTGGCTGTTGCAAGTTGCCACGTCCCTTCTTTTTATGAAGTCATCTTGTTGCTTGTTAAAAATGTACACATTTTCTAATTAATTAAAATTATTTCTGTTAAAAAGAGATCTTGATTCTGGAGAATTTCCTTCTATAGGTTGCTTTATTGATTTATACAACCTGAGCTCCATTTCTCTTATACATTACAAAGGGATTGGTCCTGCAGTGCCTACTATGTCCACCAGCTCTTAGTTAGCAAGAAAGGCTTTTGCTTAGCAGATTCTGCCATTTGTATTATAAAATGCTTATCAGGAAAAAAACAAAACATGGTTTGGCCTCTGCTGATTTCCTGTCACTGTAAAGGATACAGGCACTTATCTTACAAAAAAAACTGTACCAAGGCTAGACCAGTACAAGATGGCTTCTGATTAGTTCTTGCGGCTACTACATGCTGTGTGTTGCTGCTTGCAATGCTTTAAGGTTGGTTCACACCAGATGCAGTCCAGTGCATTTTTATTCTGCATCAAAAACACATTTACAGTGTAACATGGATCCCAATCGGCCCTAGTTCAAACCAGTGCAGTGCGTTCCAGTGCAGTCAACAAAAGTAGAACATACTGCATTTTTCTGTATGGAACATGCCAAAACACATAATAAATGGCCCAGAACGCACTGAAATGCACTAGAATGGACACGTCTTAAATTGAGATGAAAAAAGAAAGAGGGGAACAAATGCACCAGAATGCATCAAAGGCGCAATGGAAAACACATAAAAAATGCGTATCCAGAAACACATCCGGAAAGCAGAAATGTGGTGAACCAGCCCTTATGGAACAAATCTGCTGGAGTCCAGACTGACTGCATTATTCACTAGACCAACCATTCTCAGACTAGGGTTCCTCCAGATATTACTAGGTAATCCTTGAGCTGTGGATGATTGACCTCCCATTTGATGGTGCCAGAAAAGTTCTGGGTCCAACATCACTTGTTAGAGCCAGCTGCAGGACGTCAATAATATTTTTAGCTGTCGGAATGGTATAGGCACTTTGACAGCCACTGTAAAGGTAGGCATTCGGGTGGGCACTGTAAGAGTAGGTATTCTGATGGGCACTGTAAGGGTAGGCATTCTTAAGGCCACTGTAAAGGTAGGCATTCTGACAGCCACTGTAAAGGTAGGCATTCTGATAGGCCCTCTAAGGGTAGGCATTCTGATGTGCACTATTGGGATATGAACTCTGACAGCCACTGTAAGGTCGCGTACACACGATCAAATCTGTCTGCTGGAAACGGTCTGCCAGACCGTTTCAGCAGACAGATTTGATCGTGTGTACGGGCGGACAGACAGATTTGGCCAGCCGACAGATTTTAAAGCATGCTTTAAAATCTGTCTACTGGGAATCCGTCTGTCGGACATGTCTGCTGGTTAGTACGCTAACCAGCAGACATGTCTGCCCGCACATACATCGAATGGTTTCGACGCATGGGCGGAAGTGTTTTACTTCCTGGTGCAGTGACGTGGCGGCATCAACGTCACCGCCGCGTCACCGTGCTGTCTGCCGGCGGGGATTTTGGTTTGATCGTGTGTACACAATCAAACCAATACATCCCAGCAGACAAATCTGTTCAAATCGGTCTGCCAGACCGATTTGAACAGATGTATTTGGTCGTGTGTATGCGGCCTAAGAGTAGGCATTCTGTTGGCAACTGTAAAGATAGGTATTCCGACAGCCACTGTACAGTAAGAGTAGGCATTCTGACAACCACTGTAAAGGTAGGCATTTTGATAACCATTGTAAGGGGGTGCATTCTTTCCACTGACCGCAAGTTTTTTTTTACCCGCTGACCCCCAGACGATCCATTTTAGCAGGGGTTCCCTGAGACCTGAAATTTATTTCAAGGGCAAAACAGTTGAGAAAGGCTGTTCTAGGCCCTGTTAGCTAGATGCATCTAGTGTTCACTGTGGAGACATGTGTTGACCACAGGTAATATGTAAACTAAGGTGCCATTTTGCAGAATAAATCGTAAGGTGTCATATAATACCTTCACTCCCCCACCACTGCAGAGCCAGTTGTAAATGAACATTTTTTGAAAATTAGTGTTTATGCAGGACTCCCCACTGCTCCCCACAGTAGCAATGGCAATGGTTGTGTCTGCCAATATGCTTGTCAGGCATCCAAGATTGACATTGTCAGTAGAGGGAGGGAGCTTGCATATTCTTCTCATACCCGGATATTTAAATGTTCTTGGAGGACACAAGCCATGGTGGTGGCTTTAAGGGGGGGGGGGGGTGTAAGAAATTTTACAAGGTATAAAAATAAGCACATTTTTCTACTGTGGTTTTATTGAAGGTCAGGTGGTAAATGCAGGTGCTTCGGCAGATGAAAATGGAAACCATTTAGATATATTTGGCTTTTGTTGGATGAAATGTACAGGAATCAATGCTGAGTCCTGACTGTGCATTTTGTGCCTAGAAATGCATTACTGCATTCACAATACAGTATACCGCAGTCACAGATTACATTGTAGTTTATGTCTCTTTTTCATTATAAACACCGACCAGGTTTAATAACTGATTGGGCTTAGGATAAAATCAAAATGAGTAAATGGCGAGGCATCCTTCAAGTGAAATAAGTAAATAACATCCTTCAGAAACATGCTTTCAGGAAAAATGTATTGGTAAATACTAAAGACTACTCATTTATCTGAGTATGAAATAGGAACTTTCTGTATTACATCATAGCATCCAATCCAGTTCAAACCTTAAAAGGGCAGATTGAATGTGATTGGCGGTAGTGAGCAGCACAGGCAGATATTTTGTTAGATATTCTGATGAATGAAGCCACATCTTGCCTGTCCATCACCACCAATGACACCATTTTTTTTTTTTTGTAAGAATGGAGGAATCTGATTAGTTGTTGTGGACAATACACACAGTTCTTATTTATCAGATTTCGAAAAATGATTCCAATAGTAGGTCTGTAGATATGAAAGGACATGTATTAGTGTCCATAGCAACCAATACTATCCACTTTTACTGTGACACTTGCGGTAGGAAAGAAGACTGCTGAAACTTGGTTAGAAACAACAAGAACCTTTTTATTACACTGCTTAAGGACCATATTTCAAAGATGAAGATTCAGGGTACCGTATACTCATCCTAGGACCAGTAATTAGTTCCAGTGAAGTCAAAGCTACAAAATTTGCAATGGGTATTTTACTTACCTTAGCATTATTTAGTGATCAGGATGACCCCAGGCCAGAAAAATCAGCCAATTAGAAGAGTCCACATGCTTCCATCTTGCCCTGAGACCCTTATACTAGTATTTGACTTTTTTTTTAAATTATCTGAGAACAGGGGACACTAAGCTGAATAAGGCAAGTATCTATGTTCTATATCTAACTATGTTTGGTTGCATTACTAAAGCAGTTAAAGCTGGGTCCTTAACCACTTAAGACCCGGACCAAAATGCAGGTTAAGGAACTCCAAAATGCAGGTTAAGGAACTTGCCCCTTTTTGCAATTCGGCACTGCGTCGCTTTAACTGACAATTGCGCGGTCGTGCGACGTAGCTCATTAACAAAATTGGCTTTCTTTTTTTCCCACAAATAGAGCTTTCTTTTGGTGGTATTTGATCACCTCTGCGGTTTTTATTTTTTGCGCTATAACCAAAAATAGAGTGACATTTTTGAAAAAAAAATCAATATTTTTTACTTTTTGCTATAATAAATATCCCCAAAAAAATTTTTTTTTACTTTCCTCAGTTTAGACCGATACGTATTCTTCTACCTATTTTTGGTAAAAAAAAATTGCAATAACCGTTTAGTGTTTGGGACTTTGCGCAACATTTATAGAGTTTACAAAATAGGGGATAGTTTTATGGCATTTTTATTAATAATTATTTTTTTTACTACTAATGGCGGTGATCAGCGATTTTTTTCATGACTGCGACATTATGGTGGACACATCGGACAATTTTGACACATTTTTGGGACCATTGTCATTTTCACAGCAAAAAGTGCTATAAAAATGCATTGATTACTGTGAACATGACAATTGCAGTTTAGGAGTTAACCACTGGGGGGGCGCTGTAGGGGTTAAGTGTAACCTCATATGTGTTTCTAACTGTAGGGGGGCGGGGCTGGACGTGTAACGTCATTGATCGTCTTTCCCTATATCAAGGAACAGACGATCAATGACAGTGTCAGGCCTCGTACACACGAGGGGATATGTCCGCTGAAAACGGTCCGATGGACCGTTTCAGCAGACATCTCCGCTCGTGTGTATGGGCTAGCGGACAGATTTCTCCACCCGACAGATTTCAAAGCATGCTTTGAAATCTATCCGGTGGAATCTGTCCGCCCGACATGTCTGCTGGTTAGTACACTTACCAGCAGACATGTCGTCCCCCACCGCCGCCGCGCCGCCCCTGAATGGATTCGGCGCATGCGCGGAAGTGTTTAACTTCCTGGTGCGGTGACGTGGCGGTGACGTGGCGGCGTCAACGTCACCGCCGCGTCACCGCGCCGTCTGGCGGCGGGGAATTTGATCCGATGGTGTGTACACGCCATCGGATCAAACTCCCGATCGGACATATCCGATGGAAATGGTCCGCGGACCGTTTTCATCGGATAAGTCCGATGGTGTGTACGAGGCCTTACTGTGAAGAACGGGGAAGGTGTGTTCACACACACCTCTCCCCGTTCTTCAGCTCCTGTGACCGATCGCGGGACACCGGCGGTGATCAGGTCTGCGGGTCCCACGGCCGCAGTCATGGACCCACGGCTGGGCTCTTAAAAGCAACGTACCTGTACGTGCCTGTGCCCAGCCGTGCCATTCTGCCGACGTATATGTGCAGGAGGTGGTCCTTAAGTGGTTAAAGCATAATTAAATCCAACAATTTTGTGTTTCCCAAAACACAACATTAAAAGAGAAATCCGGGATTGTAAAAAACAATTCTACTCACCATTGGATTGATGCTGAATATGTCCCCCGCTGTCTCAACTGTGAGAACTGAGAACACTGCTGATCACTCAGTTCTCCCCCTCCACTCTGAGCAGAGAGCCGTGACTGTCAGTCTTTGGCTCTCAGCTCTCCCCTCTAGCGCTTACTGGAGCCATTGGCTCCCGCTGCTATCAATCACATCCAGTGAGCCAATGAGGAGAGAGAGGAGGCAAGGCTGAGCCACTGCTCTGTGTGTGTAAACGGACATGCAGAGCAGCGGATTCGGAGCATGCCTGATTGGGTGCCCCCACAGCAAGCTGCGTGCTGTATGAGCACTCGGCAGGAGGAAGGGGCCTGGAGCACCACTAGGGGATCCGAGAAGTGGAGGATCCGGTCTGCTCTGTGCAAAACTACTGCACAGAGCAGGTAACTTTGACATGTTTGTTTAAAAAAAAAACAACAAAAAAAAACCACAAGCCTTTACTACCACTTTAAATGTTTTAGTTCTGCTTTAACTGCTTCCTAAAACCGTTCCATTGAAGGGATGCTTTGAATGATAACTGTTATATTTGCTTGTGCTCTCAAGCCATTTATTAAAGGGTCACTAAAGGATTTTTTTTTAAGCTAAATAGCTTCCTTTACCTTACTGCAGTCCTGGTTTCATGTCCTCATTGTTCATTTTTGCTTTGATGTTGCTGTAATTCCTCTCTGTTCTGGACACTTACTGGTTGTCTGTTTCCTCATAACCACAGTACTGGGAGCTTTTTCACTGTGGTCACTAATCAAGGAGGTGTGATTACTGTTTGTCTAAAACCCCTCAGCACCAATCCAGTTTCGTTTTACAAACCATCACTGTCCTCTATTGGCTCTCTGGCTCTGTACATCAGAGAGACAGGAAACAACAGCAAAAACGAAACTAGAACTGTAGGTACATTATATGATTGATTTTTATCTATTTTTAATAATTTTTAAAAGGAATCAGTTAACTATTATGTCCCTTTACCCTGTAAACAGTCATTTCAGCCAACATTTTTTTTTCCTTTACAACTCCTTTAAGCCATCAAATTATCACACGAGTTGCATGCTAGCAACTACAGATAAAAATAATGCAAAGATGGCAACTTTCTTGGCTGTAAAGTATTGGGGGATTTAGTTCCCTTTTAAGCGATGGTATTGCCCATTTTAAAATGGAGCTCCAGGCTCCTTCAGAAAAATGTAAAAGTCAGCAACTATAAATACTGTAGCTGTTGACTTTTACAGTAATAGTAAGACACTTATCTGTCTAGCAATCCAGTGGTGTCCTCACCCAAGACTATTTTTCAAATGGCTATCGGGCGCTGCCACCACCATCTCCACTAAGGGACACTGGCAGTGAAGACTTGTGACTTCGATCTGATTCCCTTCTGTGCATGTGCAGAGTATGCTGCGCTATGTGAATAGGCCGGCTGCAGAGGAAGGAGGAAGGGGTTGAATTTTTTCTCCCCCCAAAAGGAGCCAAATGTGGCAGCAAAAGGGGGGGGGGTGAGCTTCCCCTTTTGGGTGGAGCTCTGCTTTAGGTCCTTCAAGGTAATGCAGAAAATGGCAGCATACAAATCTGGTGGTATGAGGTGTTTCACTGGCTTCAAAGATGAGGGTAGAGGTGTGATATAATAACACTGAGTGCCTTGTACCCGTTAGGCCAGTATCAGATATGGAAAAAGCAGTTTTACCTTTGTAAAAAAAACTGAGCAGATATATTGTTGTACATGCATGATACATTTACCAAAAAGCAACAACAATGCCTGAAGCCGCGTACACACGGCAGAGAACCTCGACGGGCAGAACACATCGTTCCGCCCGTCGAGGTTCTCTGCCGGCCGTCAGATTCGGCGACCCGCCCGTCGGGAATGGCAACCAGCCATTCATCCAGGCGGGCCGTCGAGCAAATAGAGAACATGCTCTCTATTTCTGCTCGACGGCATTCCCGACGGGATGCTCGCCGAGAGCGTACACACGGCCGAGGTTCTCGCTGGAATGCAGCTTCCAGCGAGGTTCTCGCTGGTTTCTAGCGAGAACCTCGGTCGTATGTACGCCGCCTAACAGGCTTCTCTATTAGCCCAAGCTACTCGCTGAAAATATACAGTAGTACTTACAAGAACAAATTAGAAGCTGGATAACTTTCTTATTCAATTGCCTCTTGAAATTGCAAAAGTATGACACGTTTTTTTAAAATTAAAGTAAGGCTGGGCAAGGCAACGGAATCACTTAACTGCCGAATGTCTGAAAATCACAAGCACCACACCCCTCAAAATTGAGAAAATTGTGCAAATATAGAATTTTTTTATTTTTTTTAGGTGCTATACAAAAAGAGGAAATATTATAAGTTAAACTATTTATTATAATATTTTTTCTTTTTGTGTAGCACCTAAAAAAACGATTTTTTCTATATTTGCATAATACCCTCTCCAGAAGTTTGTTCTCAATTTCCTTTTGCCACTCCATTTATCTGCAAGGAGCATAGGCGTGCGCGCAGGGTGTGCCAAGTGTGCCCAGGCACACCCAAATCACACTGTTCAACACAAATTCCCCCTACTGCACTCCTCCACAGCGCTTCCAGCTTCCCTCCTCTCCTCTCCCGCCAGCAGTTGCTGTGGGGATGTTTTAGAATAAGTGGGGGAAGGGGATGGTGAATTTGTAATTTACTGACCACTTCCCTTTCTCAATGAAGATCGTGAGGGATCGGTAGTGTGTGTTTGAGCTTTGGGGTGCACACCCTATGGCAAGGAGCAACGACAATACCTTGTACTTTCAGTTATGTGACTCATTCCCATTCTTCCATTCTTCCCATGCAAACTGGAGCTCGCACAGGCCTTTCTCTCTTTCCTCGTTTTGTCCAAATGGACTGATTGTGCAGCAAAGCAAAGGTGCATACAGGCAGCTAGTTAGGGTGGCAAATTAGTGAACCTGTTGCTTTGCACTGCTTGGGCAAGTCATGGGTTCACTATGAGGGTAGGCTCGTAGTTACTACAATTTGCAGGTGACGTTAGTGGTTATCTATTGGTGGCTGAGTGGTACTCGACAAAGAACATTGAATTGTCTGCAAATTGGTTGATTGGTCAATATCTTGATGAAAACATGTTTTGATGTCATTGCTGTCCTTTTGCAAGTGCTAGTTGCCTGGCTACCATTCTGATGGATTCAATTCTTTCTGGGTTACCTATGTGCAGGAAGTATGCCGTAAGTGATACCAGAGCTCTGCTTATTCTAGGTCAGTGGCCCAGAAAGTATTGGAGAGAAAAGATTAACATGATATCTGGGCAGGTAGCATTTTTAAAAGAAGGACAGCATTGACAGTCCATGGATTTTTTCATGACAGTAAACTTTTTTTAATCTTTGCATAGAGTAGGGGATAGTTAAGATTGTTATGGGTTTTTTTTTCTGTCCATGTCCTGTCATGGAGATTTTTCTTCACTTCTGGGTTCCAGAGACACAGCAGGAAGTAAGGTTCAGTTTTTCAAGAGCGAAGGGGTATTGCCTCTTAGGCCGCGTGCACACGATCAAATCTATCTGCTGGAAACGGTCGGCCCAACCGTCCCAGCAGACAGATTCAATTGCGTGTACGGGCGAGCCGACGGATTTGGCCAGCCAACAGATTTGAAAGCATGCTTTCAAATCTGTCGGCTGGGAACCCGTCCGCCCGACATGTCTGCTGGTTAGTACGCTAATCAGCAGACATGTCTTCTCGCACACGCGTCGAATGGTTTCGACGCATGCGCGGAAGTGTTTTACTTCCTGGTGCGGTGACGTGGCGGCGTCAACGTCCCCGCCACGTCAGCAAGCCGACCGATTTGAACAAATCTGTCTGCTTGTGTGTATGGGGCCTTAGACATTTGTCACCAGACTAGATGTCCCTATAAGAAGATTTCCCATCACCTCCTGTTCCTGTGAAAACTCAAAAATTCGGATTTCAGATCACTTTTTGTACTGGAGATAAGGGTCACAGGAGCAACAATCTCCTCACTGTATAAATGTCAATGGTCCCAAAAAAGTGTCAAAGTGTCCAATCTGATTAATAATAAAAATGCCATAAATATATCCCCTATTTTGTAGACGTTATGGGGCAGATTCACAAAACAATTACGCCTGTCTAACTGGTGTTAGACAGGAGTAATTTCAAATTTCCCGCGGCGTATCACTAGTTTGAATTCTCAAACCATGATACGCCGGCTTCGGGCTTCGATCCGAGAGGCTTACGTCTTCGTAAGCCTTCGGATCTACGCTGCCATCTATTTGCGGCGGCTGGGAGGAGTTCGCGTCGTTTTAATGCGTCGGGATATGCTAATGTGTTTTTACGGGGATTCACGAACAAACGAGCGAGCGGCGCAGTCGTTTTCGTCTATTTTTTTATACGTAAAGTTAGAGCAGCTTTTTGCTGCTCTAACTTTACGTAGCCCATGTTAAGTATGGCCGTCGTTCCCGCTTCGAATTTATTTAATTTTTTTTTTTATTTACGTAACTCGTCGGGACGTGGATCGCCCGTAAAGTACGCTACATAAACAACGAATGACGTCACGACGTGATTTCGCGCAATGCACGGCGGGAAATTTGCGAACGGAGCATGCGCAGATCGATCGCCGCGGGAACGCGCCTAATTTAAATGTTTCACGCCCCCTACTCGTCTATATGGATTGCGACGGGAGAAATACACTACGCCGCCGTCGTTTACCGTAGAAAATCTACCTGAATTCCACGTAGAGCAAGGTAAAAAACGGCGGCGTAGCGTATTTCTGCTACGCTACGATAATCCATTTCTCTGTGAATCTGCCCCTATACATTTTGCACAAACCAATCAATATGTGCTTATTGTGATTTTTTTTACCAAAAATATGTAGAAGAATACATATCGGCCTAAACTGAGGAAGAAGTTTTTTTTTACTTTTTTGGGGAATATTTATATAGCAAAAAGTTAAAAATATATATTTTTTTTTCAGAATTGTTGCTTTTTTGTTTATAGCACAAAAAAAAAAAAAAAAAATGGGGAAAAAAATTCCATCAATTTTGTTTGGGTACAGCGTCGCACGACGATACAATTGTCAGTTAAATCGACGAAGTGCCGTATCACAAAAAATGGCCTGGGTAAATCCTATCGGTCCTTGAGTGGTTAAAATCCACACTCATTTGTCAAACTCTCATCACGCTAAAATAATAAATATTTAAAATAAAGCTGTTCATAAACCAGTAGAATTTTGCTTGAATGTTCGTATGGAAAATAAGAAAAATCAGAGCATTCAAAAGTGTCATTCTGGAATTTTGTATGAAAACCCTAAAAAAAAAATGTAATATAATTGCCATCCTAATAGTTTGAATTTTACATTAGATTTTGGGATGCACATGTGCATTACAAAAAGTATGCTTTTTCCCGAAAGAAACCCACATTCATGGTTAGAATTCTGTTCATGAAAATGTTTCCTTCCTGCTCCTTCAATTTTTCTTATCACTACCAATGAAAAGGATCAAAAGCAAATGTTAACAATCAGAAAATCAAATGAACATTCTGAAAACAAATTTTACAATGAAATTTAACTGGGATATGGCCAGCTTAAGCCTGTCTAACTGGTCATTGTTTAAATGAACAATGACTGGCATTTTTAGTCACGTGGTGCAGTCTTGTTTGGACAAACCTCTTTCATTAATGTATTGAATCCTCAGCTGCGACATTTAGTTACAGAGTAGAACAACAGTAAGGAGGAAAAGAGGTCAAATAAGGCCCTGAATACAGTAAAGCTCACATCAGTTTTAAACAATTAGCAAATTGTGATATTTGTATCAGAAATATACAAAAAACAAAAGAACATATAAGTAAAAAGGATCTACAAGGTTTGAATAATATTTGCTTGTCTTGTATAAGCTTGGTTTCTTTGCCCTGAATATTAGAGATTCTTCATTTATAATTTATTAATGATGCATGCATCAGCATAGGCTTCTAAAGCCTGAGTCAATGATGGGAAACTGAACAAGTTTATTGCTATTATGTATCCCTAGCTATTTTTTTTTGTATAGTGAGGAAGGGTTAAAACCTCTGTCAGGTTTGCACTGCTGTGCAGGGCTATGTTGGAGCATTGGCCAAGATAGTAATAAAAACTCTAGTCTTTATCAAAGTATAGAAAGACTAGACTTCTGTAGTGAGCCTGTCACTGGCAACCATGCATTGAGGCCTGCTCCGTTATCTAAACTTGCTGCTAAGTCATACAGTAAGGTTACCAGCTATGGCCTGATGTTGAGGCTTGAATGAAGCATGGATACTTTAATGTAATGGTGTAATGTAAATGACCACTCTGAGGCTTTATTTTACTGTACCTGCTTTGCATTTAATTGGATGCTCCAGGACCTATGGGAAACTGTTTTCTTATGGAATGTGCTGTGTTTTGTGTCCAAACACATGCCAAAAACGGAGCCCCAACTGTGAAATTACAGGTTTTTAGTTTGAGCCTTGTTTAATGTTTGATTTCTGAATGAGTTTGGTTGCCTTTTCTTGGTACTATACACACATGCGGTGGCGTAGTATCAAGACAGTCTATATCTAGCCATATGTTTCTCCTATTTTATGGTTATCAGTTGCTTTGCTGGAACACATACTATATAGTCTAAGTATTGGGGCCCTCCTGTAAGGTGGTGCACATGTAATGCTGTTTACAAAATATGTGCTGATCAAATAGGTTACTTTACTTAATACTTTTCTGCAGATTTCTTTTTAAACCATCAACATTTACTATTATTTTTTAATGCCTTTATTTCATTTGTAATTTACTTAACAGTGTTTTGTAACATTGTGTTGCCACTAAGCATTGTGAACTTGCATTGTTGAAGGTGATGGGAGTATTGTGGGTTTTTAATTAACCACTTCTACCTGGGTGTTCTTTGTGGGTTTAAGTGGTGATACCAGAATTATGCCTGCCCAAGCAGGCAACATCCAATTATTAACATTTTTTTTACTGCTTCTTCGTCTAGAAGAGATTTGAGTGGCTATATAGCCACACGATCACTTCCCCCGAAGGTGCCACCTTCCCCCAGCTCTCTCATCCATTAGGGAGTCAAAATCGGAGCATCTCCCATCCCTTGGAGCACTCCAAACAGAGTCATGAACTGCAATACACAGAGAGAGAGAGAGGAGCCGACGTTGTTCCTCCCTCTCTGTGACATCAGAAACAGCAAGTGACAATGATTTTGGCACTTCCAGGTTTTGGTTTAATGTTTACAAGTTAATACTGGCTTTTTGAAACATCTGATCAAATTGATCTTGGTTTAATCGGATGCTTTGGAAGCCGGAGTTATGGTTTCTGATAAACCCCAGATCTCTCCATAAAGAGGGCCTGTCACGGCCTATGCAACAAAAGGACATTGAAAAAAGTCCTCACGCGCAAATGCGAAAGCATACGTAAGTCTGGTACGGATATGTAAATGATGCAACGCATCACATGTGAGGTATCACTGTGAACATTAGAGTGAGAGAATCATTTTTAGGTTAAGACCTCCTGTGTAACTGTAAACTAGTAACCTATAAATGCTTTTAAAGCATCACCTATGGAGATTTTTAGGTACCGTAGTTCAGTGCCATTTCACAGGCGTATCTAATTTTGAAGTGTGATATGTCTGGTATCTATTTACTCAGCGTAGCATCATATTTTGTATGTTCCCAAAACATGGGTATTTTATTATGTTTGTGTGCAATAAAATTAATTAAAGTGTATTTTTTACAAAAAAAACTGCATGCGCAAAAATGCGACATAAGAATTGCAACAACTACCATTTTTTTCTCCAGGGTCTCTGCTAAAACAAAATATTTAATGTTTGGGGGTTCCAAGTAATTTCCCAGCAAAAAAATGTAGATTTTTTCATATATGTGTAGCGCCCCCTTTCTTTCAGAAAAGGCGCTACGCTAAAATTAGTGGGAGAGTGGGAGAGTTATTTTGCTCCTACTCCTAATTTTGCTAAATTGGGCTGCTGTCAGCCCTGAATTATCCTGTGGGTCAGTCTGTTCTCCAGAGATGTAGTTCCATCTCTGGGTGGCAGGTGGCGCCAGAGGAATTCAGGCAGAGCCACTTTTCCCCAGCAGCCAATTGGAGGAGTTTTCCCTCGCGAAGCATGCTGGGAGGGGTATATCAGACGCCATTTTTCGGGGTTCTTCGCGGGTTCCAGGTTCCAGTTGCGGCACCCACCTTCAAGGTGTGCGCACCCAATAGACCCCGGCAACATCACCTACCAGGCCGGGGTTGCATGTTACGCAGAGTTCCCTGCTGATCCTGAAAGGGGCCCTGCGACTTGCTGGGGGCCCATTCCTATTAAAGAGATCCTAAGCTGTATGCTGTTCGGTGGGGGATCGGCTTGAGGAGAACAAGGAGGCAGGTGATCCAAAAGGGCTTGAACGAACCATCGGGGATCTGGTTGCCAGGAACTGACAGATAACCATAGACTGTCAACTGGTGACCCTTATTGAAAAGAGAACTTTCTGGGAGGATTCGCTCTACAGTCCAACATTGGGCCTGGGGCAGAGGTCTTCATCTTGAAACACTAAATTCTACTACAGCCAAGTCAGTGAGAGAGACTTGTTTATCCCAGCAACCCTAAGTGACATTCCGGCTGCCAGGCTTGTGGCAGAAGTCTGTCCAGAGGCATTTTACCCACTCTAGGGGCGACAAACTGTTCTATTGCAGAAGGCAGGACTGCTTTCTTTTCATCCAAGCCTGATACCGCAACGTTCTCTCCTTTCATCAACCTTTTCTCTCTACCTCATGTTGATGTTGGTCGTTTTGGACCAAGAAATAAAGCATTCAGAAAACTTCAGCGGCAGGTTTGGACATTCTTTTATTGCTCTGCTCACTGAAATCACCCCTAGACAAAACACAAGGGTAACTTAATTTGCCGATCCCAAATCAATCAGCGGCCCTTGAGGGGGTATCTCTTCATATGTAAGAAGTAAGAAGTGTCAGGTGGGTAAGCCTTTATGTTAGTGGGCTTCCAATGAGGACTTCTGGAAACAGTTACTGATAATTATGTTATTTAAGTTGGTGCAGTTATTTCCTTAGTGTTATTTATGAAATGGTTATTTGTAGGAACATAAAAAGGTAACGGTGGCTTTAAAAATGTAGTGCTGTCATAATTTGGGGTTTATGTCCGATACAAGCACACCTGTCTGTGTGTATTGGGAAAAAAATGATATTTGGTAGTTGAAACAATTCTCAGTATATGACTCCCAACTAATGTATATGACCAATTATAATCTTGGCTAATGTTCCCGGCACTATGTGTTCTGCTGTAATACATGGCTGAAAATGACCCATGCCCATCATCTCGCCAATCATGGCTAAATGGCCGAACGTAAATAGGATATTTATAGCTGTTCCATGCTGATTTTACATCCTTGGGTGTAATTTGTTCTGTAGCACAGTACGTATGACATAAAGAAGACACAGTGTAACAGAAAATGTAGAAATCCAATCACGGAAACAGTCCTTCAAATTTCAAAAACCCACTTTTCTGTTTAATGAACTAATTGAAGCATTTATGTTCACGCCTATGTCAGCCAAATTAGTCAAATGGGCAATAAAAATGCAAAGCAATGCACTTGAGCCTGAGATCACAAAGGCAGCATAAAGGATGAATTAAATAATGACTCGCACATGAAAGAAACCTGCCAGCAATGTAACACAGTGTATAGGATACTACAATGTGGGGGTAGAATGTTAGGCTACTATAGAATTTCAGACTTGTGTCTGTTTACACTACTTCCAATCCGATCCGGTTTACTAAAAAAAAAATGATTGGATCAGAGGGCAGGTGTAAACTGTATCCTTGTCTGCTTTGCATAAACAGAGCAGACGAGGACCTGTCATCCGCCCACTCTGCTGTGATTAGCAGGAGATCAGCGTACAAATCATCTGCTGATCAAAAAGGGGCCTAACACCACATCTCCCAGGACGTTGCAGGATCAACACATAGAGTGGCCACAGGGTGGTCTTGGTGCGCCATCAGACCTGTCTGCCTGCACATGGAAGAGGCAGCCAGCTGAAGAAGACTAAGATGGGTGGGACCTGCTGTGTGGCACTCAAATAGAAGATTTTAGCTGGACAATGCTAGATTTGCTGTGCAGGTAAGTATGTGCTTTGAAGAGCACTACAGCACTGCAAGTATGTGGGAAAAAATAAATATGGGGGGCAAAGTTGCCAACATAGTACAAAAATGTACAGGGACACTTTTTTGCCTGTAGGCGGAGTCTTATTATAATTATGGGCGGGACATTCATTTGTAGGAGTGATGTAGCAGGGGAAATAAAAATGTGGTGGAAAAATGGGCGTGATTCAAGCCACATATTGGGCGTGGCTTAAATGGGGCGTAGCTCAAAGGGGTGTGGTTAGAGTCTGAGATGAACGAGGGATGGAGGGAGAAACAAAGAGAGGAAGAGAGAGAGAGAGAGAGAGAGAAGGAAGGAAAGAGGGATGGAAGAACAGCAGGCCCAGATGCAATAGAAATTAGAGTGTTTTAGAAAGTTTAACAATCAGCAGATAAAGATACTCCAAACACCTGGTGTTAGCGCTTCAATAATCCCGGTGACTTGTCAGCCTTGTTCCACTATGAGATTTGTTCCAGAACTAACTGAGCATGCGCAGTTACCAACTGCGCATGCGCAGTATTAGTCTACGGAAATAGCCGAACGCAACAGCTGATCGTCAGCTGTCTATGTGCTCGGCCACGGCGGCTGTTTAACAGATTAGTTAGCAATAAAAAAAAAATAATACATTCCTCCCCTTTCTGCCGAGCGGCAGCGTGCATTACCTGCCATCCGCACGATCGGCATCTGGCAGCTAACACACAGCTGTTCGCGCTCGGCAGTTTCCGTCGGATGGGCGTACTCAGCTGGAACAAAACAGATAGGTGGAACCAGACTGGCAGATCACCGGCACCATGATTGTTATGGTGTCAGGATGATTGAAGTGCATTATTACTATTATGACATTGTAATATAAAATAAAATAGTTCAACTCACCATAAGAGCCCTGAGCGTGTCACTTGCCACATTGCCTGCCACCAGATGCCATCAGGTATCCATAGCAGAGTCCCTCCTTACACAAGGCATTCCCAACAGAGTCTCTCTTACATCAGGTGTCCCCAGTGGAGTCTCTTCTTACATCAGGCATTCCCAGCAGAGTCTTTCCTTACATTAGGTGTCCCCAGCGGAGTCCCTCCTTACATCAGGGACCCCTAGCAGAGTCCCTCCTTACATCAGGTGTCCCCAGTGGAGTCTCCCTTACATTAGGTGTCCCCAGTGGAGTCCCTCCTTACATCTGGCATCCCCAGCGGTGTCCCTCCTTACATCAGGTATCCCCAGCAGAGTCCCCCTTACATCAGGTATCCCACAGTGGAGCCCCTCCTTACATCAGGTATCACCCAGTGGCGTCCCTCTTACATCAGGTATCCCCCAGCCGTGTCCTCCTTACATCAGGTCATCTCCAGTGGAGCCCCACCTTATATCAGGTATCCCCTAGCGGTGTCCACCTTACATCAGGTGTCCCCCAGTGGAGCCCCCTTTTCATCAGGTGTCCCCCAGCAGTGTTCCCCTTACATCATGTATCCCCCAGCCGTGTCCTCCTTACATCAGTTCATCTCCAGTGGAGCCCCACCTTATATCAGGTATCCCCTAGCGGTGTCCACCTTACATCAGGTGTCCCCCAGTGGAGCCCCCTTTTCATCAGGTGTCCCCCAGCAGTGTTCCCTTTACATCAGGTATCCCCCAGCCGTGTCCTCTTTACATGAGGTCATCTCCAGTGGAGCACCACCTTATATCAGGTATCCCCTAGCGGTGTCCACATTACATCAGGTGTCCCCCAGTGGAGCCCCCTTTACATCAGGTGTCCCCCAGCAGTGTTCCCCTTACATCAGGTGTCCCCCAGTGGAGCGCCCTTTACATCAGGTGTCCCCCAGTGGAGCGCCCTTAACATCAGGTGTCCCCCAGTGGAGCCCCCTTACATGAGGTATCCCCCAGAAGTGTCCTCCTTACATCAGTTATCCCCCAGTGGAGCCCCTCTTACATCAGGTATCCCCCAGCGGTGTACCCTTTACATCAGGTATCCCCGAGTGGAGCCCCTCCTTACATCAGGTATCCCCCAGTGGAGCCCCTCCTTACAACAGGTAACCCCCAGCAGTGTCCTCCTTACATCAGTTATCCCCCAGTGGAGCCCCCTTACATCAGGTATCCCCCAGCGGTGTACCCTTTACATCAGGTATCCCCGAGTGGAGCCCCTCCTTACATCAGGTATCCCCCAGTGGAGCCCCTCCTTACAACAGGTAACCCCCAGCAGTGTCCTCCTTACATCAGGTATCCCCCAGTGGAGCCCCTCCTTATATCAGGTATCATCGAGTGAAGCCCCTCCTTACATCAGGTATACCCCAGCGGTGTCCCCCTTACATCAGGTGTCCCCCAGTGGAGCCCCTCCTTATATCAGGTATCCCCGAGTGAAGCCCCTCCTTACATCAGGTATACCCCAGCGGTGTCCCCCTTACATCAGGCGTCCCCCAGTGGAGCCCCTCCTTATATCAGGTATCTCCCAGTGAAGCCCCTCCTTACACCAGGTATACCCCAGTGGTGTCCCCCTTACATCAGGTGTCCCCCCCCCTGGAGCCCCCTTTACATCAGGAATTCCCCAGTGGAGCCCTCTCTATATCAGGTGTCCCAGCAGCAGACTCTCCACCACCATTACAGAAGATCAGAAGTTACAGGCCGAATGAATATGCGTTTCACATATAGAAACCCTTATACAATAAGATATACTCCAGGTCGTCAAAAAAAAAAAAAAAAAAAACATAAATTCACGTAGCTGTGTATTGCTGTGAATTGATGCCTCAGTGAAGCCAGTGAAGCAACTACTTAAATTCAGCCTCCTGAGTCCCTGCATTTATCTTTATATCAACCTCATGTATTTCCCTGCACAGCAGTACTCAGACTGGGAGAGGGAGGAGCAGCCCTAGCAGCTCATCAGATTCTGCTGCAGTGCACATGTGCTAATGAAGTATGCTAAGTTATGATGTATCACTTCCTCACTGCCCGTTAAGCAGGTTGGTGGTATTCTTTCTCAAGCTGTGCTGATGATGCAATGGTGGTTAAGGACCCAGCTGTGCTGTTTTGCAGAGGTGCCTAGACCACAATACTGGATACACAGAATTAAACATCCTCTTTAGATAAAAATGTTTCATATATTGTATGTAATTGGGCTGTGTATTTAACTGTTTGCTTGGAGTTCAGCTTTAAAACATGAGTGCTTATTAAAGTGGAAGTAAACTTCCATCTCTTGCTTTTACCTATAGGTAAGCCTATAATAAAGCTTAACTATAGGTAGTGTAAATATCTCCTAAACATGCGCAGTTTAGGAGATATTTAGTGTAGATGCAGCCAGTGACATCACTGGTGCACATGGGCATCCACTGAAATATTTTCAGGGGAGGGCGCTTCGGCAGCGGCGATACACAGTCGCGTTTAACCCTTTCTTCAAACGCTAGCGGGGGTAAAAAGCTGAATAGCGCAGCTAAGACGATAGTAAAGCGCCGCTTTTTAGCTGGACCCCCCTCCTTCAGCACAGACCCCCCATTCTGCACAAACCCCTCCATTCAGCACAGATGTACCCCCCCTTCAGCGCAGACCCCCCATTCCACACAGACCCCTCCATTCAGCACAGACCCCCCCTTCAGCACAGATGGACCCCCATTCAGCACAGACGAACCAACTATCACATTCAGTACCTAAGGTCAGCCATCAGCGTGGCACAGCACAACACAGGAGGGGGTGGCGGCTACACTCTGCTCGCTGTGCCTGTGTGACATCTGGCCCGGGACCGTTCAGACAGCCCGCGGCCGTGAGAGAAGGGGATGGTTGGTCAGGTGCAGTGGTGTCACCCCGCACCAGACCACCCCCCACCCCCCCCCCCTTGCAACACCACGGCCAACAGCTCGCCTCTCTCCCTGTTCTAACCTGCCTGTCGCAGCGGCACTGTCACTGCTTCAGTCACGGAGGCGTGTCTCCAGTCCTTAACACCTTCTCGATTTTCCAGGGGGGGTCAATTGCCCCCCCCCCCCCCTAGCCCTATGGAGTGGATGCCCATGCTGGTGCATATGTTCTGAAGGAACGGCCACCCGTGCCATTTCTGTTGTGAATGGCAGCTCCCATGCGTAGGAGTGACGTCATTGCAGCTCTGTTCAGTCACAGAGCTGGAGCCCGCGAACCCGGAAGCAAGACGGGTGAGAACGCATGCAGCACTGACATCTCAGCGCTGGAAGAGATTTGTTTTATCATGTGCTAGTATGCGATGCATACTAGCACATTATGCCTTTACCTTGCACGTCCAAAAAAATAAAGAATTGTCCAGTGGTTTAAGACCACTTTAAGGCTGGATTCACACCTATGCATTTTTAGTGCTTTTTGCATTTTGCAGATTTGCACTACAGAACGTGTTCCATAGGAAACCATGCAAAATGCAAAAAGCACTAAAACTGCATAGGTGTGAATCCAGCCTTAAGGCCCATATACATGATACAAAATAAGGGTCAGTGCCCATCAATGCAGCCTCCCCACTGCCATGAATGCAGCCTGATCCATGCCCATTTGCAGCCTGGGAGGGGGCGGGACGAGCGATAACAGATTACATGCAGGAGAATTTCCTGTTTTCTCAGTGGCCTCTTTAATACCAAGTCCTGCCTTCTATGATAGACCAAACAGTCGTCCAATGGCAGCCCGAATGGAAAAATTAGTATGACAAGCTGTCTGACGATTTTCGGATTGTTAGTACCATGCTTTCAACAGCCGATTTCGCTTGACTGCTGAGGCGCAATGGGTCCAGGCACAATTAAATGTAACATAAATGTATAGAAAACCTTTCCCCTTGCCCCCTCACCCCATTAAATAAACACACTTACAACCATTAGGTTGGAAAGGGCAAGACCACAGCTTTATTAAAATCCAACAAAAAACATATAAACACTTTTCAACCAGTGCCAGTCACAGTTGTACTGTGAGCGTGCAATTCCAAAAGGGGGCCTGTCCTTACCATAGGTGCTGGACAGGCCGCCTACTTCTGATGTCCATCAAGGTTATAGCTCATTATAGCCTTTTATGCTGGCAAGGTCAAGAAACCGCATCAAGCTGTGACATACCACAGAAAAAAGGGGCGGAAGGGTGGGCAGCTTTTCCAACCACGTTGCTCAAAAGTCCCAGAATTCACTGGGGCAATACTTTCTGAGCTCAGGCCAAGCCCATCCCCCAAAGAACAACCAATTCTTGGTGACCACTGAGCCACCTTGTCCTGCACCTGGCCATGCCCGTATCAGTCAAGGCTCTCTTTCCCTCAGGGGACTCAAGAGGCCTTAATTTTCATCAGACAAAAGCTGAATGTGCAGACTATAACATTTCCCAATTTTGTTTAATAAGTATGGTTTTCATCCGAAAAAAATCGTAATAGCAAGACTACACATGCTCAAACGAAACGAAAGAATACATACAAAACTATTCAACACGTGACGTCACTTCTGACGTTGTATTCTGTCGTACGAAAATTTTCGTATTGTGAGTAACCTCTTCACTTTTGACATGAGACTAGCATGCCACAAAAAACGGACGTTCGGTCGTCCGAAAATCGAAACGTGTGTACGAGGCTTTAGAGTCCATCATTTCTGCAGGTTGGCAATTCATATATGTACCATTCATAGCATTTGCACAGGCGAAATATAGAAAGACCATATGGTGGTATTTGACCTTCCTAACACGGAAAGCTCTAGATCGCTCTTGGAATCTTAATAAAAAGGACGGTTACAGTGAAATGTTAATTGTCGTATAACATGCTGGTTGGTGTGCGGCTGGTGAACTGTATGGTAACATCTGGCTCAGTGACGCATGAGGCTGGTGAAAGATGAGGAACGCATCGGCAGATTATTGATTACTTCACAGTGTTCAAGTTACTTGAGGTAAGTAAGATAATTGGTGAACTCTTCCATATCCTTTGAGATATGCTGTCTCGAAATGTACTCTCTGTAAAAAGATTTTTTTTTTTTTTATTAGTAAATTATTTAATTTACAACCACAGGCAAGCTCTTCTGAACATATGTGACAACCTGTTACTCTTATTGCAGTCATTTTCTGGGGATTTATTTCTAAAATGTAATGTGTGAACCCGAACTGGCCTAAGATGTTTGTTAGGTTACAACAGTGCTGAAGTGCAGGTACCTGTCTAATATTTGTGTTATTTTGTTAAAACTGAACAGTAAAAAGGCCATTTGTACTGTAAAAATCAATAAAAAAAATGAATTGTGTACAATGTGTGGCTGCTGCTGTGTTATGTAACATTCAGCCCCCCCTTACAATACAGTCAGTGTCAACATTTAATAATGTAATATTACATAATTCTTTTACTTTGAATAGTAATGCCACGTACACACGATCATTTTTCGGGTTAAAAAAAAATAAGGTTTTTCAGGCTTTAGAAAAAACAACGTTTTTTTCAACTTGATCATTAAAACGGCCTTACCTACACACGATTGTGAAAATAAAATGCTCTAGCAAAGCGCGGTGACGTACAACACGTACAACGGCACAAGAAATTCTCTAAACGCATCGGCATGTGGGCAGAAGTTTCTGTATGACGCAGATTTGTATCACAATATTGATCCTGATTTGGGTAATTGTTCAATCAGAAAATTAACTCTGATTATTGTTAAACTTGTGAATGTCTTGTGGGCTATATTTCCAAACCTATGTCCAATACTGTGGATTTTTTTAGCTGTAAACAATTAAGTTTGTATGGGTCAAATTTTTATTAATTTTTTCTGCTTGTGTGCCCTAAAAAAAATCCACACTACCCGTATCTTCCAATTTGTATAGTAGTCTCCTCTGGGGATGGGCACAAACAGTCCACAAACACATCCTTCTTTATTAGACCCCTTTCACACCAAAGGTGTTTTCAGGCATTTTAGCATTAAAAATAGCGCCTGTAAAACACCTGAAATGTGCCTCTCATGCCTCCCCAGGTTGAAAGCCTGAGTGCTTTCACACTGGGGTGGCGCCCTTTCGCAGTATGGGAAATAAAGTCCTACAAGCAATGCCCTGACCATTGAAATTAATAGGCAGTGCTGCAAAGCGATTCGGCAGTGCCATGACACAGGTGCTTTTAACCCTTTATTTGGCTGATATCTGGAGTTAAAACCACCCCGCTAGTGGCCCAAAAAGCTAATACTGGCACCCCCCCAGTGTGAAAGTAGCCTTATAGTGCTGACACTTTCAATTTTGTCTGGAGTACACAGATTGCTCAATTGGCACATTGTCCATTCTGAAAAAAAGAATATAATATGTTTTCTCAATAAACAAAATGCCAACCAAACCAATCTGCATACTCCAGGCAAAACTGTATGTTTGCCACAGACTATACTGTACAGGGGAAAGAAAGTAAATGTAATGAAGCAGCAGTCAAACATTGGGCGCACTTTATTAGTGTTTTTTTTTGTTTTTGTTTTTGCATATGGACAAAATCGTTTTTGAACCTGAGTTCAGCTTCAAGGCTGATTTCCAGGTATGATTTTTATTTCATTGTTACATTGATCCAGTGTGGAACAATGTAAGAATGCATATTCCATACTGTGGGACTGATGTGGACGGTGGAAAACACTGTAGTACAGTGCGGAAAATAAGTATTTGAACACCCTGCTATTTTGCAAGTTCTCCCACTTGGAAATCATGGAGGGGTCTGAAATTGTCATCGTAGGTGCATGTCCACTGTGAGAGACATAATCAAAAAAAAAAATTCCAGAAATCACAATTTATGAATTTTTAACTATTTATTTGTATGATACAGCTGCAAAGAAGTATTTGAACACCTGTCTATCAGCTAGAATTCTGACCCTCAAAGACCTGTTAGTCTGCCTTTAAAATGTCCACCTCCACTCCATTTATTATCCTAAATTAGATGCACCTGTTTGAGGTCATTAGCTGCATAAAGACACCTGTCCACCCCATACAATCAGTAAGAATCCAACTACTAACATGGCCAAGACCAAAGAGCTGTCCAAAGACACTAGAGACAACATTGTACACCTCCACAGGGCTGGAAAGGGCTACGGGGAAATTGCCAAGCAGCTTGGTGAAAAAAGGTCCACTGTTGGAGCAATCATTAGAACAGGGGTCCTCAAACTATGGCCCTCCAGTTGTTCAGGAACTACATTTCCCATCATGCTCAGTCATGTCTGTGAATGTCAGAGTTTCACAATGCCTCATGGGATTTGTAGTTCCGCAACAGCTGGAGGGCCGTAGTTTGAGGATGCCTGCATTAGAAAATGGAAGAAGCTAAACATGACTGTCAATCTCCCTCGGACTGGGGCTCCAAGCAAAATCTCACCTCGTGGGGTCTCAATGATCCTAAGAAAGGTGAGAAATCAGCCCAGGACTACACGGGAGGAGCTGGTCAATGACCTGAAAAGAGCTGGGACCACCGTTTCCAAGGTTACTGTTGGTAATACACTAAGACGTCATGGTTTGAAATCATGCATGGCACGGAAGGTTCCCCTGCTTAAACCAGCACATGTCAAGGCCCGTCTTAAGTTTGCCAATGACCATTTGGATGATCCAGAGGAGTCATGGGAGAAAGTCATGTGGTCAGATGAGACCAAAATAGAACTTTTTGGTCATAATTCCACTAACCGTGTTTGGAGGAAGAAGAATGATGAGTACCATCCCAAGAACACCATCCCTACTGTGAAGCATGGGGGTGGTAGCATCATGCTTTGGGGGTGTTTTTCTGCACATGGGACAGGGCGACTGCACTGTATTAAGGAGAAGATGACCGGGGCCATGTATTGCGAGATTTTGGGCAACAACCTCCTTCCCTCAGTTAGAGCTTTGAAGATGGGTCGAGGCTGGGTCTTCCAACATGACAATGACCCGAAGCACACAGCCAGGATAACCAAGGAGTGGCTCTGTAAGAAGCATATCAAGGTTCTGGCATGGCCTAGTCAGTCTCCAGACCTAAACCCAATAGAGAATCTTTGGAGGGAGCTCAAACTCTGTGTTTCTCAGCGACAGCCCAGAAACCTGACTGATCTAGAGAAGATCTGTGTGGAGGAGTGGGCCAAAATCCCTCCTCCAGTGTGTGCAAACCTGGTGAAAAACTACAAGAAACGTTTGACCTCTGTAATTGCAAACAAAGACTACTGTACCAAATATTAACATTGATTTTCTCAGGTGTTCAAATACTTCTTTGCAGCTGTATCATACAAATAAATAGTTTAAAAAATCATACATTGTGATTTCTGGATTTTTTTTTTTTGATTATGTCTCTCACAGTGGACATGCACCTACGATGACAATTTCAGACCCCTCCATGATTTACAAGTGGGAGAACTTGCAAAATAGCAGGGTGTTCAAATACTTATTTTCCGCTCTGTAAATGCCACTACTACAATGATCATCACAGTCCTTCCGGTCCTGAGCAATATGGCTGCCCTTCTGCACAGTGAATACAGGGGATCACTCACTTGGTACAGCTGTCATTCACAGAGCATCTAGTATTTTTTTGGATGAATACAAAGTGAATGTGAATGTATAAGTATTAATCAGCTGCTGCAGTTGTAGGGTTCCAATAAGGAAAGTGGCAAGGTCTGAATCCTTTTAGATGTGATTTCCATTTGGGAGTAAGGCGGCGTACACACGGCAGAGAACCTCGACGGGCAGAACACATCGTTCCGCCCGTCGAGGTTCTCTGCCGGCCGTCAGATTCGGCGACCATCCCGTCGGGAAAGGCAACCAGCCATTCATCCCGACGGGCCGTAGAGCAAATAGAGAACATGCTCTCTATTTCGGCTCGACGGCATTCCCGACGGGATGCTCGCCAAGAGCGTACACACGGCCGAGGTTCTCGGCAGAATGCGGCTCCCAGCGAGGTTCTCGCTGGTTTCTGCAGAGAACCTCGGCCGTGTGTACGCCGCCTAACTCACCCAAACAGATTTTTTTCATTGCAGAGGATGCACAAAATATGATTTGTATCTTAGTGTGGAATTCTGGGAAACTTAGTAAGCCAATTACACAAGCAGGAAATTACATTTCTGGGGGGCATTCTGTACGCATTGTTTTAAATTTAACGGATGGATTCCTAACCAATAGGTTAAAACCGATCGTTAGTAGGCACGACCATCGGTTAAAAATCCACGTATGCTCAGAATCAAGTCGACGCATGCTTGGAAGCATTGAACTTCATTTTTTTCAGCACGTCGTTGTGTTTTACGTCACCGTGTTCTGACACAATCGGTTTTTAAACTGATGGTGTGTAGGCGCGATGGACCATCAGTCAGTTTCATCGGTTAACCGATGAAAATGGTCCATCAGACCGTTCTCATCGGATTGACCGATCGTGTGTATGCGGCATTACTCTCTACAGATTGTGGTAATGTCCACATGAAAATGATTCTTGCATACAGTGTAACTAAGTATGCCCAGCTTGCTGTTATTTTATTGGGTTTAGACCATGCATACTGCTAAGCACAATGGAACTGTACAATCCAGGAATCGGAGGTATATTGGCAGTCACCCATCTCTAGCACTTTCATTTTGCACAAGAACCTTACAGTGTTACAGGGTAATGATTTGAGACGCTGGTATCTTGTTTCAAAAACAGTCTATGGAATTCAGAATGTCTAATAAACCTATTCATTCACCAGTGTCTGTAGGTATGTAAGTGTTTAAAAGAAAACCTTCTTACATTTTTAAGAATTTAATTTAATTTCTTTTAATTACATTTTCTACATTTAGGCTGCATTCATACCTTAGCGTAGGTGATTTGCTGCGTTTTGTTACCGCCATTTGCCGCGACAAATTGCTGCGTTTTTTTACCGTGATTTGCCGTGACAAACCGCAGGGTTTTTCACCGCAGTTTTGTACAGGTCATTGTCAGTAATGTAAAACGCCCAATATGCGCTACAAAAAAGGGTCCGGGACTTGTTTGAGCTTCAGGCGTTCAGGCGTTCGGCGTTCGATGTGAACCATCTCCATAGACAATAAAGTTATTTTTCCCCTCTAGCGTCTTTGAGCGTCAGGCGACAAAACGCTCAGGTGTGAATGCAGCCTTATACTAGAAAACTTGTAGAGAACAGCTGAATGTACCATAGCGGTACCAAAGAGGACGTTCACCAGCAGTTTATATAATATTGTCTTTATTACAAAAATGTAAATCTAAACATAACATATTAATTATAAAACCACAAAATCCTTGGTTTAATACCGATATTAAAGGCCAATACTATATGATACTATAATATTGACTCTATTGTTACTGTGTCAAAAGGTCAACGTGTTTTCGCAAACATTGCTTCTTCAGGAGTCCAATGTTTTGACCACAAAATAGAGATTGCCTATCCAAAAGAAAGCATAAATATTATACTTCATTAGACATGAATATAACATGTACATCAGCCTCCATTGTCATGCCCCCCCCCCCCCCCATATACATATATACAGAGAAGGACCACTTACATGCGTCTAAGATGAACCAGTAGATAAAGAGAAAGGAATGGTGTGTCATATGTCTTCCGGAGGTGGCTTAGTATGTGATGCCGTTATACAGGAAGATATAATTAGATAGTCTAGATATTTATTCACTAAAGCATGAGGCCAAAGGTCCAGACTAAGCGCAATAACTGCAAGTATCACGATATTCAGTTCCATATATGATCTCATATATCTCAGGGATTAAAATCTCCCATATGTGTATATCCATGCAGGACAGCACCAGCAGACTTGTATCAGAGGCTATATAGTAACTTAAGCTAATTTTCAGAAATATGTCCCCTTTCCTTTTACCAGCCAAACTTCTACACAAGCTCCAGCCCATGCATAGCACCATCCACCATGCTATGCACTGGCTGGAGATTGTGTGCAATGGTTAATAGGTCTGTAAAAACCAGACCTTCTTGAAGAACAGTTTCAAGGGTTCTGTTGATATCTTTTTGACATGTCTAGAGTTCTATTTTCAACCCCAGGCTGCAGTAAACTCTCATCCACCCAATCCACTCCCTACCTCAGTACTCAGCCCTAGATCGTTATATAGGCTAGCCAAGGCTGAGACCTATCTAGGAAGATATTTGAGCCTTTCATTTACCCTGATCACTTATTTTGAGTCATCCTAGCATGTTATATAAAGCACTCTCTCAGAAAGTCAATGAAAATAAGGTACAGTGTAAAGCCACGTCGTAAAAGAACATTTGCTTTCAGCACATCGGGAAGTGTTGGAATATCAAGGAAAGCAGGAAATCAGCAACACAATGGAGTTTTTAAAACACAGGCAATAAGAAAAATGGATATATCATCTTCTTTTATAGACTGGCCTTAATTTACTTCCAAGGATTTAGTAACGGGGCTGATTGGAGGGATGATTTCCACTGTTGCAGTTGGCTTTCACTGTGGTGAGGAACCAAAGTGCATAAAACCGGCATGTAAAATCCTTAACATTTGGTATATGGTCCAGCTATGCATATCTATGAGTTTCGGCCTAGCCTGCAGCTTTTTTAGACATTTTCAGAAGATATATACTCATTGGGCCAGATTCACAGAGCCGTAACTCCTGTCTAACTGGTGTTAGACCGGAGTACTTTCTAATTCTAATTACGCGCGTTTTTTCACTAGCTTAAAACCTCAAACCATGAAAAGACGGCTTTGCGCTTCAATCCGACTGGCTTACGTGTTCGTACGCCTTCGGATCTACGCTGCAATAAAATTGCGGCCGCTGGGTGGACTTCCTGTCGGTTTCCGCGTCGGGGTATGCAAATGAGCTTTTGCCGTCGATCCCCGAAATTACGATCTTCAATCGCAATCTCTTACGGCATCTTTAGTCATCTTTTCGCTGCGTAAAACTATACCAGCTTTTTGCTGGTCTAATATTAGACAGCCCATGTTAAGTATGGCCGTCGTTCCCGCGTCGAATATCAACGTTTTCCGACGTCTTTTTTTATTTTTGACGTAAAACGTCCGGGAATAGTAATGTCCGTAAACGACGCTACTCAAACAACGAATGACGTATCGATGTTATTTTGCGCAATGCACGGCGGGAAATTTCTGAATGGAGCATGCACAGTTCGATCGCCGCGGGGACGCGCCTAATTTAAATGCTTCACGCCCCCTAATCGCGTATTTCGATTACGCGGCGAGAAATAGACTACGCCGCCGTATCGTACGGGCAAAAATCTACCAGAATTCGTTGTAGAGCTGCGCAAATGTACGTGTACCTGAATCTGGCCCATTGTTTTCAGCGGACCAGTGTGCAAGCTGGAAGCAAGCCAGAAGAAAACTACATGTAAACCTGGAGCAAGCCAGAAGTAAACTACATACAGTGGCCCAGATTCACATACAATTAGATTCGCGTAGAGTATCAGAAATACACTACGCCGCCGTATTTTACCTGGCTCTACGTGGAATCCCGGTAGATTTTGTCCAGTAAACTACGCCGGCGTAGTGTATTTCTCCTGGCGCAAGCCATCTACGCGAGTAGGGGGCGTGAAGCATTTAAAATAGGCGGCGATCGAACTGCGCATGCTTCGTTCAGAAATTTCCCGCCGTGCATTGCTCGAAATCACGTCGTTACGTCATTCGTTGTTTGAGTAGCGTCGTTTATGGACATTCCTATTCCCGAACGAGTTACGTAAAAAAATAAAAATAAATTAAATTCGACGCGGGAACGACGGCCATACTTAACATGGGCTACGCACCGTTAGACCAGCAAATAGCTGGTCTAACAGTACGTAGCAAAAAAATGACGTAAGCGATTGCAAAGACCACTCGTATCTTCGTGGATCGCCGTAAAAAGTCATTTGCATATCCCGACGCTGAAAACGATGCGGACTCCTCCCAGCGGCCGCAAAAATATTGCAGCGTAAGTCCGAAGGCTTACGAAGACGTAAGCCTCTCGGATCGAAGCCCGAAGCCGCTGTATCATGGTTTGAGGATTCAAACTAGTGATACGGCGCGCGAAATTTGAAATTACTCCTGTCTAACACCAGTTAGACAGGCGTAATCGCTCTGTGAATCTGGGCCAGTATGTTTAAAGAAAAAACTCAACAGTGGAAACGGCCTCTATTATGAGTCAGTTTTATTGTTTTGGATACCACCACAATCTCTTTACAAACTATTGCATGTTAGGCTGTATTTGTTTTGCCCTGTAACCATTTCTTTCTGTCAGATTTAACCTTGTATCACATTGTATTTGGTCTGACATCTGGAGTACATGTGTGTGGGTGTTACGTATTGGTTACGTATTACTTGTGTGCAGCCATGAGGTAGAGTCACCTGCCTGTGTCATCAGCTGGCAGTGTCTGTATTGTGTAAGATTGCAGAGTCACCCATATCACTGACATCCTCCTCCCCCTCACTGAACAGCTCATTAGCTAAATCATTCTTTTATAACATAACAATCGGTTATTTCTCTCCAGACATCCGCATAGCTGCTCATTCAAGGGTTGACCTCAATCACACATGATTGTTCCAGTATTTAGCTTATACAGTATATTCCATATTTTGGCTTGTTTTTTTTTATGTGGCCAATTTGACTTTCTGTCCCAGGGTTGTATTTAAAAAAACATATACCCCACTACAGTAAAACCTTGGTTTGCGAGCATAATTTGTTCCAGAAACATGCTTGTAATCCAAAGAACTTGTATATCAAAGCATTTTTTTTACAGGGTATAAAAGAGAAGAGAGGCACCTCTAAGGCCGCGTACACACGACTAAACAAATCCGATAAAAACGGTCGGACGGATATGTCTGCTGGGCTATTTTGGTTTGATCAGTGTACACACGATCAAACCAAAATCCCCGCGGACAGGCAGCGCAATGATGTGGCGGTGACGTTGACACCGCCACGTCACCACTCCAGGAAGTAAAATACTTCCACACATGTGTCGAGTCCATTCGGCGCATGCGGGAGATTTTTGTCCGCTGGTTAGGCGTACTAACCAGCAGACATGTCGGACGGACGGGTTTCCAGCATGCTTTAAAACTTGTCTGCTGGAAAAACTTGTCTGCTCGCCCGTACACACGATCGGATTTGTCTGCTGAAACGGTCCGTCGGACCGTTTTCAGCAGATAAATTCGATCATGTGTACGCGGCCTCAGTGTAGAAATAAGTTGCTAAATGTTGTACCTTCATTAAATGTAATCATATTGCTACACTTAGGCCTCGTACACACGATCGGACATATCCGATGAAAACGGTCCGCGGACCATTTCCATCGATTATGTCCGATCGGTAGTTTGATCCGATGGCGTGTACACACCATCGGATCAAATTCCCCGCCGCCGGACGGCGCGGTGACGCGGACCATTTCCATCGATTATGTCCGATCGGGAGTTTGATCCGATGGCGTGTACACACCATCGGATCAAATTCCCCGCCGCCGGACGGCGCGGTGACGTGGCGGTGACGCGGCGGTGACGTTGACGCCGCCACGTCACCGCCACGTCACCGCACCAGGAAGTTAAACACTTCCGCGCATGCGCCGAATCCATTCGGCGGCGGCGGCGCGGCGGCGGTGGGGGACGACATGTCTGCTGGTAAGTGTACTAACCAGCAGACATGTCGGGCGGACAGATTCCCACCGGATAGATTTCAAAGCATGCTTTGAAATCTGTCGGGTGGAGAAATCTGTCCGCTAGCCCATACACACGAGCGGAGATGTCTGCTGAAACGGTCCATCGGACCGTTTTCAGCGGACATATCCCCTCGTGTGTACGAGGCCTTAGAGGCTCCTCTCTACTTTTTTATACTCAGTTGTGATATGACGCTACTCTTATATCAAGACATCTCTTGTATATCAAGGCACAATTTATTAAAACGTTTTGCATGTCTTGCAAAGCACTCTCAAACCAAGTTACTCTCAAACCAAGATTTTACTGTACACAAACAAATACAGTTGAGATACAGGGCCTTGCAAAAGTATACATACCCCTTGAACTTTTCCACATTTTGTCATGTTACAACCAAAAACGTAAATGTATTTTATTGGGATTTTATGTGATTTTATGTGATAGACCAACACAAAGTGGCACATAATTGTGAAGTGGACGTAAAATGATAAATGGTTTTCAATTTTTTTTTACAAATAAATATATAAAAAATGTGGCATGCATTTGTATTCAGCCCCCCTGAGTTAATACTTAAGAGGGTGTGTTCAGGGTGATGTGCGGTTTTAGTTTTCAACCACAAATAGCGTTTTGCTTGTAGGCCAAAAAGTTACATTTTGGTTCTCATCTGACCAGAGCACCTTATTCCATATGTTTGCTGTGTCCCCCCACATGGCTTCTCGCAAACGGGACTTTCTTTCAACAATGGCTTTCTTCTTGCCACTCTTCAATAAAGGCCAGATTTGTGGAGTGCACGACTAATAGTTGTCCTGTGGAAAGATTCTCCCACCTGAGCTGTGGATCACTGCAGCTCCTCCAGAGTTACCATGGGCATCTTGGCTGCTTCTCTGATTAATGCTCTCCTTGCCCGGTCTGTCAGTTTAAGTGGACTGCCATGTCTTGGTAGGTTTTGCTGTTATGCCATACTTCCAATTTCGGATGATGGGTTGAACAGTGCTCCGTGAGATGTTCAAAGCTTGGGATATTTTTTTTATAACCTAACCTTGCTTTAAACTTCTCCACAACGTTATCCCTGACCTGTCTGGTGTTTTCCTTGGCCTTCATTATGCTGTTTGTTCACAAAGGTTCTCTAACAAACCTCTGAGGGCTTCAAAGAACAGCTATATTTATACTGAGATTAAATTACATACACAGGTGGACTCTATTCTTAATTAGGTGACTTCTGAAGGAAACTGGTTCCACTGGATTTAGTTAGGGGTATCAAAGTAAAGGGGGCTAAATACATATGCATGCCACACTTTTCAGATATTTATTTGCAAAAAAAATCTTGAAAACCATTTATTATTTTCCTTCCACTTCAAAATCCCAATAAAATACATTTATGTTTTTGGTTGGAACATCACAAAATGTCAAAAATTTCAAGGGGTAGGAATACTTTTTCAAGGCACTGTATGCTGCATGTTGAGGTGACAGATTGAACCCTCACTAGGACTGCTAGCTGTGGCCATTATTGTAGGGTGCATGTGTAATGTATTTATTACAGCCAATTAGTGTTATTTGATTTTTACTTCAGGAATATATACAGTCATGGCTGAAATTGTTGGCACCCCAGAAATTTTTCCAGAAAATCAAGTATTTCTCACAGAAAAGTATTGCAGTAACACATGTTTTGCTATACACATGTTTATTCCCTTTGTGTGTATTGGAACAAAACACAAAAAGGGAGGAAAACAAGCAAATTGGACATAATGTCACACAAAACTCCAAAAATGAGCTGGTCAAAATTCTTGGCACCCTTTCAAATGTGGATAAATAATGCCGCGTACACACGATCGGTTCGTCTGATGAAAACGGTCTGATGTGTGGGCCCCATCGGTTTTCTATCCATCGGTGAAAAAACTAAGAACTTGTTTTAAAATTATCCGATGGTTAAAAAACGATCGTCTGTGGGGAAATCCATTGGTTAAAAAATAAAAACGCATGCTCAGAATCAAGTCGACGCATGCTTGGAAGCATTGAACTTCATTTTTCTCAGGGCGTTGTTGTGTTTTACGTCACCGCGTTCTGACACAATCGTTTTTTTAACTGATGGTGTGTAGGCAAGACTGATAAAAGTCAGCTTCATCGGATATCTGATGAAAAATCCATCAGACTGTTTTCATCGGATGAACCGGTCGTGTGTACCGGGCATTAGAGGGGAAATCTTCCAAAGACACTAGTTCTGGTCTCCAATGGATTTTTTATTTATTTTTGCAGGGACTTCCTCTCACTTCCTTACTTGTCTATGGGACAGGAAGTAAAGGTAAATCACTCCAGTAGGACACATTTGGCAAAATATGAACTAAAAACTGATGGGGGTTTATAACCCTCCCTTACTCAACCAAAAATATTATCTTCTTGTTCATAGAAAAAAAAACTATAGCCCATCTTCTCGCAAATCTTTTACTAAAGAGGGACCGTTGAAACAAATTTTTTAGTCCCATGCCAAGGGGTGATCCTGCTGCTTACTGAACACAGGAGGTTCCTCACTTGGCACGGGCGCTATACAGAGAACTACTTTTTCACAATAAATGCAGTGTTTTTGATTGAACAAGGAGGAGATGGTAATATCACTGTACCGGCTCTCCATCTTATCCAATCAGAGAAAGCTTTACATTCATTAGGAATAGACAACATGTTACTGTACAGGAATGGTGCCCCTGCCAGGCGAGGAACCGCCTGTGTTCACAAAGAAGCAGGGCAGCTATTCAGCATGGCCCGGGACCCAGAAGCTAGTGGAGATCATTGTAGTAGTGGTGCCTCCTTCAGTGATTTAGTGATTTTTTTAGCTTCCAGGGGGATCCCACGTGCATGGCACGTACATACTTACAATGGTCCAAGCTGGTAATGTAAAAATTGGCAAAACTTCAGCTTTAAATATAATCATGTTTAATATATGTAATTGTTCCCATTCTGAACTGAATGGTATCATCATGGGAAATACGTTTAGAAATGTAGTTTTAGTAAAGTAAAGAAGTGGTATAACTTGGCCATGTTTTTTTATTACTCTCTATACCCTCATGTATTGATGAAAACAGGTGGGATGAATGAAAACAAAAACAACTAAGAGGATGCCATATTAACTAAGCGATTACCCCTGCTGATCTATTGTATTCTGACAGGGGGACTGCCCCCCACCCCCCCCCCAAACACACTGATCAACGTTTACCGCCAATGGCTGTGAGCGTTGATTGGATGGTGGTTTTCCAGCATGGTCATTCTGTCAGACAGCGAGCTGTACACAAAAGTTGTCCAGTTCCTGCCAAACTGACTGTTTTTGCCTGATCTTCAGCTCTTGTGTACCCAGTCTAATCGTCCGACTTTTTTCGCTTAATAGTCGCAAGTAGAAATTGAATAGGTTACCAAAGTCCTAAAAATTCTTGTACGACAGAAAAAAAAAATAGGAAGTGATGTCATGTGTTGTAATGTATTTGTATTGTATTTTCGGACAACAACTGTACTAACTAAACGAAAATTGTACGATCCGGTATCGTACGGGGAAAATTTTCGTGCTTGTCCGATCGAATAATATCAAATGAATTGTCGTGATCAGCTCTCGAAAGCTCTGTACTAACGATATGATTATCGTACAATTCTTCCTCCGACGAGAGTTTTCATGCGATATTCGGATCGTGTGTACGGGCCATTAGGATGCAGTGATGGGTGGATATCAGTCTTGAGGTATAGTGGTCACTAAACTGGCTCTTCAGAGTGTTGGTTTCACCCTTCAGAGGCATACCAGTAAATATTGCACTATTGAGCTCGCTTTTCAGAGTAAGGGCTATTTAGGTGGCAAAAGGGAAAACTACTCAATATTACTGTATATCTATATCTGCAATACATCTATAGTATATTAGGCAATATTACTGCTCTATGAGGACATACAATTATGCTAATGGAAGCTCACAATAAATGAAGTTGGTTAGTATTATAATTTATGTCCTTGCTGGATAAATAATGATTGTACACGGCAGCACAGCAGACAGACCTGGATATTGCTCCAAGGACTATCGTGATTTTTATGAGATGTATTTAAAGACAGACGCAGCCTTGGAGAAAATATTGACTATATTTTCTTTTTATTGTTCCACCCAGTTTATGAATAGTTGGCGTTTCCGCATAAATTTGCTATTATTCTGTAAGCAACAGCAAGGAAATAAGTTCATGCCACACAACAAATGACAGTAAAATGCTGTGAGGTCATTTACAGCCCCATAAATAGAGGAAATTAGCAGCTAATCTGCTGTGTGAGTTCATCAATCTGTTTAATAGTCGGGTGCAATGTTACGCAGTCCCTTTGACTTACCTTGTATATCTTGTTTGAAGAACTGGTGCCTATTAATATGTGTAGTATGGCTTTGTGTTTTCTGAGTCAAACTAAACACCTGATATCACTTATCAACTCATGTCATTGATTCCTGGATCTCTAAGCTAGGCCGCCTCCGTCTTTCCAGTCTTTCCTGTTTGATTTGTGAGCGAGGCCAGTCGTCATACCTGTTATTCATGGCCTGCAGCTAGCAATGACTTCAAGTCAATTTTTTCTTTGTTACTTTATTGGAAAAGCTGACACTTTTCTGGAGCCATTTTATTTCATTGGTGACTGATGTCTTTGTGTGGATGATGTATGAATTCCCAGGATGAGCACTTTGTTGTAAAATGACACGATGCGCACAGCTCAGCTATGACAGTCCATGTAGCTGGTGCTTGCCTGCAGAGGAAAAAAGGAACAGTGTCACACTTAAGCCCCATACACACTATTAGATTTTCTGCAGATTTTTGTCTTCAGATTTACCAAAACCATATAATATGAGGTGAAACCTTAAGGCCGCGCACACACGATCAAATTTATCTGCTGAAACAGGTCCGACGGACCGTTTCAGCAGACATCTCCGATCGTGTGTACGGGCTAGCGGACAGGTTTGTCCATCGGACAAATTTCAAAGCATGCTTTGAAATTTGTCCGCTACAAACCTGTCCGTCGGATCTGTTCGCTGGTTAGTACACTAACCATCGTGTGTACGCGGCCTAAAGCCCCATACACACTATCAGTTTTCCTGATGGTTTTCTCTTCAGGTTTACCAAAACCATCTCATATGAGGTCAAACCCAGTGGCGGCTGGTGAAGTTTTAGGATGGGGGGGCGCAAGACCCCACCCATCCACGTTTGGTTCCTCCCACTTCTCATAAGCCACACCCCTTAAAGAATCCACACACTCCGTCCCCTGTATTCCACTTGCTTCCACTCATAGTGTCAGGAGTATACAGCTCAGCATCACAGGACAGAGTATATAGCCCCAGCATAACAAAGCATGGTATATAGTGCAGCCTTTACAGATCGGCGCAAACAAACGAAAAAGTTACACTGTTAGTAATGAAGGACTCTAAATGGGCACGAGATTACCAGAGACTGCAGACATACTGCATGAGATTACCAGATACTGCGGACATACTGCACAAGATTACCAGATACTGCATTCGATTACCAGATACTGCGGACATACTGCATGAGATTACCAGATACTGAAGATATACTGCATTAGATTACCAGGCTTTGAATGTGCAAATCAAATGCGATTTTGCACCACGCAGCAGTGTGAACCGGCCCTGAGCCTAGGTTTCCACAAATCTGATGGCTAGCAATGTTAACTGTGCAGCTGGCCCATCAGAATGCAGTTCACATGCACAAAAAAAAAAACGCTTTTTATTTAGGCTCCGTTTCCACTTGTGCAACTTGTCCTGCAACTTGGGACTTCAATGTTGCATGACAAGTTGTACCCCATGATTTCCAATGAGAACCATTCATATCTGTGCGACTTTAAGTCACAGCGACTTCAAAGTAGTCCCTGCACTACATTGGTCCCACTTTGATGCAACTTGAGGTCCAAAGACTCCAGAATACACAGGCATTGCTTTAAGTCACATCAAAATTGCGTCAGAATCGTGCAACTTTCAGGCTGCGTTAGCCTGAAAAGCCTGAAAGTCGCAAGATTCTGCCACAATTTTTTGCCACGATTTTGCAGCGACTTGAAGCAATGCCTATATATTCTGGAGGTCTATGGACCTCAAACCACATCAAAGTGGGACAAAGGTAGTGCAGGGACTACTGTGAAGTCGCTGTGACCTGACGTTGCACAGATATGAACGGTTCTCATTGGAAATCATCGGGTACGACTTGTCATGCAACTTTCCAGTCCCAAGTCGCAGGACAATTAGCACAAGTGGAAACTGAGCCTAAATGAAAAGCGGCTTTTTGTGCATGTGAACTGTATTCTGATGGGCCAACTGCACAGTTAACATTTCTAGCCATCAGATTTGTGGAAACCTAGGCTCAGGGCCGGTTCACACTTCTGCGTGGTGCAAAGTCGCATGTGATTTGCGGCGATGTCCGTGCAATGCGATTAAATGTAAATTACTTGGGGGGGGGGGTGTTGGTGCTTGTGCCGCTCCTAATGTTAAAGAACAAATAAAAAGCGGGGTTGTGCTAAACACCTAATGTTAATAAGCCGGGGGGGGGGGGTGTATGTGCCGCTGCTATCGCTGAGCACGATTGTAAAATAAGCTGAATAAGCTGTTGCAGCAAAAATCTTAATGTAAAAACTTTCTGGGGCCAATCTTAATGAACATTAAATATAAAAAAAACTGCTTTAATAAGCAGGTGGGTGGTGGATGAAATGTGACGGCTGTTATTTTTGCACTAATTCTAATTTACATATAAAAGACATTTTGCTAATAAATGTGACGGCTGCTATTTTGTGTAACCTATTTACATATAAAATAAATAATAAGCGGGGGGGCTGGAAAGGGGGGGAATGGTATGTGACGGCCACTATTCTTGCTGTAATTTAAATATATACATTTTTTTTTTAATAAGCGGGGGGGGAGGGGGGGCCATTGTCGGCCGCTATTTTTACAGAATAAGCGGGGGGGTGGGGTGTACGACACAGTAGATGATTAGCAGAGGGGATGAGGGGAATCCATGTGGGTGACAGCCGCTAATTTCATCCAAGTGGAGTGGATGGACGGTGCTGCGGCTACCACATCAGTAGATGATCAGCAGAGAGGAAGAGAGGGGAATGCATGGGGGTGCCAGCCGATAATTTCACCGAGGGGAGTGGGTGGATGAGCGCTGCAGCCACAGCATATAGTAGAGGATCAGCAGAGGGGAAGAGGGGAATGTATGGAAGGCATAGCTTACCTGTTCCACATCCGCACAGGCACTGCGTTCCACTGAGCGACGTCACTTCCTGTACTACATCGGAACACTATAGTGTGTGCACCCGCCCGGCCATAATAACACAGTCCATCGCGCCGGAAGTTGTGGCGGGATGGAGAGCACCACAAAGGCGTTTTTTGGCTGCCAATTTAGCACCTCGTCTGCAATCCCGTGATGCACAGACATGGCGCTACCCATACAGCACTATGCCCGGCGCTCAGACACAGTGCACATAAGGACCTTTTTGTGTAATTTTTTTTTTCTTAAAGGGACATGTTTAAAAAAAAAAAAATTTTTTTATCTTTTTTTTTTTTTACTGACTGGGGGAGGGGGCGGCGCCCGGGCGCCCCCTATGGACGGGCCGCCACTGGTCAAACCTCAAGAGTTTCAATTTGTATGCAATCAGGCAGGCCCTTGCACTACATGGTTTTGGTAAACCTGAAGAGAAAACCATCAGGAAGACTGATAGTGTGTATGGGGCTTAAGACTTTCAATTTGTATGCAATCAAGCAGGCCCATGCACTACATAGTTTTGGTAAATCTGAAAACAAAAATCTGCAGAAAATCGAATAGTGTGTAAAGCAGGCCATACACAGTGGAATTTTGAACAAATTTTCTTTTCAAAAACAGAAAGTTCGTTTTTTTTTTTTGTGATCCGATGATGCCACCATTGATTTTCGAAATTCGGCCGACAAAATATTCATGTTGCCGAGAATATTCATTTCTCTCTGGGAATATTCGTTTCTCTCCGGGAATATTCTTTTCTCTCCGGAAATATTCTTTTCTGGCAAATGCGTGTTTTTTTTCTATTACTATTCTCGCAAAATTCTCACATCATTGATCAGAAAATCATTTGTTTTTTCAAAAACTTTCCAATATGTCGGATTTATCAAATTTGTTTGCCGCACGAAAATCGACTGTTGCTGCAGCCCACTAACGGTGCGAAATACGAACGAAAATTCTTACATACGATTTTCTAAAGAAAATTCTTTCGAAATTTGAACTGTGTATGGCCGCCTTATGTGGTCTAAGGCCCTGTACACATGTTCAGACATGTCTGATGAGACTTGTCTGACGGACCGTTTTCATCAGACAACCCTGAACTTGTCTGATGGTCTGATGTGCGTACACACCATCGGACCAAAATCCGATCAGACCAGAACACGTCGACTTGATTCTGAGCATGAGCGGGTTTTTGGTCCGATGATTTTGTGTACTAACCATCGAACCTGTCCGACAGACAGGTTTCCATCGGACAGGTTTAAAAGCATGTTTTAAAACATTGGTCCGCTGGAAAACGTTCCGATAGGCCGTACACACGATCGAACATGTCCACTGAAACTGGTCTGCGGACCAGTTTCAGCAGACATGTTCAATCGTGTGTACGCGGCCTAAGACTAAGGGGTTATCTTTTATAAGGGGTTATATTTAAAAGAAATAAAATTGCATAGCTTTTTCGATTTAAAAAAATCACATCTCCTTTTGTCCAGAGAATCTGCATTTTGGTAGATCATAAGCTCAATAATAGCATGCAATGCCAAGCTGTGGTTTCCAAAGCGAGCAAAGTCCTTTCTTGTATTAAGAGAGGTATGAACTGCAAAGAGAGAGAGAGAGATATAATGTTTTCCCTGTACAAATCATTAGTTAGACGTCATTTTGAATATGCAGTTTTGAAGTTTTTGGCACCAGTTCACAAAAAGGATATCGGGGAACTGGAGAAAGTGCAGAGAAGGGCAACCAAACTGATAAGAGGCATGGAGGAGTTCAGCTATGAGGAAAGATTAGAGGAACTGAATTTATTTACTCTTGAGAAGAGGAGCATAAGGGGGGATATGATCAACATGTACAAATATACGTATAAGGGGATCATATAGTGAACTTGGTGTTGATTTATTCTTTTTACGGTCAACACAGAGGACAAGGGAGCACTCTTTACGTCTAGACTGGATTTCTTTCATCTCCAAATACGGAAAGGTTTCTACACAGTAAAAGCAATGAAAATGTGGAATAGACTCCTTCCAGAGGTGGTTCTGGCCAGCTCAGTAGATTGCTTTGAGAAAGGTCTGGATTCTTTCCTAAATGTACATAATATAATTGGGTACTAACTAGGGTTGTCCCGATACCACTTTTTTAGGACCGAGTACAAGTAACGATACTATTTTTCAAGTACTCGCTGATACCGAATACGATACTTTTTTTTAAATGTGTCCCCAAATGCAGCCATGTCCCCCACGAATGCAGCCATGTCCCCCCACAAATGCAGCCATGTCCCCCACATATGCAGCCATGTCCCCCACATATGCAGCCATGTCCCCCACATATGCAGCCATGTCCCCCACATATGCAGCCATGTCCCCCATATATGCAGCCATGTCCCCCACATATGCAGCCATGTCTCCCCCGTACCGTATATGCAGCCGCAGCCGCCACCTAGTTCATCACCGTAGGGAACATCACAGCTTTCATTTGAATAGCTGTGTGTTCCCCGCCACGCCGTGTATAGACACTCCCCCTTGCTCGGGCACTTTGATAGACAGATCACCCATCCAATCCTGGGGATGGTGATCTGTCTATCAAAGTGCCTGAGCAAGGGGGAGTGTCTATACGCGGCACGGCGGGGACCACACAGCTATTCAAATTAAAGCTGTGATGTTCCCCAAGATGCGGTATGCGTTATGCGGCGGCATTACAGCGGCAGCGAATGCGGAGGCGGCGTTGCGGCGGCGGCGGAGGGGGGGGGATTAGTATCGGATCTGGCATCAGGGGGCATTTGTGGGAGTACAAGTACTCCCGCAAATTCTCAGTATCGGTCCCGATACCGATATTGGTATCGGTATCGGGACAACCCTAGTACTAACATTTATAGGTAAAGTTGATCCAGGGAAAATCCGATTGCCTCTCGGGGGACCAGGAAGGAATTTTTCCCCTGCGGTAGCAAATTGGATCGTGCTTTGCTGGGGTTTTTCACTGTTCTCTGGATCAATTGTGGGTTATATGAAAACAAAGAAAACTGCGCTAATATACAAAAACCATAAAAATAAACAAATACAATAAAATAAAAATACTAAAAAAACACACCATAGGCTGCAGTTGTTGTGTGATAGCACAAAGGAATTCAAAAAATAAAAGCAAAACTGCGCCACAAAAATAAATAAATATAAAATTAAAATCATTAAAAACAGTCAGTAAAGCAGTTTTTATAAAGTTTCAACACAGAATAAGTCCAACATGTGATTCTGAATGTCTCCAATGTTGTATATGCTGCATATATGAAGATATCCACAGTAGCACACCACCGCAGTGACAAACATTAGCCTGAAAGTGATCCCTTCACCGAAGTTAGAAATGGCTGCTTACCAGAAGCAAGCTCAAAAAGAGCAATTGGCTATAGCCCAGCCACGGCCATGGTATCCACAAGACAGCTGTAAACCACGATCCCCCAAAACAGGCAGGAAGGGACACTGCATAAAATCATGCATATAAAAGCCGGCCGGCAAGCGATAGGGAATCTCCCCATGTGGTGACGTCACTCAGCGTCCCCCAGACGCGTTTCGTCATCAACGGACATTTTCAATGGGATCCCATTGAAAACGTCCGTTGATGACGAAACGCGCCTGGGGGACGCTGAGTGACGTCACCACGTGGGGAGATTCCCTATCGCTTGCCGGCCGGCTTTTATATGCATGATTTTATCGTTTATTCTGGAAGTAGAATGTGCTTTTTTTGAATAAAATTTTCATACGGAATTTCACTATGGTGCGCTTTCTGTTTTAAACCCCTGTGTGGTTGAATGGTGAATTACGCCCAAATAATATCCTGGTGAACTGAAAACTGCAGTGTCCCTTCCTGCCTGTTCTAGGGGATCGTGGTTTACAGCTGTCTTGTGGATACCAAGGCCGTGGCTGGGCTATAGCCAATTGCTCTTTCTGAGCTTGCTTCTGGTAAGCAGCCATTTCTAACTTCGGTGAAGGGATCACTTTCAGGCTAATGTTTGTCACTGCGGTGGTGTGCTACTGTGGATATCTTCATATATGCAGCATATACAACATTGGAGACATTCAGAATCACATGTTGGACTTATTCTGTGTTGAAACTTTATAAAAACTGCTTTACTGACTGTTTTTAATAATTTTAATTTTATATTTATTTATTTTTGTGGCACAGTTTTGCTTTTATTTTTTGAATTGTGGGTTATAGGACTGGGTATATGGGATTGGATGATTTTATTTATTTATTTTTATGGTTGAACTAGATGGACTCGTCTTTTTTCTACCTGACTAACTATGTACATTCGTTCTTTGCAAAAAAAAAAAAAAACTTCTTTGGTCAACAGCTAATTTTCCTTGGGCTTTTTTCTTTTCTTAACCACTTCAGCCCCGGACCATATTGCTGTCCAAAGACCAGAGCACTTTTTGAGATTCGGCGCTGCGTCGCTTTAACTGACAATTGCGCGGTCGTGCGACGTGGCTCCCAAACAAAATTGGCGTCCTTTTTTTCCCACAAATAGAGCTTTCTTTTGGTGGTATTTGATCATCTCTGCGGTTTTTATTTTTTGCGCTATAAACAAAAACAGAGCGACTATTTTGAAAAAAATGCAATATTTTTTACATTTTTCTATAATAAATATCCCCAAAAATATATTAAAAAAAAATATTTTTCCCTCAGTTTAGGCCGATACGTATTCTTCTACATATTTTTCGTAAAAAAAAATCGCAATTAGCGTTTATTGATTGGTTTGCGCAAAAGTTATAGCGTTTACAAAATAGGGGGTAGTTTTATGGCATTTTTATTATTATTTTTTTTTTACTAGTAATGGCGGCGATCAGCGTTTTTTTTCGGTACTGCGATATTATGGCGGGCACTTCGGACACTTTTGACACATTTTTGGGACCATTGGCATTTTTTTAGCGATCAATGCTATAAAAATGCATTGGATTACTATAAAAATGCCATTGGCAGTGAAGGGGTTAACACTAGGGGGCAGGGAAGGGGTTAAGTGTGTTCCTAGTGTGTTCTAACTGTATGGGGGGGGGTGGACTCACTAGGGGAATCACTGATCTTCTGTTCATACATTGTATGAACAGAAAATCAGCGTTTCCCCCGCTGACAGGAACGAGCGCTGTGTGTTTTCACACACAGCTCCCGTTCCCCGCTCTGTAACGAGCGATCGCGTGTGCCCGGCGGCGATCGCGCCCGCCGGGCACACGCACGGGACTCGGGGGCGAGCGGGGGGGCGCGCGCGCGGGCCGCCGGCGGCGCGCACGCGCCCCCTAGTGGCCGCGAAAGGCGCGACGTAGAGCTACGGGCTCTCGCGCACCCGTGCCGACCTGCCGCCGTATAACTGCGGCGGCTGGTCGGCAAGCGGTTAAAGTGGTTGTAAACCCACGAAAAAACAAACAAAAACCTTGCAAGACAAAGGCCTAATGAGTTAGTATGCATAGCATACTAAATCATTATGAAATGCTTAAGCTAAATCGAAGCCCCCACATGGTCCCGGCACACCGATGTGGCTGACGACGTGTCTCCTGGAGTTATTTCCAGATATCGTGTGCTCTTGGCGCTGTGATTGGCCAGAGCTGCGATGACACCAGTAACAGCACACAGCTGAAGACATGGCACAAGCGAGCCGTTTCTTCTGTGTGCATGTGCTGATAACGTCGGCACATGCTGATACAGTGAACCACATTTAGGAGATATTCACGGTACCTACAGGTAAGCCTTATTATAGGCCAGTGGTTCTCAACCTTACTAGTGCCGTGACCCCTTGATAAAATTTCCCACGTTTTGGGGACCCCTAAGGCCTCGTACACACAATCAAATCTGTCTGCTGGAAATGGTCTGCTAGACCGTCCCAGCAGACAGATTCGATCGTGTGTACGGCCGAGCCGACAGATTTGGCCACCCGACAGATTTCAAAGCATGCTTTGAAATCTATCGGGTGGGAATCCGTCCGCCCGACATGTCTGCTGGTTAGTACACTTACCAGCAGACATGTCGTCCCGCACCGCCGCCGAATGGATTCGGCGCATGCGCGGAAGTGTTTTACTTCCTGGTGCGGTGACGTGGCTGCGTCAACGTCACCGCCACGTCACCGACACGTCAGAGCGCCGTCTGCTGGCGGGGATTTTGGTTTGCTTGTGTGTACACGCGAGCAAATCAAAATCCTATCAGACAGATTTGTTCAAATCGGTCGGTCCGACCGATTTGAACAAATAGATTGCCTCGTGTGTACGAGGCCTAACAGTAAAATTATTTTCGTAGTGTGGGTTGTCAGCATCCAAGGAAAGACAAGTAATTTGTGCCCCTAACCCACAGACATTTAGCACTCCCTGAGTCCCTTCCTCTTATACAGTATTAAAACCCCTTATAATAAATTTTAGGATATACCACGCTTTCTCTCTGTTCTCCTTTTTTTTCCCTTTTATGCCTCTCTATGCTAATTTATTGTTGTTTTTTTCCCCATCCCTCTCTCTAGCCAACTTTCTCGTTATTTCTCCATATAATCTCTATTTTTATTCCTTCTCTTACTCCTTGGTGGTGGTGGGGTTGGGTTCAGTGGCAGTGCTGGCAGGGGAGTTCTGATCAGCCAACTTCATGTTCGGAGACCCCTCAACAAAGAAATGAAATTATATGACAGATAAAAAAGTGAACTGAAATGAATAATAAACCACATTTGTTCTAGAAAAATATATCAGTTAGGTTCCGGAAAAGACACTTTTTTTCCTAATATTTATTGTCTGGAAGAATACACATTACACAGGTAATTGGAATCGTCAAGTCATATATCAGAGTTACGCATCACACTACAATATTTACAAAAAGTCTTTCTTCCTGCACTTAGCATCTGCAAAATCTTTAACTAACTCATCAAAGTGTATCATCTTGAGGGCATTGCTCTTGACAGCCATTAGGCACAGAGCACTTAGTCTTTCATGGGTCATACCTAAAGCATCAGAAAGAAAGCTGTCCAGCATCTCAGGTGGCACAGCAAAAAGAGCTGCAGCCAGCCACCACAGAGGTTGCAGGTTCAGATCTGGACCCTGACACCATGCTTTTCAACAAAATAGGCAGTTGGGTCATGTTTATAACGCATCCTGAATGCCTACCAATGCTGCTTACAGTTGTTAAAATAGGTAGCAGATGGAGGTGTACACACTGCAGCGTTAGCGTTGCCCTACATCGTTGGGGGGTGGGGGGGTTGCCTGAAGAGTTTAGCAGGTGTTAACTCTTTGCTGCTGCCTCAAATTACTTCTACTGAAGCACACAACGGGTGCATTGTAAGTACTTCCAAAAAGCTAATTTGCGCTATAGGTCCATTGAAGGCTGTTTTAGAATTCAGCTCCTGTGTGAAAGGGTCCTTACAGTATACATTGAGGAAAATCTCTTCACATGGTTCCTAGAGACCACTGGCAAAAAGGTAACAGTAGTGGAAAACTGCCCGTGGTTAACATTTAAGTATGGGGACCATGAAGATGTTTTAGAATTAAAATTTTCATGCAAGATTTAAGATTCATTGATGCAACGGCTAATGAAATATAAACAGTTTTAACACTTTTAATTCTGTAACTGTGTTTGGATGATTAACCCTTTAGTTAAAAATCCCTTTATGTCATATGGAAGGCAGGTAAATATTTCTCTCAAAGAATTAGGTAAGAAATTTATTTTTTTGATTAATTAGCTTCAGAACCAAAAGATGAACCTTTTAGCCTTTTGTGGGTGTTTGAAATATCAAGGTTAGGTAGCTAACATTTAAAAGAGCTGTCAGCATCTGCTCAGAGGGATTTGAATACTCTGTGCTTTGAAATATCTCATTGACATTCAGGTCCGACACTGTGACTGCAAATGCTGTAAAGCACACTGAAGAGCTTATGCTTTGCTATGATTTTCCCAGGCACAGTCACTTTAGCATTGTCAGGCCCTGCCTGTGTGATAAGCTAAATATTAGCAAACAAGGTTGTGTAAAAGGAGCTGAAGGATAAATATCAATTAAGACTTTGTGTTGTATTAATCAATATAATATTGATGTATACAACAGTGGTTCATAAAATCATTTACACCCATTTCTGAAGGGACTTTCCCCTATTACAGTCATGTATACACCCTTACATTTAGGTTTGTTGAGTTAAAGTGTATTAATGCGCAAAAAAAAAAAAAATTCAGTATATCTCTGCAATACATACACATTACCCATAATGTATACCTTTAAGAATACTGCATGTGCAGAAATCTACCAGGCAATCTTCCAGAAATCCAGTGAGCTTCTAACTTTCTGTTTGAGCTAACAACTCTGCCGCACTGACATCAGAAACAGTGTTGTCACCCCTGCCCTGTTCTCTAGTAGTCTCTGAATTCCTACTCCATTGTCGTAGATGTGAGGAGTTGTTCTGCAGTCCAAAAGAAGAGAACTACGTGGGGGCTGGCAAACTGCTTGGAATTTCAGTGAACCAAAAGTAGGTATTTGCTTTAAATTAGCTGAATCATTGAAACAGAGGGAGAATTTACAAGGTACATACAATGTGGATCCTGCTATGAATTGAACTTGAGGCCCAAGGGTGATGATGCCATTGCATACCTCCCAACTGTCCCTGATTTCGAGGGACTGCCCCTGATTTGAAGCAAAATGTCCCTCTGTCCCTCATTCCTCTCTCATTTTGGTCTGATCTATATAGATGTATATAAAATGCACTTTTTATCTATCAAAAAGTGTTTTCCAGTGCTAAACCTTTCATCTGATTTGTAAGTTGCTGCATTTGTAAATTCTAAAAGCCAATATAAACGAATAGTAGTAGTAAAAAAAGAACTTGTGGGTTTAACCAATCTTGTTTTTTTGTACAATTCTCCTTTAAGTGGGTGTGACATGGGGTGTGTCCTATGCCTGCATACTTTTGCTGATAGGAGTCCCTTATTCCCATCTCAAAAAGTTGGGAGGTATGTGTAACGGTCAGGGGTTAACGCCGTTTACGATATTCCATTCCACCAACCCACGACAACTTATCGACACTCCACAATCCAGCAGACGAACACGGCCCATATGGATTCCCCAGAAACTAATAGCTAGTTTAATGGTAAACTCAGGCTCTTATACAGTTAGCAACCAAATATGAACAATGACTCAACTCCACCCACAACATTATACAATGCTTCCTAACAAGCCTCCAATACACATCCTGGGTAGAATTTCTGGCACCACGTCTGACACATCAGACATCTGACCTTTTAGACTTTGCTAGCTCAGAACACATTTATCATCAATAGAACTTCACACAATACAGTGTCAATTAGCATACACAATGAAAGGTCTTAGAAGCCAGACTACGGTTAATTTACATGACAGTAGCAGACTTAATTACCACCTTAACAGTCTGTGTTCCCACATGAATGAATCACTCTATTGACCGGTTGGCTTTCGAATCAACAATCTGTAATATTTCAAGATATCCTGCAATACATTGTGAATTATCATTACTGTCCCATCTCATGTAATCCAATATATAATTTCTCAGTCATCCTATGCCCCTAGTGGACATAGGATGACCCTAGACAAAAGAGTTATTTGTAGAAGCTGAAACAGGAGTACCCCACACTCTTCAAGAACCTCTGGGTCCCACGGGCCATTCTGTTACAGTATGTCATTGTTCTAACCACCAACTAAGCCACCATCCTACCCACAGTAGCTAATTTCCCGCCTTTGTTTTTTAAGTTCTTATTTTAAGGGCTTACTCACTGGAACCTGCATGTGGAATAATTCCTAAAATGCTATTGACATATTTATAGACATGACTTATATTCCAGCTGATTTAGTTAGGCAAAGAACAATACTGCAATTGAATTAGCACATGAAAATTAAACAGCAGCCATCTGCCATTACTCATACCGTTTTAAAATTATGTACTGTAAACCCTCATTGCAATGGGTAATGCACATTGCAAACCATTGCTGATCATTGCGCTGCCTTATAGAACACCCACCTTTCTGGACAATTGCTTCACACTAAAACATTCCATCTCAGGGATCCCTTGAATTGCTGGGAGCTGGGAGATCTGGGTGAAAGTGGTAACCCTGTTTCCTAGCAACTGCTAAATGGAAAATGATTTTAATTAAAATAAACAATGACTTATTAAATGATTGGTCACAACTGTCAATTAACAATAATTGTGAGCCTTGTAATTACATTTCCTGCTAGAAAATAAAATTGAAGACATTAGTTCAGCTTATCATTATATATATAAAAAAAAACTTCAGCACAAAAAACAAAATCCTGTTTTGGTATAATAAATAACTACACTGTTCACAACTATTTGTGATGTTCTTAGACAGTCCGAGTTTTCGGTAAAGGTCATGTAGGTCAAAGACTACTACTAGATTACCCTTTGCTTCATTATCTTATCAGAATTTATTCCCTCTAAAGATATCTATAGGCATAAAGCTGGCCATACACTAGTAAAATATGTACAAAAAATGTCAGTACCTTTAACGACTTGAATGTCATTCCAAAGTAGATGTTTGTTTTTAACCTCCCTGGAGGTATGATTATTTCAGATTTTAGGTGCTGAAAGCGGTACCATTTTTTTGTCCAAGTGCGTATAGTTTATATACTGTTTTTGTGCATGTTTGCAACATTAAAGTGGGTTGGTTTGGATAAAATCGAGGGCCAAATTTTTGTCCCCGGAAATATGCTTATACTTACCTAATCTAAGGGCACTCCGGTCTGGTCATGTGATCTCCCCAACAGCTGGCTTCAAGGGAAAGGAGAGAGCAGCAACAATGGTGGCTGCAGAGCCTTGGCAGGGATGTCACTTTTAGGCCGCGTACACACGGAGGGACATGTCCACTGAAACTGTCCGACGGACCGCTTCCAGCTGACATGTCTCCTCCGGATTTTCATCTGACGGCGTGTACACATCATCGGATCAAAATCCCCGCCAGCAGACAGCGCGGTGACATGCGGTGACGTTGACGCTGCCACGTCAAAGCACCAGGAAGTAAACAACTTCCACGCATGCGTCGCATCCATACGACGCTTGTGCGGGCAGATATGTCCGCTGGTGAGTGTACTAACCAGCGGACATATCCAACGGACATGTCTCCGGCGGACAAATTTTAAAGCATGGTTTAAAATTTGTCCGCCGGTCAGACATGTCCGCTAGCCCATACACATGATCGGATTTGTCTGCTGAAACGGTCCGTCTGACCAGTTTCATCGGACAAATTCGATTGTGTGTACGCGGCCATAGACTTACTATGGGGCATCTGTTGTCGGCAGTAATCCAAGTAAAGGGCTTTGAATCAGTGTGGGGGAGCAGACTTAAGCTAAGGCCCCATACACACGAGCAGACAGATTTGTTCAAATCGGACGGGCAAATCAAAACGCTTTTCGGGAGTAACTAAATAAATTTATTTTCTGTACGAAAACGAAACAAAATATTACAGTCTGCACATGTCTAGTTGTAAGTCAATTTGTAGCAAAAACAAATGATGTTTTTTACATGTAGGAGAAGAATGCCAGTATTGGCCCAAACTGCAAGTGGTAAAGACAGGGAACTTTCTTTTAGGAACTCATTTACTAGCGCATGGACTCTTCATATGTTTATTTTAATTTATTTCTAGTTGGCACATTTAATTATGTTCTTTTCTACACTAATTTGAATAACATTTCGATGTTTTAAATAAGCACAGCATGATTTTGCAACTATAACTATGTATCAAATTGTCAACCAGTGGGAAAGCCTGATGGTAGTTGACTCCAATTACTGTGCAATGTCTGTATCTGGATTTACGTTCAGCCATGCTTTGTTATACAAATTGTCTTGACATTCCAATTCATTTCATCACACTCATCTATACATGTTTATTTAAGGCAACACATTAAAAGACTGGGTTGAAGACCTTATCCTTGTGTTGATAATATCTGTTTTTCTGAGATTTCTCAGAATTGAATGGCAGGTGCAGTTGACCTCCTTATTACCTGAATTTGCCCTGCTTCTAATGGGTATTGCATTCCCATAGACTTGTGTGGATATGCAAAAGATCATCTGATGTGAGAAAAATCCCATCAACACAGACCCTAATGCCTTGTACACACGATTGGTTCATCCGATGAAAACGGACCGATGGATTTTTTCATTAGATATCCGATGAAGCTGACTTTCATCAGTCTTGCCTACACATCATCAGTTAAAAATCCGTTTGTGTCAGAACACGGTGATGTAAAACACTACGGCGTTCTGAGAAAAATTAAGTTTAATGCTTCCGAGCAGGTGTCGACTTGATTCTGAGCAGGCGTTGATTTTTAACCGATTGATTTCCCCACAGACGATCGTTTTTTTCTATCGGTTTTTTAACCATCAGATGATTTTAAAACAGGTTCTACGTTTTTTCACCAATGGGAAAAAAAAAACGATGGGGCCCACACACGATCAGGTTATCTGATGAAAACGGTCCATCAGACCGTTTTCATCAGACTAACCAATCGTGTGTACGTGGCATAACTCATTGATTTTCTTATTAAAAAGGTTCCTCCTTCAGAATATGCATATAATTGGTAAGGCTGCCACTCAGCTTTGGGCTTTGCCCTGGAGGGCTATGGGAAGGATGATATCTGTCACATTTGCAGTTCACACTTGAGTAGCAGAAGTAACACATTTTTCATATGAAATATACTACCATAATCTGTCAAATCAAGCATTTAATTTATAATAACTGTTATAATTCTTACTCAACTTGGAAGCTTCCCACATTTCGTGATTTTCTGTATAATCAGATTACCGGTACCTTTTATGTATATAATTCACATGTAAATACATACAGTAAGTAGTAGAGGTTATTAAGTAGAGGAGTAGAGTATAGTAATGTACATTGCGTAGTTCTTTCTCTTAACATAAACTGACACCTGTGATGTAGAAACTGTAATCTCATTTTGATATCAGTCTATGGATTTGGAGAGCTCACCCTCAGTTTAAGAATAATTGTTTTATTGAATTATTACCAGTCAGTGGGGATTGAGGATTTACATCGACAGTAGTCTGTAGTCTGGACAAAATAATCTCTCAAATAGAAATGGTAATATTTAATTTTTATCAATTAACAAAATGCTAAGTAAATGAAGAGAAGAGTGAAGAAAAGGGGCGAGAGGAACCTCTAAGTGTAGAAATAAATAACAGACTTCTTAAAATTACAGACAGTCCGCGGGTTACACACAAGATACTGTAGGTTCATTATTTAATTGAATATATATGCAAGTTGAAACTGGTACATTTTTTAAGTGTAACTACAGCCAATAAAATAATGTTTACGTTGTTAGGAAAGGGTTAACCCCTGTAACGTTTGTTTTGCTGTCTGTGCCACTGTTCAGAAGGTTTCATCTCACTTTCTGTCCCTATGACAATTGGATTTTGGGTTGTTGTGGAAACAAGGATTGATGATAAAGCTTCAGTGGAGACACCTTTTTCCCATGATGACTCTAAAGCCCTGTACACACGGCAGGGAATGTCATCAGGAAAAAAACATCAGTTTTCCTGATGAGATTCCTTGCAAGCTTTTCTGCTCGCCGAGTGTACACACAGGCCATTCAAAAGAACGTAGTGACGTCATCGACTAAGACGAGCATACACTCGTCACATTCGATGCCGTCGCCGCCATATTGCTACACCCTACACTGCCCTTCTAAGTAACCGCGCATGCGTCAAAGTCTTATCGAGCATGCGTGGGCTTACCGGGGACAGGTAAGTATATACACACGCTCTGTTTTTAATAAAGCACTTGTCTGAAAAAGTTGCAGCAGCCTAGTTTAAAAGGCAGATGCTAGGCATGCCTATAGATAGGCATTTCTACGTGAATCTACCCCTAAGCCTTTTTCTGACACTTGTTGCTTACAAGTTAAAAATCTGTATTTTTTGCTAGAAAATTATAATTTTTTTGCTAAAAAATTACTTAAAACCCCAAACATTATATATATATATTATTAAGAGCAGAAAAAAATCACAGACTAGTGTATAGTCCAATCTCAGTTCTGCAGCATCGCTGCAAACCTTAAGTTTGTTAAAGTCACAATAAGTTGACCGTCCGAGAATGCTTGAAAATTGTGCTTCCAATCACCAACAGTGTTCACCGCGTGGGGGGGAAAAGAAAGTCCCCTTTGGGGAGACACTTACCAGATGGTAATGATCAGACAGCATATCAATCCATCTCCTTTAGTCACCGTCTCGGGCTTATCACTCTCCAGGTATATTGGTTAAAAATTCGCAAGTGTGTAGGGAAAGAAAAAATATCTACATAGAGCAATATCGTTTGATAACTTTTAATAGCCCAAAATAGATCCCCCTTACAAGTGCATGCGTACCATAGTAAATAAGTTTCAGGCAAAATACTGATAATCAAATCAGTGTGTGTGTGTGTGTACTCTTCACTGGATACCTGAGGACCGCTTGGAAAGGTTTCCTGCAGTTTCCTGGTTTCCTCCGTGTGGAGCGCACGCGTCACTTCCGGGTTAGGTGCTGAACAACCACGCTCTGACGTTTCGTCGTTTAGGACTTCTTCTGAGAGCGTGCACGCTTTCAGAAGAAGTCCTAAACGACGAAACGTCAGAGCGTGGTTGTTCAGCACCTAACCCGGAAGTGACGCGTGCGCTCCACACGGAGGAAACCAGGAAACTGCAGGAAACCTTTCCAAGCGGTCCTCAGGTATCCAGTGAAGAGTACACACACACACACACTGATTTGATTATCAGTATTTTGCCTGAAACTTATTTACTATGGTACGCATGCACTTGTAAGGGGGATCTATTTTGGGCTATTAAAAGTTATCAAACGATATTGCTCTATGTAGATATTTTTTCTTTCCCTACACACTTGCGAATTTTTAACCAATATACCTGGAGAGTGATAAGCCCGAGACGGTGACTAAAGGAGATGGATTGATATGCTGTCTGATCATTACCATCTGGTAAGTGTCTCCCCAAAGGGGACTTTCTTTTCCCCCCCACGCGGTGAACACTGTTGGTGATTGGAAGCACAATTTTCAAGCATTCTCGGACGGTCAACTTATTGTGACTTTAACAAACTTAAGGTTTGCAGCGCTGCTGCAGAACTGAGATTGAACTATACACTAGTCTGTGATTTTTTTCTGCTCTTAATAATTGTTATTTACTTTAGCAGCTGCTTTACATATATGGTATTATTGTTTATCAGAAGCATCTGTACATATAATTTTATGTTATTATCCTAAGCGCAGAGCTGTACTATATTAGAGGGCCACATAGTAGTACTATTGATTGATACATATATATATATATATATATATATATATATATATATATATATATATATAGCAGACAACCTAGAGTCTCCTTTTAAACTAGGCTGCTGCAACTTTTTCAGACAAGTGCTTTATTCTCAAAGCACTTGCTTGTAAAGTTGAGGCGGCGTAGCATAAAAGAGCCGGCCAAATTCAAATTCGGCGGGTAGGGGGCGTGTATCATTTAAATGAAGCGCGTCCCCGCGCCGAACGAACTGCGCATTTGACGGCCGTGATTGGTTCCCAGTGCGCATGCTCCAAATCTCGACGTCAATCCGACGTGTAAACGACGTGAACGGCACTTACGCAAAACCCCCTTTTCGCGAACGTTTTATGCAAACGACGGGAAAAAAAGCGTTGGCACGCCGTCCATACTTAACATTGCCTGCGCCTCATATAGCAGGCATAACATTACGACGGTACTACGCTAACGTAAACGACGTAATTGAATAGCGCCGGCCGGGCGTACGTTCGGGAATCAACGTATAGGCTCATTTACATATTTTAGACGGGAACACCACCTAGCGGCCAGCCTAAAATATGAAATTAAGATTAGACAGCGTAATAGATTTATGCATGTCTGATCTAAGGAAAATCTATGCTTAACTGATTTTATGAATCAGTGGCATAGATTAGGCGCTTAAAACGCAGAGATAAGATGGCTTATCTGGAGATAAGCCGGCTTATCTCCTACCTGAATCTACCCCATAGGGCCAGATTCAGGCCAGATTCAGGAGTAACGTAAGTCATTTACGTTACTCCGCCGAAACTTTAGGAGCAAGTACTGTTATTCACATAGCACTTGCTCCTAAAGGGCGGGTAGGGGGCGTGCATTATTAAAACTAGGCGCGATCCCGCGGTGAACGTACTGCGCATGCGTCGACTGTCAGTGCGCATGCTCCAAATTCTGTCAGTGAACGTCAATGACGTCAATCCCCATTCACGGACGTTTTACGCAAACGACACTAAAAAATTTTAATTTGACGCGATGACGACGGCCATACTTAACATAGGATACTCCACCTAGGGGGCATGTTTTTCTTTACACCGCATATCGCTTACGGAAACGTCGGAAAGTCACTGCGTCGGGCCCGCGTACGATCGTGAATTTCCGTCTCTCGCTGATTAACATATTCTCGGCGTTAATCAGCGGGAACGCCCCGAGCGCCATTTTTAAAATTGCAGTTCCGATACGACGGCGAAATACAATTACGCTGCTCGTATAGGAACTCCAACCCGGCATTTCTTGTTTTCTGCTTACAGAAAACAGAAACGCCAGCTCAAAGTGAGAGTTATGCTGGCGTATCACTGATACGCCAGCCTAACTCTACCTGAAACTGGCCCATAGTCTTTAAGTGCTTAAATTGACCTAATTTGCAGACCAAAGTTCATCTAATTGATCTGTAAATGAACAGAAAGTTTATTTTTATCTCTCTTACTGCGCTGAGCAATGCTGTTGATAAACATTGCTGGGCAGGGAACTGCTCTGCACTTGTTACATGAATCGTGGAAATGCTGGTTTAAGATCATGTAGGGGGCTGAATCAAGATAACAGTTTTTTAATGATTAATCGTGTAGCTCTTACAGGCATATACAAAATATAATTTAAGGGCTGGCTTTACTATAACATTAAAAATGTTACAAATAAAAAAATACCTAAACTTCACATTCGGTTACAGTAAATTTGTCGGTTAAATCACCCCCAGTCGTTTTGCACCTGTTTGGGATTCCTGTATCCGAACCAACCTAGCCAGAAGTGTTCTCGAGAGACAATAGGGCTAGGGGTCATACACGCACCAGCATTCAACTAAAATGATAACATGATTAGCCATTTGTCAAACTGACAGATATAATATAGCAATAAGGCAATGTATGTGTGTTGCCACCTTTTGCCCTATCATATACAGAGGCAGTGTTACATGGTGACAAATAAGAATGATGAAAGCGAGGACGGCTTGCTAGATATTTCTGGCTCGATCCTTGGAGATGTCACCCCAGAGACACAGTGAGGCTTGGCAGGCTATAGATGTGGTCGCAGCAGATTCCACACACCTCTAGATGCTGTGTAATATGATCTGTGTGAAAACTCTAGTGACAAAGCCGCATGAGCTCAACAATGTGTGCCCAAACCTTATTACGTTACACTGCCACTAATCAACCCATGACTGATGTCACTGTACTGGACACATTGTGTGTTTATACTTTATAAACTGTATTGTATTGGAGTCAAACACAAATGTGTGTCTTGTAGTTCATTTCATTTGGATTTCAATTGCATGTTCCCTTTATAAAATCATTTTTCACTTTGCAAAGTGAATTTTCACTTATCTTAGGGAAGAAGGGTGAAAAGAAGTGTTTGTCTAACACATGATTGGATGAAGTCAGTACAATTTCACCTCATTGACAAAGTGAATTTTCTTTTTTGCAAAGTAAATTTCTACGTAGCCTATTCAATAAAGTGAATGGGTGGAAGCTGTGCTGATTTCCATCTCATGTGTTTTTTTTTACTTTGCATGTACATAGTTGGATATTCCTGGCCAAGTATTCACTTTATTTTACCCCCACCACTAAGATAAATAAAAGTTCACTTTTTAAAATGAAAATTCATATTAAAAAGTAAACCCCTCTGACTCCTTTACTAAATCAAATTCAATGCCTGTCCCACCATATCTGCAAGTTAAAAATGATGTAAAATAAATAATTTAAAAGATCCATATTTATGTAACTATTAATTATTATTAATGGGTTTTAATTAGTTAAGCTTGATTAGCCTTTACTAATTTCTCCGCTTATCTAGCTTTGCTATTTTTGATTATTTTCCCCCCCAGTATTTATTAATTTTACTATTCCAACATAGATTTTCATTTTCTTATGTTTTTTTTGTTCCCAAAAAAAGCTTTAAAAAAAAACAGTTAGCTTTATAAATACATTTCCTTGTGGATTGTTCCAGAAACACATTTGTTATAAACAAGACTAATCTCAGAATAACACATTTGTAACACTGTTCTAATTCTGTTCCAAATTTAGGCAAGCTTACAACCTGTTGTTCTTCGGTTGTTGGAATGACAGATAATTGTGCCAAAAATCGGCCAAAACCTTTTTCTATATATTATTTTCTGAATAGAGTAGGAAAGGGTTCTATCCTGATGTTTTTTATTGCTGTAAACATTCACCAGTCCAGTTCCTGACCAGGTATCATTTGAACTCTCTGGTGTATCTATCCAATGTCCTCAAATGACAAACAGGGCCAGGGCCTAACAATGTATTACATTTTGTGAAATCATAAGTAGATACATTTAGTAAATTAGTGTTGCACTTCAAAATTGCATTAAAAAAGTCCCTTATTTTCTATGACTTTGTTCACAATGCTGTACTTAGTTCCTGAAGGTACTAAAATAACCTTGAACATAGCAATAATTGCATTCCATTCTTGGAAGGATGCATTTTATTTTCCTGAAAAGGAAAGGAGTATAGCCAAACAGCATAAAATAGGTGTGTATTTACAGCACCAGGGAGGCCCAGCTGCAGCCTATTTCTGTCCATAATACAGTATTAAAAAGAGACACTGTGCACCTGTAATCTCGATTACACACCTGCATAGACGTATTTTCCAAATGCCCAATAGTTGTATTCTGGAATTGTTTTTTGTTCATGCCTGTAATTGCGAGGACAATTGTTCACACAAAATTACAAGAGTATTTTGTAATACACTAATATGGACAGTAAAATGCTAATATTGACAGGTGTATTTAATGCTGTATGGCCGTACGCCTGAATGTACTTCTGTTCTTTCTCTCCTTATAATGTCAGATTAAATATACAACCATTTGTTAGCTTGATAGGTAAAATAATGACCACATAATCCACAGAAAACCTTCCAGAAGCATGCATATGTCCTTTCCCTCCCCTGAATGCCTCTCACATTTACGGTATATTAATACAATATGCAATGTGGGACAGGATGAAGAATGACCACAATCTTCTGTGCTTTGGGACGTTTCACATTTCATCATTGCCGCATTAACTATGCATCACTTGAAATATCTAATACATTTCTTCTATCTCCCATAACATCAAATCATGCTTTGTTTTTTTATTATTCTTTTTTTTTTCTGGTTTTCCTGCATCTAAGCTACATCATTGTATCTGAAACTTTGGAGATTAGGGTAACCACACAATTTATGAGGGCCTTTAGGGCAACTGTGATTATTCCAAAGAGGAATAATAATGGTGAGACCAATGTGTGGTGAGCCATCTGTCCATTCTTAAACTTGCTTTCCTTTTCCAAGTAAGGAGAAGGATCTGCACCGATGAAGGGCTTTGTTCTAGGATTTAAATAAGTATGCTCCCTATAATGCCTTTGAATGGGCACTGGAGTAGCAGAATATACTATACAGGAAGCCTAGAAATGTAATTGTACCACATGGCTATTCTACCAATTATACAATTTTACCCTTTCTGGTATTTTACTGTTCTAATGTTACTGAAAAGCATGTGAGGGTAGTTGAACTTGCCAGTATAAATGTTAAAAATGTGCACCTTCATAATAAAATCACCTGAAAGTGTATAGTTGAGCCCCGTACACATGATCAGACCTTTGTCCGACCAAAATCACATCGGAATGCCGACGGAATTCCATCGGAGTAAAATAGAACATGTTCTCAATGTCAGTTGGCCAGGGATGTTTGTAAAGGTTTTTGGGTCCCAATAGGCAGGGTTATCATTGTCTGATTGGTCAATCACTGCATTGGTTTCTGTGTCATAACCCAACATCTTGGAATTCTGTACAGTTGTCTCTGGAATGATCAATGAGGAAGACACATGAAAGAATGTTGACTAATTTGCTAGAATGATTGACAGGTTCTGTATTCTACCTACAAAACCTCTTATTAAAAAAAGCCTATAGAAAATTGGAAAGGATAAATACATTATTTACAGACAAATGGTACTCTGAAATAACGTTTGTGTGGTATGAGCAGTCCTCTCTTTTTAACAATGTTGAAGTCTTGCTTGTCGCCACTGAAAAAATTGGATAGTCATAATTAGATTATCAAAGGGTAGCCTACACAGCGGCTGAAGCACTTAGGAAATTCAAGTAAAAGTACTAAGCTGTAGAGCAGTAGTTCTCAACCCTCCTAGTGCTGTGACCCCTTGATAAAATGTCTCAAGTTGTAGGGACCCCTAACTGTAGAATATGCATAGCGTGGGTCGTCGGCACCCAAGGCAAGACAAGTAATTTGCGCTTCTAACCTATGGACATTTAGGGCTCCTTAAGTCCTTTTCACTCGTACAGTATTAAAACCCCTTATGGCACATTTTAGGATATACCACATTCTGTATGTTCTCCTTTGCTTTCCTTTTATCCATCTATCTTATTTTCTTGTTTTTTCCCCCGATACCTCTCTGTAGCCATTTTTCCTGTTCTTTCTCTCCCTTTTTTCTTTGTTTCTCCCCCTCTTTTCCTCTCCCTTCCATGTATTCTCTATTTTTATTTCTTCTCTTACTCCTTAGGGGGGGGGGGGGGGTGTTGGGATGAGTGGCAGTGCTGGCCGGGGAGTTGGGATGAGTGGCAGTTCTGGCCAGGGAGTTGGGATGAGTGGCAGTTCTGGCCAGGGAGTTCTGATCAGCCAGCTTAAGTGCTCTTGATCAAGATCATCTGCTGATCTGAGAACTGTAGTGGGGACTTTAAATTGCAATCACAGGTAGTGTTGCTCAATGTGTCTCCAGCTCTGTGGTATCTCGCAGCAGTGACACCTATGCCGAAATCGGAAGATAGGATCTCCTCCAGCCCCTCCCAATTCACATTTCTCACCAGCCAGCTGACCTCTAGTCTCTGCCCCCCACCATGCCGTGAATTGAATGGGCAGCCAAGGGCTACAGGAACAGCCCAGCTGGGCAGCTGAAAAAAGGCTGTGAGTGCTGTGGGCTTCAGGAACAGCCCAGGATTCGGTGACCCCTGGAAAATCGTCATTTGATCCCCGAGGGGGTCCCGAACCCCAGGTTGAGAACCACTGCTGTAAAGGCAGCAGTAAATTAAGTGGTACATTGCCACACAAAATCCCCAATGCAAATGTACAGTTATGCCAGCCCTAGTGATGGTGATATTACTTTTATTCAGTATTTGATAAATATTCGCTCAAGCAATATGTTTGTTAACTTTGCTTTATTGTATATTACCATTTCAAATTGTATTACTTTTTCAAGTTTTTGTAATAACCCAACCCCCCCACAGTCACAGGTTAGCAATTGTTTTTCCAGCCGACCTTCCAATTTTACCAACTAACTGGATTTGTGGACTAAACTCAAATTGGTCATCCAATTAAATCATTCTCCTAATTTTCTCATTACAGGAAATGGCGGGAGCTTCAGTGAAGGTCGCGGTCAGAGTGCGGCCATTTAACTCACGTGAAATTGGAAAAGATTCAAAATGCATTATCCAGATGACTGGCAACACAACCAGTAAGTAACAATAAATAATATTAATGTAACATTGTCATTCGTGAACTGATTCAAACAAATTGGTGGGGGGGTGGCGCTATATACCGTACATAGGTGCATAGTTGGTAAGGTTGAATAAAGACATCCGTCCATCCAGTTCAAACTGGGTTTATGCTTCCACTGCTTATATCCCTGCACATTGTGCTTGCTAAGAAACAGACTTTTCTTTTGTTATATTAATTCTAGAGAAAAGAAAAACTAATTGGGTAAAAACCCAACTCTTCATCTTGATTCACATGTTTAGGCCTATGGTATGTGGTATGGTTACTCCCAATAACAATATACAACATGCACACTCATTTCCAGAAGATTCCCTTGGGGCCATTTTATAAATTCTGAAGCAAAATAAATTGGAACAAAAGTGGATTTTTTTTTACAAACCCATCAATTGGAGAAAAAGAAAAATTTAAAGCGGAGTTCCGCCACAAAAAATAAATAAAAGTAAGCAGCTACAAATACTTCAGCTGCTGACTTTTAATATATGGACACTTACCTATCCTGGGTGCCTGCGATGTCGGCACCTGAAGCCGATCTGTCCCTCTGCTCTTGGATGCTGCCACCACAATCTTCGGAAAGGGAATTAAGATGTGAAGCCTCGTGGCTTCACTTCCCGGTTCCCTACTGTGCATGCGCTAATCGCGCTGCGCGATCCCACTGGTCCCTGATATTTTCTGGCAAATTGTGTGTCTCCCAGAAGATAGCGGGGGACGGAGAAGGCACTGGACCAAGGGGTCAAATGTGAAACCAGGGGGGGGGGGGGGAAGGATTCCAAAAAGCTGAAGTTCCATTTTTGGGTGGATCTCTGCTTTAATTCATTACAATCAGTGTGTCCCAGTAATTTGAAATTGTGGCACCTATCTGTTTTCTAAATTATGGTACACCTAGCTATACTATGTATATTTCTACTAACAACCCACTTTAAAACGCTGTTAAAAATCCTACCCATTTGCTGAAGATGATTTGTTTCTCTCTTTCTGAGATCATGTGATAGCCTTTGTCATGTTTCTTGTAATGAATGAGCTTTGTACACTGGTCACGTTTTTTCTTCCATAGTAACCAGCAGAGGAAGTCATTATTTGGAAAGAATCCATATGCATTCTGGGATTTGTAGGCTTTAGCTTGTCTTCCATTCTCTGGCGATGTAAACCTGTATGTCCATGACCTCTCCATTTTCCTATGTTCTTTGGTTAAATCTTTCAAACGCACGGCTTTGTGTCTGTGTGGTGTCACAGGGATTTGGCATCAGTCAGGACATGCTGACTGGGCACTGTTTTCCTGAGAGAACAAAGAGAGCCTGTGTGCCCACATAATCCCACACTGTTGAGAAGGGAGAGAGGAATGAAGGGCAGTCACTATCAGCGAGGAATATACGATGATAAAATTCTAGTTACCACTAATGCCGCACAGAGAAAAATCATCATATCTACAGTTCAGCAATATTGGCAAGCTGCAGTTAGTAGAGTATCAGGATGTATGGAATCCATAGATTAGGATGAGAGATATACAGCCTGTTACATTGGGACGAATAGTAACGCATGTGAGAGGTCTCTAAAAGACACAAAGTATTCACTACACACTGTGCCCAAAAAGCACCCAAGTGCATAAATGTAATGTAATGCAAATTCTACAATATAAACAGATACCGATATATAATATTTTTATTAGATCGTGTTTCTTTTATGGTGTTCTGTATATCATATGTTGAATATTTTAGTTTGGCCTTCAAAGTAGATCAAAACCCTAACTGAATGACATTTATTTTACTAAAGCACTGCAGGGGAATTTAATAAAACTGAAGCAGTCAGAATCTGAAGCAGCAGTGAAAGCTTCCATCTTCAGCTTATTCAACAAAGCTTTGAAAATGAAAGGTAGAAGCTGATTGGTTGCCATGCACAGCTGCTTCAGATTCTGGTTGCTCTAGCTTTAATAAATTCCCCCTGTATATTATAAATGTTTTTCATGGCTTTCTTTTTCATAAAATATTTGATTTCTCCTTTTTTTTTTTTACGTGCTACTGATCTTCTACACAGGGGTCTCAAACTGGCAGCCCTCCAGCTGTTGCACAACTACAAGTCCCATCATGCCTCTGCCTATGGGAGTCATGCTTGTAACTGTCAGGCCACGTACACACGATCAGACCAAACCGATGAGACTGGTCCGACAGACCTTTTTCATCGGACCACCGCTGAAGTGGTCTGATGGTCTGATGTGCATACACACCATCAGTCCAAAATCCCATTGGCCCAGAACTCAGTGACGTAGAACACAGCGACGTGCTGAAAACGAAGTTCAATGCTTCCAAGCATGCGTCAACTTGATTCTGAGAATGCGCAAGTTTTTAGTCCGATGCTTTTGTGTACTAACCATCGTTTTGGTCCGACGGACAGATTTTAAAGCAAATTTTAAAACTTTGGTCCGATGGGCCGTACACACGATCAATTTAGTCCGATGAAACTGGTCTTCAGGCCAGTTTCATCGGACCGGTCTGATCGTGTGTACGCGGCCTCAGACTTGCAATGTCTTATGGAAATTGTAGTTCTGCAACAGCTGAAGGGCCACCTGTTTGAGACCCTGTTCTACAATCTCTTTGCAGCCAGTTTCTGTTTACATGTGTGCTCTATATTAATGACTGCACATGTTTGCTCTGGATTACAGCTTTCAGGGCTGGTTCACACCAGGAGCCACAGAGGAACACCTTGTACAATCCTGTGTGATTTGCATGCAGTTCTGTGCAGTGTGATTTCAGCCCAATCATTTTGCACAGGCTGAAATTGCACCGCACAACACCAAAAGTAGTAATGCACTACTTATGGAAACTTATTGCAACCAAATCGCATAGTACTTCTGTGCCATGCAATTAGGTGCTGGCAAAAGCATTGTGTTTGCTTCCGGTTTGGGGTGTCAATAATGAATAATGACACTTGAGAACATGACATCAGACAAATAGTAAATGTCCAATGTACAATGTACAATTTTCTGTAGAAACTAGAGGAAATGGTCATCCCCAGTACACCTCATCAGTTTGTTGGGTTCCAGGTTGTGTATGGTCCCATTGGTTTGGTGCTTCAATCAATGATGACATATATATCTGTAATTATCCACACTAATGTGTCCATATACAAATGCCACTAGGCCATCTGCAGAAAAATAATGATGAGATGATGAAAGATATAGGTGATCACAAATTAATTATAACTATCTTTGTTTTTGTCTTCAGCTATTATCAACCCTAAGCAACCAAAGGAAACTCCCAAAAGTTTCAGCTTTGACTATTCCTACTGGTCCCATACTTCAGTAAGTAGCACACATCTCAGCACAAGAAGTGGCAATATCTCTATATTTTTCTTTTAACCTTTATTATTTATTACATATAGTATATTAATATTACAAAATTAATAACAGCTGCACATTTGTAAGAGTTAGTACTGTAAACATAAAAGCAAAGCCTAAATAATTATCATATATGTTATATGTAATATATGTTATGTTATAATTTACTGTAAAGGGGCTTGTTTACACTTGTGTTTGGGGGTGGTGCTGGTAAAAACACATGGTTGAATTGCCTTTTCACCCCCAGCCCAAAAACAACCTGCAAGACAAAGGCATAATGAGCTAGTATGCATCGCATACTAGCTCATCATGAAATACTTACCTGCCCTGGATTGGAGCCGGCACATCGCTGTGTTTCCTGGAGTTACCTCCAGGTTTGCAGGCTCTGGCGCTGTGATTTGCTGGAGCCATGATTACATCATGCGCGTACGTGCCTCTGGTCAAGGCACGGGCCCTAGAAATGACAAAAGCAGGCCATTCCTTTAGTACGCATGTGCCGATGACATCAGTGGCAGTGTATATAATAAATATCTCCTAAACGGTTCAAGTTTAGGAGATATTTACAATACCTAAAGGTAAGTCTTATTATAGACTTACCTAGAGGTACAATTAAAGAGGAAGACTTTTCTTCCTCTTTAAGACCTGAAGCCAGCTCACTGGGGTGTTCGCATGCTGCTGCAAAGTATCCCTCGTCGAGTTTGGCAAATGGGGCCCTGCCACAACCACAACCACCCAGCAGCTGCATTCAATGCACTAGCAGCATTCATTGGGTTAAAACGTGCCTGCTTGTCAAATACCTCTGAAAAGTGATCCGAAGCAATCTTGCCGCACATATAAATGTAGGCTTAGAACTTACTTTCTACACTGTACAGAGAGACTTTAAATACTGTATATCAGTTTGTCCTTTGTTATATCCTTTGCTTACTGGTTGCATCAAGTGTCTTCTCACAGCATGGAGTAGGAGGCCATTTGCAGTCCAGTCAATGCAAAGTGGAATGTGCTTAAAGGGGTTGTAAAGACAAAAATATTTTCCTCTTAAATTAAAGTTTGACAGTAGCTGATAAAGTAAAATGTAATGTTTTGCATTATAACTAGTTTGATACCTATTGAAATCGAGCTGATTTATTCACCTCCGTCACCCTTGAATCATTATTCTCACTGACTTCCTGGTTTGCGGTGCGCATTCATTCTTGCTACATCACGGCCTAATGGGAACTACAGTTCCCATTAGGCTTAGCCTCCATGCCTGTGAAGGATAAGAGAGCATCTTCACGCAGGGCTGTAGTCATAGGGAGGGGGTGCGCACATTCTGCTTTCCACCATGCAAAACAGCTCAGGTGCTGGTGGAAAGCAAGAAGAGGAGAGACAGGAAATGGCATTTTCAAACCTGGATTACTGTATTTTGGAGGTCAAAGGGAAAAATTAGGTAAGTGATATTTAAATGCTCTAGCTTACAGCAATCAATTGATCTAATAAAAAACAAACCTTTAGTGTTCCTTAAATAATGGCAAAAAAAAAAAAGAGATTGTATCGCAGGAGACAGAGGGTTAGAACTGATGGTGGAAACTAAGTAGGCAATGTGATTTTGTGTTTAGGTCTCTATGGTATATGTGGTAAATATAGAGTTTTATTATAACAAATAAGATGCAGATATAGTAAGGAGAAATATGTTCAAAGTAAATATTTCATTTAATTAAAAGTAAATATTTCATTTCATTTTTATCTTTTTATTTTCATCTTTATTTTTTTTATAATAGTGCATAGTTAGGAAATTGAAGGATACAATGTATGTACAAATTCTACAGAGAAATTTAGTAAAATATGGCGGACTTATGGCACCATAAAACCAATTAACTGCTTGCTTTGGGTGATGACAAGCGCCATTTGACCTTGAGCCCAGTGTACATTACAATAGACCTGTAATTACTTATGGAACCAACAGCAAACAGAAAATTCCTTAAGCCCCATTCACTTAATTCTCAAATATTACAAATGTGATTTTATATTCATTTATTTTTATTTTTTTGTCACTTCTTTACACATACATATATCCGTCAATCAAGAGTACAAGCAGTTTGTTTACATATTACATAAATAAATGTTAGAACGACTAGTGATTGTACCCCTGTAAGGTAAAAATCTCATGCAATGTTAAATAGATGTTACATTTATTGGATTCCTCCCCCCCCCCGTGTCCCTACCTCCCATCCCCTTACCCCCCGCCCTCCCCTTCCCCATCCTTGTGTGCATACAATCCTGGTACTGGGTCAGTTAGGTTGTGAATAGTTGCCGCCTCACCTGGTGTTTGATATTTGACTCAGGTGGGATCGGGCATAAAGGGGCCTGCACATGAGCAAGCCCCCATATGTCTAAGCCCTGGCATCTGGATTACCTACCCTGATTCCTCATCTGTTGACTGCCATAGTCTCCATATTTTTACAAACTTATCATGCTTCCCCTGAGTGATGTAGTGTACCTTTTCGTTTGAAATTGTTTGTTCCATGACTGCTAACCAGTTTTCTATAGATGGGGGCGCCTGGGCTTGCCATTTTTGTGCAATGATTTTGCGAGCCTGGAATAGGCATCTCAAAATAGGTTCAAGGGTGCCTTGCAGTACCCTGGTATCGTCCATGCATCCCAAAAGGCAAATCCTGGCTGTTGGAAGAAGGGCAGACCTAAATTTCTTGTTTATCCGTGTTATAGTACCCACCCAGAAGCTGTATAATTTTGGGCACTTCCAGACCATATGCAGAAGATCTCCTTTATTGTTACATCTGGGGCACTCATTATTGGGTCTACATCCCAGCTTAAACATTTTATGGGGGGTGTAATAGACCCTATATAATAAGAATAGGTGAGACAGTCTTTGGGCCGGGGCAATTGATGCCCAGGCTCCTTGGCGGAGGATCCTATCCCACTGGTCTGGAAAAATTGTGCCCAGATCACTCTCCCAAGCCACTTTGCTCTTTTGCGGGCCTTCTCTACCTAATGCCCTCGCTCCCAGGCTACCATATATTGCTGAAATTAAGCCCTTGGCTTGTGTTGCCTCGATTACGGAGGACAGGGCGGGCATCTGTGTCCACTCAACTGTTTTAGAGACAAATTGTACTTGTATGGCATGGCGAACCTGGAGATATTTAAAGAAAGTTTTATTTGGTATTTTAAATTCACTTGCTAAGTCTTGAAATGATTTCATAGCATTGCCCTTAAAAATATGTTTTAGGCGACATAAGCCTTTGTTCGCCCAGTCCCTCGAACCTTCTATGCTTAACATTTCCTGCAAATTGTTGTTGTTCCAGAGGGGATTCTGAATGGCCCACATAGCCCAGGATTGTTTTTATTGTATACCATGTTTTGATGATTAATTTTGTGGTTGCATGATTGTGGCAGAAGTGAGCTGCTTCTAGGGCTTCAACTAATAAATTATGTGGGTTATTTATCAATAGGAGTCGGTTATTGATATCCCTTCTATCTGCGGTTCCGCATCCGGCCAGGTGTTGCAGTTGTGCTGCCAGAAAATATAATTTTGGATGGGGAACCGCCATTCCCCCCTCCTTGACCGGCAGTTGTAAAGTTTGTAGGCTTATCCTAGGTTGCCCTCCCTTCCAAATTAGATCTCTAAATAAGGAGTTTATCTTTTTGAACCACTTGTGTCCTATCCATATTGGCGAGTTATGTAACAGGTATAATAGTTGTGTCTGCCAAATCATTTTAATTAGGTTACAGCGTCCTGCAACAGTCAAGGGCAATCTTTTCCATATAGCGCATTTACTTTTCCACTTTAATAATAGTGGATCTAAGTTTAAAGTGAGGAAGTGGGTAACTTCTTTTGAGATCCAAATCCCTAGATACTTAATTTTAGGGATAATGGATATTTGGGAGAGGCTTGACAGCAGTTGAGGGTCTACTGGATCCACTGGTAGCAGGGCTGACTTCGAGCAGTTAATCGTGAGGCCTGAGAACTGTTCAAATTCCTCCATTAGTTGCATTACTTTATCTAGCGAGCCTACAACATCCCCAAGAAAAAATAGGACGTCATCTGCAAAAAGTGCAATTTTGTCTTCTCCCTGGTGTCTTCTGAACCCCATTATGTCCGACCTCGCCCTGGCCATGATTGCCAAATGTGATTAATGCATGCAAATTATAATAATGTGAAAATCCATTAATTTTGCTTAAAGGGGTTGTAAAGAAAAAACAATTTTTTTCATAATAAGCATCCTTTACCTGCAGACATTCCTCTTTTCACTTCCTCATTGTTCGTTTTTGCTCAGAAGTTGCTCTATTTCTTCTCTGTTCTGTTCACTTCCTGCTTGTCTGATTGTTACTCACCACCATGAAGGGAGACTTTACTGCGGTGGTCAGTGACGTGCTCGCCCCCTCCTGGGAGCTACATCTGTGCGGCAGGACGCTCTCTACGTGTTAGAGACTTCAAGGAGGTGTGAATTACTAGGCGGGCCGCAATTCATACTGGGAAATGTAGTTCTTACATGAACGAGCGCCGCAAACCAGGAAGTGAATGAGAGAACAGAAACTAGAACGTCAGAGGTGATATAGATGAAGGAATTTAATAGGTATTTACTCGTTTGTTAACAGAATCATTACACTATTCTGTCTGTCTACCTTGCAGACATTAATTTTAGGCAAAACATTTTTTTCCTTTACAACTCCTTTAACTTACATTCACAATTAATATACAAATTGGGGAAATTGAGCATTAAGTGAAAGGTCTTTTTACACGCTTCACTGGTGTGACCAAACACTTAGGGGGTTTGCCTTACAAATGAATTGTAAAATTGATTGTATAAAAATTGTATGGTCAGATTGTATTGTGTCACAAGATTAAGGTTAGTTGATGTCATTCTACAAAAGACTAGGGGGCAGATTCACATAGAAATGGATTATCGTAGCGTAGCAGAAATACGCTACGCCGCCGTTTTTTACCTTGCTCTACGTGGAATTCAGGTAGATTTTCTACGGTAAACGACGGCGGCGTAGTGTATTTCTCCCGTCGCAATCCATATAGACGAGTAGGGGGCGTGAAACATTTAAATTAGGCGCGTTCCCGCGGCGATCGATCTGCGCATGCTCCGTTCGCAAATTTCCCGCCGTGCATTGCGCGAAATCACGTCGTGACGTCATTCGTTGTTTATGTAGCGTACTTTACGGGCGATCCACGTCCCGACGAGTTACGTAAATAAAAAAAAAAATTAAATAAATTCGAAGCGGGAACGACGGCCATACTTAACATGGGCTACGTAAAGTTAGAGCAGCAAAAAGCTGCTCTAACTTTACGTATAAAAAAATAGACGAAAACGACTGCGCCGCTCGCTCGTTTGTTCGTGAATCCCCGTAAAAACACATTAGCATATCCCGACGCATTAAAACGACGCGAACTCCTCCCAGCCGCCGCAAATAGATGGCAGCGTAGATCCGAAGGCTTACGAAGACGTAAGCCTCTCGGATCGAAGCCCGAAGCCGGCGTATCATGGTTTGAGAATTCAAACTAGTGATACGCCGCGGGAAATTTGAAATTACTCCTGTCTAACACCAGTTAGACAGGCGTAATTGTTTTGTGAATCTGCCCCAATGATCCTAACGATTTATAACGTAGATTTACATTTTTACACTCACATGTATGTTAGGGTCCTTGAGGTAAAAAGAGGTTGAGATCTTATTACTATGGAATAGTAATGTAGAATGTAGACTGTTGTCATATAGTTTTATCACTCTATAGGATGAAGACAGCCAGTTTGCTGGACAGAGACAGGTATACCTTGATATCGGGGAGGAGATGTTGCTGCATGCTTTTGAGGGCTACAACGTCTGCATCTTTGCCTATGGACAGACAGGAGCTGGTAAATCATACACTATGATGGGAAAACAGGAGCCAGATCAGCAAGGAATCATACCACAGGTAACCATGTCATTATTTTTCTTTGTATTTATGTATGCTTATGTACATGTGTTTGCTTGAAGAGATCTGATCATTTTTCATAGCCAATTCCACCAATGCCGTAAAAGACCAAGTTGTGCATTATGGTGGGAACTTATGGTGCTACCTGTGATAACCGACACCCTGCATTTGTCATTTATGAATACATTGACATACCTCCCAACTTTTAAACTTCAGAATGAGGGACATTCCGAATGAGGGGGGGTTCCGTGGACCGAAGTTGTTGAGCGGGGGGGGGGTTCCACAGATCAAAGTTGTTGAGCGGGGGGTCCGCGGATCGGAGTTGTTGAGTGGGGGGGGTCCACGGATCTCACAGTTGCTGAGCGGGGGGGGGTCCGCGGATCGGAGTTGTTGAGCGGGGGGGATCGCAGATCAGACTTGTTGAGCGGGGGGGTTTGCCGCGAATCTCAGCACCGCTGGATTTACCGCGCGAATCGCGCGCGGGGGGGGTTTGCCATGGGATCGCGGGACTGTAGCCGTGAACGCGGGACCGCGGGTTTTGTCGCGAATCGCGGGACGGTTGGGAGGTATGCTAGCAGGCAGCACTAACTGCATGTCCCAGATCTTAGAGGAGTATTTTGTTGGGACTTGAATACTTCTAACCCTAGATACATACAATACCCATATGGGAAATTGTGTTTTTAGCAATTGTTTTTTTTATAAAATTGGAAAATAATTACTATGTCTATTTGTACGATCAAACCAAAATCCCTGCCGGGTGACGTGGCGGTGACGTTGGAACCAACGAACCAGGAAGTAAAATTCTTCCACGCATGCGTCGAATCCATTCGGAGCATGCGGGAGATTTTTGTCCGCTGGTTAGGCGTACTAACCAGCAGACATGTCGGACGGACGGGTTTCCAGCAGACAAGTTTTAAAGCATGCTTTAAAACTTGTCTGCTTGAAAAACCTGTCTGCTAGCCCGTACACACGATCGGATTTGTTTGCTGAAACGGTTCGTCGGACCGGTTTCAGCAGATAAATTCGATCGTGTGTACGCGGCCTTAGACCTCGTACACACGCTAGGTTAGCCAGAGGACAATGGTCTGATGGACCGTTTTCATCAGTCAAAACCGATCGTGTGTAGGCCCCATAGGTTATTTAACCTTAGGTTAAAAAAAGACAACTTGCTTTAAAATTAACCTATGGACTCCTAACCGATAGATCAAAAACGATTGTTAGTACGCACGACCATCGGTTAAAAATCCACGCATGCTCAGAATCAAGTCGACACATGCTTGGAAGCATTGAATTTAATTTTTTTTCAGCACGTCGTTGTGTTTTACGTCACCACGTTCTGATACGATCGTTTTTTTAACTGATGGTGTGTAGGCACATCAGACCATCAGTCAGCTTCATCGGACAACTGTCCTTCAGACTGTTCTCATTGGATGGACTGATCGTGTGTACAAGGCTTTATGCTAAAAAACTCGTACAAAGGGTACTAGTTCTGGGGCAGTGTACACCTCTAAAACATATTGCACAGTGATGTGCTTAAAGGGGTTGTAAAGGTACAATTTTTTTTCCTAAATAGTTTCCTTTACCTTAGTGCAGTCCTCCTTCACTTACCTCATCCTTAAATTTTGCTTTTAAATTTCTTCTGAGAAATCCTCACTTCCTGTTCTTCTGTCTGTAACTCCACACAGTAATGCAAGGCTTTCTCCCTGGTGTGGAGTGTCGTGCTTGCCCCCTTCCCTGTAATACAGAAGAGTCAGGGCGCTCTTGATGTTCCAGATAGAGAAAGGCATCCTGACTCTCCTCTAGTCCAAGGGAGGGGGCATGTATGACACTCCACACCAGGGAGAAAGCCTTGCATTACTGTGTGTAGTTACAGACAGAAGAACAGGAAGTGAGGATTTCTCAGAAGAAATAAGGACATTTAAAAGCAAAATGGAAGGATGAGGTAAGCGAAGGAGGACTGCACTAAGGTAAAGGAAGCTATTTAGGAAAAAAAAAATTGTACCTTTACAACCCCTTTAAGGCTGAACTAGATACATTTTTAGAAGTTGAGCAATGGTGGAATCCATCATTAGTTGGGAACTGGAACAGCGTACTGTTAACAGGCAGGCTGAATGCACTAAGTTGATCGATTGATCAACTTGGGTACAATCTGCCTGCCGAATTCTCTTGCTATTATTGCTAGCGGCTGCTCTAGCTGCTATAGATGATTATTGTCTTCTCCTTAGGAAGACAACTTCCCCCGCCCCTGCCGAGATTGCTAGACAGGAAGGATTCTCCTATCAGCACTGTCTATGTTAATGGAGTAATCCTGCAATTTTTTTTCCTGCAACCCGTGGTTGAAGGAAAGAAATTTGCACCGTGTATGGCTGGCCTAAGTTTGAATTCCAGATCTAAGGAGGTAGTTATCTAGCTATGGGCTGAATAGACATGTGCTGCAGTTCGACTATTATTAAAGGGGAATTTGGGTGCATTGTTGATATAGTTTCTAAGGTTTTCTGTATGGAGAGAAACACCCAAGCGGATTGATTTACCAAATCAACAGAGTATATTCACTCTTAAAAATGTATATAATGATGCTGTGTTCTATGTAATCATCCAATCAACAGCAACAATCCACTCTAGTTTTCACACACACACACACACACACACATATATATAGATAGATAGATAGATAGATAGATAGATAGATAGATAGATAGATATAGCTATATATATATATATATATATATATATATATATATATATATGTGTGTATATATATATATATATATATATATATATATATATATATATAGAGCATTTTACAGTATTTTTCTGCTGGCAATATCACTCCATAGGAGGCAATCAGTAATAATATCTGTGCCTGCATGTTATACGCAGGGGGCTGTGGAATTTTTTTCCCCTGAAACTTCCCTCCTAAAGTTAGGGTGCGTGTTATACGCCGATAAATACGGTAGTTGCAGTCACCACTAGATAGAACAGACAAAGGTCCACATGAATCATTTGGTATAAAAACAGCCTAACAAAAAAGAAAGGTAATATAAATTTGAATTGACAAATTTATATATATATCTATATGTATATATATATATCCATGTAAATGCTTTGTACACATTTCAGTTCAACTAATTTCAGTTCAACTCATTTATTGAAAGTATAAGGTAATGTAAGGTGACCAGACCTCTTCTTAATATGATCCACATGTGTCATTGTCTGGAAGGTGTCTTGTCTGGTCATTGTATTCAGTCACATTATTGTCTTCATGATTATTAACCTGTCGTTGGATCCTGAATGAAAATAATAAGACATACACGTAGGTATAAAGAGTTTCTGCTTAAGGGGGATTACCTTGCTGCTTTTTAATCTGGTTAACCCCTCAATATCTGAATTATTCATTGACTCCTCGCTGTGTGTGAATTATTCAAGATATACTCTGTGTCTGTAAATTATTAATTAAACCTACACTGTCTGTAAAGTGTTAACCACTTAGTGCCCGTGACTTTTAGACTTGGTGACCAAGACATTTGTTTTAAGCTACTGATGTAAAATGTTTCAGCTGTCATGTGAAATTAAATACTTCTCATCTTTATTACAGCTCTGTGAAGACCTCTTCTCCCGTATCAATGACACATCGAATGACAATATGTCTTATTCTGTGGAGGTAGGCCAATTGTAGTGACCATATTTCCTGTAAAACTGAGGTCCTTAGAATTGGTCAGCGATAGTGAACTGGTCAGAAGTACTGATGGAGCAGTGAACCACACAAGCTAAGAAACGTTGTATCAGTGGTTATTTTGATACCAAAAATAAAGATATGGTTAAAGTGGAACTTCACCAAAAAAATGGAAGTTTCACTTTTCCTCCACCCTCCTCCTCCTCTACCAAATTTGGAGGGTACCTAGTTCTGACAGGTAGCTGCCCCCCACTTTCATATGGCTCGCCTAGGCAAACTGAGCAGAAGTTTGGATCCAGTCGCATGTCTCAGGAGGCTGCGGTCTATTCAGAAAGAGTAGCACAACTTGCGCATGTGCAGTGTTGAGCTGGCTGTAAAGCTGCAGTAAGTCACAGACAGCTTCCCACACTCAAGATGGTGGTGCCGGTGACAGCATTTGTAGCTGATGGCTTTTATTTTTATTTTTCCAGACCGAACATTCTCTTTAAGCAGTGCAGAGCAATTGTATCTTTAGATAACCTGTGTTTGATGTTGAGCTCACAACCAAAAATTTTTTTATTCGTGGTCCAAGATTTTTGCTGTTGTCTGTGCCCCCACTTGGGAGATTACTACTCATTTCCTATCCCATTGCTACCAGAACAAGAAATTAGGTTATTTATTATCATAGGATAAAAAAATTTAGGAAAATACTAACAGAGGTTTGTCTGTAAGAGACAGTCTCTTCTTCCTTCTTCTTAAAGTGGTAGTAAACCACTGCTTTTTTATATTTTTTTGCTTTTTTTTTAATCCTGCAAGGTAAAGCCATTGTAGGCTAGTATGCATTGCATACTAGCGCCTTATGTGAAACTCACCTTAGACTGAAGCCCTCCGCACTGTCACCGCTGAAGGTGCTTCCATTTTCACCTGGTCTTCCTTACCAGTTTGCAGACTCCGGTTGTGTATCGTAGCCAGAGCCACATTAACATCACTCCCATGCATGCACACACGTGCCACCGTTCACGGCACAGGTCTCTGAAGGAACGGCTCTGTATACCGTTCCTTTGGAGCGCATGCTGCTTTATAAGTAAATATCTCCTGAACAGCGCATGTTTAGGAGATATTTACTGTACCTATACTGTACCTGCCTTTCTATAGGCTTACCTATAGGTAAAAGTCATGCATGGGCATTTACTCACACTTTAATGCCTCGTTTCCACTGCACGGATCGGGTCGGGTCAGTAATTTTGGAGCGGTTCGGATGGGGCCGGTCTAATCGCGTGAGCGTTTCCACTGCAAATCAGACCGTGAGGGACCATTCAGGGTTTAGAAAAAATTCCTAGCGCATCCGCCAATCAGTGAGATGCATTTGTAGGTCCGCCCTAACCGAACCGTTCCACTCTCTCTGGTCCCTCATCTGAAGCAGGACCCTTGCTGGTGCGGTACGGTTCGGTTTTACGGTGCGCTTTTATAATGGAAACACCCAAAATAGCGTAACGTACCGAACCGTACCGAACCGATCCGCTCAGTGGAAACGAGGCATAAGTCTGGCTTTCATACCTCGAAAGGATTTATGTTGTCGGGGGTGGTTATTTAAATTATGTTTTTTTTGTTAAGAGAGAAGTGAACAGTGAATCAGTCATGACAAAAAGGTGCATTTTGCCAACCCCAATTCGGACAACTTTTTTACAGACTGCATAGTATGCTAGTCTTTTGACCTTCCCAAACATATATGTATAATTATGTGTTATTCTGTGTCTTTAGGTAAGTTATATGGAGATATACTGTGAGCGGGTCAGAGACCTTCTTAATCCAAAGAATAAAGGGAACCTTCGTGTTCGTGAACACCCCCTACTGGGACCATATGTTGAGGATTTGTCAAAGCTAGCTGTAACTGCATATAGTGACATCCAAGACCTGATGGATTCCGGTAACAAAGCCAGGTATGTTCATTACTATTATGATTAGGTAGTTTGCTTTAAAGGACTATTATAATTTTACACTATATTGTCAAAAGTATTAGGATGCCTGCCTTTACATGCATATGAACGTTAATGACCTCCCAGTCTTAGTCCGTAGGGTTCAATATTGAGTGGGCCCACCTTTTGCAGCTATTATGCCGCGTACACACAAACGGTTTGTCTGATGAAAACGGTCTGATGGACCGTTTTCATCAGACAAACTGATCGTGTGTGGGCCCCATCGGTTTTTTATCTATTGGTTAAAACACTAGGAACTTGTTTTAAAATTATCTGATGGTAAAATTACCGATAGAAAAAAACGATCTTCTGTGGGCACATCCATCGGTTAAAAACCCACGCATGCTCAGAATCAAGTCGACGCATGCTTGGAAGCATTGAACTTCATTTTTCTCAGCACGTCGTTGTGTTTTACGTCACCGCGTTCTGACACGATCGTTTTTTTAACCGATGGTGTGTAGGCACGACTGATGAAAGTCAGCTTCATCGGTATTCTGATGAAAAAATCCATCAGTCCGTTTTCATCGGATGAACCGATCGTGTGTACAGGGCAAAACTCCTCTGGGAAGACTGTCCACAAGGTTTAGGAGTGTGTCTATGAGAATGTTTGACCCTTACGGCCAGCACGACTATACAAAAAGAACAAATTATGGGGCTATGGTAAGGAATCCGCTATCAAGGATTCATGTTCTACTCAGGTACAACTGTTTGCGTTCAATAAACAGACTTTAAAAAAGATGTCTCCTGAAATTCTCAAGTGTTAATCATTGATCATTATTCATGTGAATTTTCTTTCTTGAATTATTTATTTTGTCTTTTTAATAGTTATGATCTCTCTTCAAAAACATTTATGTATTGGATGTAACATGTTTGTGAGTCCAAAGCTTCAGTTTGTTGCATCTGTTTACTAAAGCATTTTCTTCCTTTACAAACAGAACCGTAGCCGCCACAAACATGAATGAGACAAGCAGTCGCTCCCACGCTGTGTTTAACATCATCTTCACCCAGCGCAGGAACGATGCTGACACAGAGAATGGTACAGAGAAGGTGAGAACTGCAAATGTGAATTGTCAGGCTGATTTATTAAAGGAGTTGTTAGCATGTGGACCCCCCCGGGACCAACTTCTGTCCAAGGGCCACATTTGGCCCTTTAGTTCCTGGTGCATCCCTCAGATCCCAGCAGTCTGTAGAAGTAGTGGGGACATTTATAAAGGGGTAACATCATCTCTACTAACCCCATATAATGGGAGAAAAGAACAAAGGTAAATAAGTGCCAGCTAAGTGTAGTATCCTGGTTGGTTAACATTTTTATAACAATGGATAAAAAACACTCAGAAGAAGTATAAGATAAAAGCGCTCACCTGGTGCAGAGTATGTAGGTATAGATTCCTCCTTGATCTGACCTGCAGGAGGTGTTCCAGCTGCTGGGAGAGGAAGCTCAGGATCCTGAAGAAGCCTGGGAAGCCAAGCTAACCAGCGTGGAACGCACACCGGAAGTGACGCCACCGCAAGGATAGAGGACCAGATGAGAAGACAAGGCTATGAGCTCGGAGCATCCAGCTTCTTCTAGAAGCCTCTTGTCACCCTTGTCAAACATGTCATCCAGCTTGTATATACACACTCCCGCAGGAGCCGCTGATTTGATGTGGGATCGGCGTAATTGAAGTTACCTCTGTAATATGTCTAGGGGTAATAGCAGCGACGGAGTGTCCAGGCAGTTGGTTGACGTTTTAATTCTCGGTCAACACGACCAACAGTCAACTTGGAATAGATAGGACAGATTGGTGAAAAGAACCACCTTGCAGATTCAGGCTTTGGATAAAAAGAAGCAATCCTGCCTCCAAATAGTATTCTCGTTTTCGTCGCCACCCCAGCCGGGATGGGTGCAGTGCACCCGGACAGGCCTCCCTCACAGACCTGGCAGCCCGAGTGTCAGTGTGAGCTCTGAGAAGGAACAAGTCTCTGCCACCGACTTGGCTTTAGTAAATTAGTAAAGGCCTCTGCCACAGGTCCAATACTCAAGGACAAGAATTAAAGCGGATCCTCTCAGTAAATAGTTGGGGTCACCGACTGACAGTTTGCAACTCACAACCTGTCAGTGTCCGGTCACCCAGATCCCCAATGGTTCTGTCTAAATCCTATTGGATCACCTGCCTCCGGGTTCACCTCAGACCGACTCCCCACCTAACAGCATCCAGCCTGGGATCTCTCTTTAAGTGCGGGGTCCCAGTAAGTCACTTGAATCCCCACTTTGGTTGCTTCAGTTTCTCTGAGCCATATGGGTCCAGAGCCAGGAACTCTGCGTTCCCGTGATGTGCGCACACCCTGAAGGTGGGTGCCGCACCTGGAACCAGGAACCCGCGAAGACCCTGAAAAAATGGTGTCTGCCACAGACATACCCTTCCCCAGCATGCCCCGCGAGGAGAAACTCCTCCAATTGGCTGCTGGGGAAAAGGGGCTCTGCCTGGTCACCTCTGGTGCCACCTACTGCCCAGAGATGAAATTACATCTCTGAAGCACAGAATGACCCACAGGACGGTTCAGGGCTGGCAACAGCCGATTTTAAGTAAATCAACATTGGGTGAGAGCAGAAAAGTCTCCCCCCCCCACTAAATTTACAATAGTGTCCCTACTGAACGTAGAGGGGCGCTACACACTCCTCCAACCTGAAATGACACTTTCCCCAGTGTCAATGGCATTCAGTCCTGAATGCCAGCCTAAATCTGCTAAACAGAATAGAGAAAGGAGGAAGATAGCGTCCCTATTGAAAGTAGAGGGGCGCTACATGCGTATATTGCATATTATAAGCTTATGTAAAATAACAAATGTCTATTGTTATATAGGTTTGCAATGCACAGCATTTAAAATATACAACCGAATTGAAAATGATGACTGTATTTCTGGATAATTTAATTTTATTAAGACAGATCTGTATAAGTAATGTAGCTCTTACCCTTGAAGCTGTGACTTCATATGTTGGGTCCCCTGTTCCTGTGCCCACCACTCTGTGAATAGTGCAATACACACTCAGGCCTCGTACACACGACCGAGGAACTCGTCGTAAAAGACACATCATTTTCCTCGACGAGTTCCTTGTTAGGTCTCCTCGTTCTCAAACGCGGTGACGTACAACACATACGACGACAGGGGAAGTTCGTTCCACTGGCACAACCCTTGGGGCTGATTTTGCTAATCTCATGTTACTGCGTGTTAAGTAAAAGTTTGGTAAGAGAAGATTTGCACTTTTCATTCTGTTACAGCGTGACAAATGTGCTATTTCCATTACAAACGCTACTTTTACCGAAGGTGCGCTCCCGTCTCATACTTTATTCTGAGCATGTGCGGGTTTCTAAGCATACACACGAACGTGTTTCTCGTCGAAAATCAGCCCAACGAGAAACACTACGAGGAAATTGAGACTCCCGACGAGGAACACGATGAGGAAATCGAGACTCCCGACGAGGAAAAAGAGAACTTGTTCTCTTTTTTTCTCGTCGAGTTCCACGTCAGTTTTCTCAATGACAAGCATACACACGACCGTTTTCCTTGGCAAAAAAAGCTCTGCCACCAAGTTTCTTGATGGATTCTGTCGAGGAAAATGGTTGTGTATACAAGGCCTAACACACCTGGCTGGCAAGGAAATGGTAATTGCAGGTAGCTGTATATACACCCCAAAGCCTCAAGATTTATAAAGACCAGGAATGGCACAACTGACAACAGGTTAAGTAATAGCAAAAAGTTCATTGCAAAAGGGTAAGCAAAGAAGAAAAATACTTTAATGAATAAACGGTAAGAGAATGATACTGCAGTGGTTACACAATAAGGGAAATATACTGCAATGATTATGCAATAGGAGTACAATGAGGCAGAAACAATATTTGTTAAAGAACACAACACCTCCTGAACCCTGTAACAAGGAGGGATATGTGTGTGCACATCACAATAACAGTTTAGCAGTCAGTAATATGCAACCCTACGTCTTCTGCTGGCCAGTTCCTTTGGGGCCCAACTGTTATGGTGGAGTGCTCAAGGTAGTGTCCCTTTAAGAACTTATGCAGGCACTGCCACTGCAGACAGCTCTGTCCCTCTTTTATTAGGATGGCCAGAGGCCTATCACCACTTATTGTCAGCAGTGGGGTCTCCTTTTGCTCACTGCCAAAGTGAACCCTGGTCTGTGTCTTCAGTCTCTTTTTAATAAGGCAGCAGGTTCAGCCAGCATGTCTCAGTGTCGCTGCTAGTCCTTCTTTTCTCTCCTCAGCCCCAGGAACATTGAAACATTCCTCCTCCTCTCCACCACAGTGTTGCTGGGAGTTGAAGTTTCTGCCTTTGAGAATCTTAAACCAGTTCAATCTGTAAAAACCACACCTCCCACAGTCCTCCACCAATCTCTCTAGAGCAGGGGTCTCAAACTGGTGGCCCTCCAGCAGTTGCGAAACTACAAGTCCCATGAGGCAATGCAAGGCTGACAGTTACAAGCATGACTCCCAAGGTTTTGCAACATCTGGAGGGCCACCAGTGCGAGACCTCTGCTCTAGAGTCTCTAGCAGTCCAAATCCTCAGTTTGCCCCCTAGTGGAAGGAGGACGACTTAACACTGTTAGCTCTATGTTTTGAAATAGCACAAACACAGAATCCTTTTCCTACAAAATAATATCTCTGACAGTCAAAGGTGACTTTCCAAGACCATATCACAATTATGGTATGGCTATCCAGTGTTTCTGGCAGAGGTCTTAAAGGCAGACTCCACTAAACCATATTGTCATCTGGGCTCGAAATAAAGTGCATATATATCACCGTGAAATAGTTCCTGAAATTGTTGAAGCGTAATTCCACTTTTGTTAAATAGTAGCCAGTAGAGGCAGCACGGGTGGAGGAGGTTAAGAGGTGGCAATCACCCCCCCCCCCCCGATTTCAGGCGTTTGGCCCAACCCTATATAAAATCATGCGTTTGGCGCCCCCCGCTTGCCAGTCAACTATGATGTCGGAAGCCCCGAACCCCCTCTCAACAATTTAGATGTCCTTTACCGCTGTCCCACGGTAGCAACCCCCCCTCCCCCCCTGCTCAACAACATGAATGACAGGTTAAAAAAAAATCGAATGAATGTCCGCAGTGGAATTTTTAAATGTCGAAATTTTAAATGTCGGTAGGTATGCATCCTGTGTACAGAAAACTCCAGGTAGCTATATTACAATTTATTCCCAGAAAATTACATTGGCTGCAGATTGAAAAGAAAATTTTATTTAAAAAAAAACAATTACAAAATGATTAGTGCCGCACTCATATGGGCTATATAATTTTTTCTATTTATGTTCCCCACGAAAGTGGAGTTACCCTTTCAGTTTATATTATGTCACACAATAACACTGTCAATGACAAAAACAAGCTTTTCCTTTTGACATTTTGCATTTGATATCCAAAATATATCAGCCATGAACTGTGATTCTTGTGATAATTGTTGGTCTGAACTATTGTTCTTCTTTATCAACTTGGAGCAGGCAGACACACAAGACCTGGATCATATAATCATCTGCATGCTGAATAGCTCAATCAAAGTTTGTAATTAGCCATGGCTATGGAACAAATATGCAATCAGAAGAATTCATGTCTTGTTCATTCAGCTTTTGTCTTCATGTATATTTCTCTGACTGTAAGATTTCTCTGACTGTGAGTGGGGCTCAGCTCTTTCTAATGCTTTAATAGCCTGTTATTGTACTTTGCACATATTTATATAATATTTTCTCTTTTTGGGGTCTGCCCTCATAGGCAAATTTAGATTGAGGCTCTTGCGGGGTTGTTCCTGGGACGAAAAAAAAAAAGGATTTGAATAATTAGGTTCTTGTTGCATTGTCTGGCCACTTTTGTATATAGCTGGAAACAATACTAAAAGAGACAGAAGTGGAGAAATGCTAAAAAATATCACTAGACTTCCTGCAGCTCAGATGGCACCATGGGGCAGATTTACTAAAACTGGAGCATGCTAAATCCGGTGCAGCTCTGCATAGAAACCAATCAGCTTCCAGGTTTTATTGTCAAAGCTTTAATAAACAAGCTGAAGTTAGCTGTTGATTGGCTACTATGCACAGCTGCATAGGCACGCGCAGGGGGTGTGCCTGGTCACACCCTAATCACCAAGGTTGCCAACCATGTAGTGTCTGTAAAAAGCCAGAGGCTACAGTTGCTCCACATCTCTGCTGCCTCCTTAGCCAATGGTACCAACACTGCACAGCCCCCTTCCCCAGCATGCCTTTTTTGACTTTACAACAGATTGTGTCAGCAGCTGTAGCAGAGAGAGGGGGGACTAAACACAACCTGCAGTGTGGGATGAAATTCAGACTACCAGGAGAAGGTAAACACAATGTAGTCCATTCACATACATACACACGCATGTATGTGTGCTTGAGCTTTGGGGTGCACACCCTAATGCAATATGCTGCACACACTTATGAACAGCTGAACCAGATTCTATGTGCTCCAGCTTTAGTAAATCTTTCTAATTTGCTGGTGTGAAATAATGTCACTCCCGTGCATGAGCAGGAGTGCAGTCATCTCAGTACACAGGGAGTGTGTAGGAATGTAAACTGATCTGTGCATGTGCAGCTCAATGTACATTCTAGAGGGAATTGAGATCAGGCAGAAGAGACATTGTTGTTGATTTACTAAAGGCAAACTGACTGTGCACTTTGCAAGTGCAGTTGCACTCTTTTACCCTAGAGCTTAGCGAATGTGATGAAGCCTCACTTTCTAAAGAATACCCACTTAAAGTTTCTAAAGGCAAAAAGTTTTTTATCCTAATGCATTAAGATAGAAAACCTTCTGTGTGTAGCAGCCGCCCCAGTACTCCCTTAGGCCCCTTTTACACATGCGGACCGAATGTCCACTTTTTTATCCATCTGTTTACGGATGAAAAAGGCACATACATTAATCCCTATGAGATCGCGGGTGTCAGCGGATGAACATCCACTGACACCCGAAATCTTCAGTGTCCGCAATCCTCCGATTCTGCAGACGGAGGAAAATCCTATTTTTCCATCCGTCTGAAGAGCTGATCGGGTGAACACGGACAGACGGTCCGTGTTCATCCTATCCCCCCATAGGGGAGAGCGGAGAAAAGACAGGGAAGTCCGCGCACAGTGTGATCAACGGGGCAAACCCCGCTGAGCAAGCGGATACACATGTATGGATCCTCACGGGACCTGTACATGTGAAAGGCGCCTAACACTTACCCTGAGCCCCATCTGTCTCCAGCAATGTCCACGATTCCCTTGGCCACCCGGGACTCTAAATTGGCTGGGGCACAGCCGTGGCGCCATTGGCTCCCGTGGCTGTCAATCAAAGTCAGTTGGCCAATCAGGGGATTTTTGATCAAAAACTGATCAAAAATGGGTTAAACGTGTGCCATGTGACACTGAAACTGTGCTGCAGCTACAGTAGCAACCTAAGGGCTGGTTCACACCACATGTAGTCCAGTGCGTTGCAGTACAGTCAACAAAATTAGAGCATGATGCATTTTTCTGCAAGGAACTGCACTGGAAAGCATCAAAATGCATAAAAAAAGCACCAGAAGGCAGCTAAATGCATAAAACTCTGAAACACATAACAGTGAAAAAAAAAAAAAAAACAGGAAACTTTGGAAAAAAACAAAACAGGGGGAAATTTTACTGTTGGCAGGGTCATCTTAATGGCATCATGGGCCCCTGGGCAAAGTAATGCTCTGGGGCCCCTACAATGGAGTGCAGGTAAACAGACATCAAGTAGGTAGGAGGCAGACAAGCGAAGCTTCCCCTTTTGGGTGAAGTGCCGCATTAACTACATGAACAATCATTCTGTACAGAAAAGTAACAGTAGAAAAATACTACATATATAAAGTGACAAAGCTGTCCTGTGCATATAATATATCTGCCCTATAGCCCCTCTACACCCGGGATATCCCCCCCAGCACTGTAACCATATACCATAAGATACCCCTTGTATTGTGACCCCACTACATCCCTGATACCCCCTACACTGTGGCCTCTCTACATCTTTGATACCTCTAGCACTTTAGTCATCCAAGCTACCCCAAGCATTGCTACCCCCATACACCCTTGATTTTCCCCTGCACCATTATTCCATCCATGTAGTAACCCCTTTTCCAGTGGAGATACAGTGCATGAAAACCTTTGGCTCTGTGCCCACTTCCAGCATTGCACTCATCTATACCAATCAAGCAGGCAGAAGGAGCGGAGGAGGGAGCATCCCTCCGGACATTCGAAGCCTTTCGGTGCACAGTGCTGGACAGCTGGACTCACCATGAAACCATCCACAATGCTACTTCTGCAGGTGGGCTCTCAGTGCTTTCCCGACTCAGCAGCTCCCACTCCAGGTTCTACCCTGCAGCCTTCGTGTCCCGAGCATTCAAGCTGCATGGGGGATAATTAGAGCATCACTGGTGCTCTGGCCCTGCCCCTCCCTGCTGGCTGTGAAATAGGCATCGTTCTGCACAGCACAGCGCACCGCAGCCAGCCTGCCTCCCGTGTGTATCCATCACTCTCATTGCCATCATGGGGCCCCCAATTTCGTGGGCAGTGTGGGCTCAAGAACCAGCTGATTTGGGGAAAGTGCCAAGGCCCCCATGCAGCTGGGGCCCCTGGGCAGTGCCCAGGTGTGCCCTCTCATTAAGACAGCCCTGATTGTTGGCATTTTGTAGTACGAAGAAAGTCATTTGAGTAAATATCAGTTTGTGGTGCTCATGTGTACAAGCTCAAGGTATGGCCTTATTACAGTCTGGATAGATAAATGTAGTTATAATACATACCTTCCAATGTTTTGAGATGGGGAAAAGGGACACCTATTAGCAAAAGTATGTAGGCACCCCTGCCATGCCCCCTGTGAAAAAAAAAAAACCTTGGAACAAAGCTTTCCAGCACTGTAAAGTCACCATTAAGTCACCACTAAGAGGGCTGACATGATCCCAATGTCTTTCTTTGGGTTCAAAGGCTCTGGCTATGTGATTGGCCAGAGCCGTAATGACATCACTCCCTCAAATGCGAGCAGGAGTCCTCAGTTCCGCCACAAAGCTCTGACGTTTCAGCAAGTTATGCCGGACCTTCAAAGCGCAAGCACCAGTGATGACACTGGCTGCATGCAGGGTGAATATCTTCCAAACGGTGCATGTTTAGGAGATACATTATTTTAACCACAGGTAAGCTTTATTATTAGACATGTGCATTTTCGTCTGAATTTCAGGTATTTTTTTATCATTTTAACAAACGAAAACGAATGGGCAAGAATACGAAAATTGAAAGATCCGACATAAACAAATGCTTATTTTCTTTGCTAAAACAGTTCAATACAGATAGGAGATTCGACACGATGCTGACAATAACAATCTGTGTCTATCAAACCTGCAGTCGAATGTGCCTAACCTTAACCACTTCCTTACTGGGCACTTATAGCCCTTCCTGACCAGGTGAAATTTCAGCTTCTGGCACTGCGTCGCTTTAACTGACAATTGCGCGGTCGTGCGACGTGGCTCCCAAACAAAATTGGCGTCCTTTTTTCCCCACAAATAGAGCTTTCTTTTGGTGGTATTTGATCATCTCTGCGGTTTTTATTTTTTGCGCTATTAAACAAAAAAAGAGAGACAATTTTGAAAAAAAGTCAATATTTTTTACTTGTTACTATAATAAATAGCCCATTTTTAAAAAAATAAAATAAAAAAAATTCTCAGTTTAGGCCGATATGTATTATTCTACATATTTTTGGTAAAAAAAAAAAAAAAAATCGCAATAAGCGACTGGTTTGCGCAAAAGTTATAGCGCATACAAAATAGGGGACAGAATTATTAATAATTTTTATAATTTTTTTTACTAGTAATGGCGGCGATCTGCGATTTTTATTGGGACTGCGACGTTATGGTGGACACATCGGACACTTTTGACACATTTTTGGCGCCATTCACATTTATACTGCGATCAGTGCTATAAAAATGCACCGATTACTGTATAAATGTGACTGGCAGTGAAGGGGTTAACACTAGGGGGGCATGGAAGGGGTTAAATGTATTCTGGGTGTGTTCTAACTGTGTGGGGGGAGGGGGGGTGACTGGGGGAGGTGACCGATGCTGTGTCCCTATGTACAAGAGACACAGATCGGTCACCTCACTCCCTGACAGGACGTGGATCTCTGTGTTTACACACAGAGATCCATGTCTTGTCCCTGTAACCGCCGATTGCGAGTGCCTGGCGGACATCGCGGCCGCCGGGCACGCGCATCGGCATCTCTGGAATGCAGCGGGCACGCGCGCGCCGCCGGCGCTCGCGCGCCCTCTAGTGGCCATTAGAAGCACAGGGCGCATATATGCGCCCTGTCAGAGATTCAGGACATCCCGACGGCCGCATATATTCGTACGGCCGTCGGGAAGTGGTTAAAGCGGAGGTTCACCCTGAAAATCAACTATCTACCATTAGATCCAGCATACTGCTGACATCTGCAGTATGCTGTTTTTTTTTTTCTGTACTTATCGTTTTATCGTGGTTCTTATCCGGCTCCGAGCAAGGATTTCTTGCGGGGAATAGGCGTTCCTAAGACAAGGCGTAGTTGATTGACGTCCTGCTAAAGCCTTCCGAAAACACCCGAAGTGACACTCGGCTGTTTACGGCGCTATACGGCGCCTGCGCCTGCCGTGTAGAGCTGACTGCGCAGGTGCCGTAAATTGCCGAGTGTCACTTCGGGTATTTTCGGAAGGCATGACGCACTTTAGCAGCACGTCAATCAACTACGCATTGTCTTAGGAACGCCTATTTCCCGCAGGAATCCCCGCTCGAAGCCGGATAAGAACCACGATAAAACGATGAGTAAAGAAAAAAAAAAAAACAGCATACTGCAGATGTCAGCAGTATGCTGAATCTAATGGTAGATAGTTGATTTAGGGTGAACCTCCGCTTTGAGGTTTGGCACATTCGACTGCAGGTTTGATTTAACTCTATTAAATTCCGCTTTAACTCTGTTAGTCCAAGATTATTCTACATAGAGAGGAAAGATTCGACATTATATAGAGAAAAGATCGCTGCTGGAATTGGGTGGGGAAAGTAAAATAAATGAATGTTATTGGCTGATTGTAACCAAAGAGGAGGAGCAGTAAAATAGCTAGAACTAACATGACAATTCAACATGAACGACGAAGATTCGAGAAAACGGCGAAAAACATACAAACATTGAATCTGTCATTGAAGGCTTACGGTGTCTGTCGAAAGTTCTGACAAGATTTGACAATCAGCTAAACTGTACGACACCGCAATAGTACATTTCTGGTCAACTGCTCGGCCCATAGGCTATAGAAAAATTCTAATGTTGGTTGACTAGTAATAATAATTTATAAATATAATTATTACTAGTCATACACCATTAGAATTCTTCTATAGCTTGTAGGCGTAACATTCGACCAGAAATGTACGATCGCGGCGTCGTATAGTTTCGCTGCTCCGTCGAATCTTTTTTGAACATTCGACAGACACCATAAGCCTTCAATGACAGATTCGACCTTAATTAATTCGGATTTTCGGACGAATGCAATTTCTAACGAAAAACAAAATGAATAAAAACGAATTTCGAGTGTGCACATGTCTATTTGTTATAGGCTTACCTGTAGGTAAAAAATACCAAGCGGGGTTTAAACCTGCTTTAAATCCACAATTGCTTTTATTTTTATTTTTTTACCACTACTATTCCTTTATATTGGCTTTAATTAGCCAGACAAAATATAAGAGATCTGTTGCTAAAAATGTTTATTCATCACAATCTATGAACAGACCCCAGATTTACAAAGCTGGTGTTACAGAGTTATGTACGATGTGTAAAGGAGACTATAATTATGTTCCCATTCACCTAATTTACACATTTTATGGTGTTTCTATGGAGATCTCCTGGGCACAGACTACAGTTCTGTTATCAACATTTGTTCCAGCAGTGACACCTGCAGGCTATAGGGAAGTATTGTTATTCTACATATAGTAAGAGGTGACCCATAGTAAAATATTAGCAGTGTAAAAACAATGCCTGGATTCCGATTGTTTGCATTAGACACCACTATCAATCTTTATATGCACACTAACATTTTTGAATATATGCTGTAAAGAAAACCAACATTTTGTTTTTTATTGTAAAAGACTATACCACAAAGAAAAGGTTTGAACAATTTTGATATTTTCTTTTTTTTTCAGAATAATAATAAAAATTTCACTTTAAAGGGTCATTAAAGGAAAACATTTTTTTTGCTAAAATGACTGTTTACAGGGTACATAAAAGTTAACTGATTCCTTTTCAAAATGATTAAAAATAGATAAAAATCAATCATATAATGTGCCTGCAGGTTAGTTTCACTTTTGAACTGGCTTCATGTTTCTGTGAAGTAGAAATAGACACACAGAACAAAAACAAACAAATCCAGGGCAGTGTTTTGTTTTTAAAATGAATCTGATTGGTTCTGGGAAGTTTTAGACACACAGTAATGACAGCTTAAACCATCGTGAGAAAGCTCCCAGCACTGGGGTTATAAGGAAACAGACAAGCAGGAAGTGTGGAGAACAGAGCAGGATTACAGCAACTTCAAAGCAAAAACGAACAATAAGGACATGAAACCAGTACTGCAGTAAGATAAAGGAAGCTATTTAGCTAAAAAAAAAAATTCCTTTAGTGATCCTTTAAATAGCTATCCTGGCTATTTAATTAGCATTTACCATTGGAATGCATGTAACTGTAGTGACTTAATACTTCCTATAATTCATGAAACAATCCCACAAAAATGGCACCGCCAGTGCCTGGCTATATATACATGCTTGTTTAAAGGCAATGATGATTTGATGATTTGACTTTAGTGAGATGAAGACTGACTGGTTGCTATAAGTTACTGCCTTTTCATTGCCCTTGCTTTGCTCTTTGCAACACTTTAATAAATGATGATTGCAGTTTGGGCAGATCAGGGTTGTGTGTCAAGTTGCCTTTTTTTTTAGTGATAAAAGGTTTAACTAGGTGTCTTCAAACTACGGCCCTCCAGTTGTTCAGGAACTACAATTCCCATCACGCCTAGTCATGTCTGTGAATGTCAGAGTTTTACAATGCCTCATGGGATTTGTAGTTCTGTGAAGATGTGAAGATACCTGGGGTAGACTCTTTGTCAAGTATTTTTATTGCTGTCTTTGTTCCTGGTGCCAGGTCCCATGGTCTCTGAAACAGAAAGTGAAAGGATATCCAAAAATGTTGAGTTGTCATCAGAGCGAGAGGTCAGGGAAAATGTTCCAAGATGGGAATTCGATTATTTTGTGAGAAATTTACTCCATCTTTAGGGTAGAAAGTGCAGGAAAATCTTCCCAGTGGGATACGGACAAGAAAATATAAACTGCAAGCAGGGCTGGACTGAGACAAAAATTTGGCCCTGGACGTCATCCAGACCGGCCCACTTTAATTTTGAAAACAAGCACAAAAACAGTATATAAACGCAACGCAACTGTGCAAAAAAAAAAAAAACATAAGTGGCATAACATAAGGAGTCCTCACTCACCTCTTTTATTATTTCACTTATTCTCCTCTGTATTTTTCTCATCCTTAACACAATACTGCATAAAGTGGGGGGCGAGCCGTGCAGCCATTACTTAGACAGGCTGTCACTATAACCGGCCCACTGAGCCATTGGTCCACCGGGAAACTCCCTGTAGTCCCAATGGCCAGTACATGACTGCCTGCAAGAGGGTTTAATCCTTTCCTACTCAGTCCAAACAAAATATTTACTTAAAAAATAAATAAAGTATGGGCTTTACATACAATTTAACTAGCCTATTAAAGAGGAAATAAACCCTCTGAAAAAAAAAACATCCTGCAAGACAAAGGCATAATGAGCTAGTATGCATAGCATACTAGCTCATTGTGAATTACTTACCTAAAATCGAAGCCCTCGCAGCGGTCCTTGTTCCCTTCCTCCGTCGCCGCCATCTCTCCCAGGGTAACTTCCGGGTATCGCGGCTCCGGCCCTGTGACTGGCCGGAGCCGCGATGATGTCACTCCCGCGCACGCTCGTCGTTTCGAAAGGTTTCCACAGTGTGTCTGCGCCGTTGGATCGGTGCCCATCTTTTTTGCAAAATATCTCCTAAACTGTGTAGGTTTTGGAGAGATTTCTTGCACCTACAGGTAAGCCTTAATCTAGGCTTACTTGTAGGTAAAAGTGGTCCATAAAGGTTTACAAACACTTTAAGTTTTTAGGATAAAATGACATAATGAGTCTTTGCAATATGCAGAAACCTGCACATTCATATTGTACAGGTGTGTCTGTGTACCTCCTGATGTGGGGAATGATCGTTCACCTTTCTGGTCATTTATAAATGCCCACTTATAAGATATTGATTTAAGAAAAGCCAATGTAGCTCCAATATTTAAAAAAGGGCCCAAAATACATCCCTGGGAATAACAGACCAGTTAGCCTAACATCAATAGTATGCAAGCTCGTGGAGGGAATGATAAGAGACTATATACAAGATATTAGTAATGAGTGTCATTAGCAGTAATCAGCATAGATTCATGAAGAATCGTTCTTGCCAAACCAATCTATTAACCATGTATGAGGAGGTGAGCTGCCATCTAGATAAAGGAAGGCCCGTAGACGTGGTATATCTGAATTTTGCAAAAGCATTTAATACAGTTCCCCATAAACGTTCACTGTACAAAATAAGGTCCGTTGCCATGCACCATAGGGTGAGTACATGCATTGACAAACTGGCTACAAGGGCGAGTTCAGAGGGTGGTGATAAATGGGGAGTACTCGGAATGGTCAGGGGTGGGTAGTGGAGTCCCCCAGGGTTCTGTGCCCGGACCATTTCTATTTAATTTGTTCATAAACAACCTGGAAGATGGGGTAAACAGTTCAATCTCTGTATTTGCTAAGCAGGGCAATAACTTCTCAGCAGGATGTGGAAACCTTGCAAAAAGGTTTGAACAAATTAATGGGCTGGACAGCTACATGGCAAATGAGGTTTAATGTAGAAAAATGTAAAATAATGCATTTGGGTGGCAAAAATATGAATGCAATCTATACAATTGGGAGAAAACCTCTGGGGGAATCTAGTAGATGATAGGCTCAGCAATGGCATGCAATGCCAAGCTGCTGCTAACAAAGCAAACAGAATATTGGCATGCGTTAAAAAGGGGATCAACTCCAGAGATAAAACAATAATTCTCCCGCTCTACAAGGCTCTGGTCCGGCCGCACCTAGACTAGGCTGTCCAGTTCTGGGCACCAGCAATCAGGAAGGATGTACTGGAAATGGAGCGAGTACAAAGAAAAGCAACAAAGATAATAAAGGGTCTGGAGGATGTTAGTTATGAGGAAAGGCTGTGAGCACTGAACTTATTCTCTCTAGAGAAGAGACCCTTGAGAGGGGATATGATTTCAATTTGCAAATACCATACTGGTGACCCCACAATAGGGATAAAACGTTTTAGTGGAAGAGAGTTTAACAAGACACGTGGCCACTCATTAAAATTGCAAGAAAAGAGGTTCAACCTTAAACTACGTAGAGGTTTCTTAACTGTAAGAGTGGCAAGGGTGTGGAATTCCCTTCCACATGTGGTGGCCTCAGCAGGGGGGGGGGATTGATAGTTGAAAAAAACTATTAGATAAGCACCTGAACGACCAAAACATACAGGGATATACAAGGTAATACTGACAAATAATCACACACATAGGTTGGACTTGATGGACTTGATGTCTTTTTTCAACCTCACCTACTATGTAACTATGATTTGATATGATATATAATCTGTCCGACTATCTTCTGCTCTGTCCACTTTTAGATGGTCCTTGAAAACCCTTTTCTTCAGAGAAGTTCATCCTGCCTCCACCTAACAACTGTGCTTTTATTTTCTCCGTCAGCTCAACCCCCCCCCCCCCCCCCCCGTTGTATCACTTGACCCTCCCTCTTAGATTAACGAGCAGGACCCTCTTATTCCTACTATATTAAATTGTATTGTAATTGTACTGTCTGCCCTTATGTTGTAAAATTCTGCATAAACTGTTGGCACTTTATAAATCCTGTATAATAAAATTTATAATATTGAATATGTTCTAATAATAACACATTCTGTATGTGACTCATCCAAAGTTATGGAAATTATTATTCTGCAAGCTGAGAGAGAATATCAAGTAATAATTGCACAGCATATTATAATGCAATGCAGTGTGAATCATAAACCTACTATTGAATGACTTCACAAGCAATTAGTAAGTAGAAAATTGACCACAAGACCTTTCCTGGATCCAAGGGGCTAGTCTGTTTTGTTCATTCTTTATGAGAATCCATAATACACTCAGAAGTAGGATTCAGTTCAGATGTAGGATTGCCACCTACCTGCCACTACGTCAGTGCTAATACACTCTCTCACATTCACCCAAGTACTAGGGGTTTGGCTGAGACTCCGGTGTCCATCAAAGAACCCCAACAAGCTGAGGATCATGTGGCTTGGAATCCCACAAGACAGGGGTCAGAAGACTTTCTGACCCGCCAGTCATGGGGATCCCAGCCCACATTTTCCATGTAATAGTCTGTTAGGCTCCAGTAAGTGGTTGGGCCTTGTGTTTTTTTTATGTAAAATTATATATATTTTTTAAATTACCCATCCAGTGCCAATACTGTAAGTACAGGAGATCATAGACAAAGCTTTTATGTGGTATCTTAAATTATTGGTCAGAACAATTATAACCAGTTTCAAACAAATACTTTTTTCCACTAGCTATAGTATAAAAAAATAAAAATTGTCTTCTATTCCATGGTGTTTATACCACAACAAATCAACTATTATCAGTTATAATTAAAACCACAAATTCAGGCAGTTTTTTTGTTAGTCCTTTAAAATATATCGTTCTTACAGAAAATCAGGCCAGCTTGTATTGAAATTTTGGGAAGACTTGGTTAATGGTTTATTTTTGTATTTTTATTTTCTTGCAGGTCAGTAAAATCAGTCTTGTGGATCTTGCAGGAAGTGAAAGAGCAGATTCCACTGGTGCAAAAGGGACAAGACTAAAGGTGACATTCCATTCCTGTATCCTGTGTGAATATACAGTTACATTTTTAGCAGACTCGGCAAGGCTTGAAAGATTTGCCTAGTGTAAAAAAATGAAAAGAAGGCCTACTTTAAGAATCAAAAATGCAAATTTATGCTACTGCTTAATTTTAGATGCAAAGGGGGAGGACAGCCCCAGTTACATATAATGTTTAATAACAAAAAGAACTTTGAATATTCCTTAAAGAATATGGCCCGGATTCACAAAGCACTTATGCCGATGTATCTCAATATAGGCCGCATAAGTGTAAATATGCACCGTCGTATCTGTGCGCCGTACCCATAGAACTAAGATACGCCAAAAAACATGTCTTCATCCGACCGACGTAACTTGCCTACGCCGGCGTATAATGGGCACATATGTACGCTGGACGCATTTGGAACTCCTATTGATTTTCGATGCAAATATGCAAATGAGGGAGATACGCCGATTCACAAACGTACTTGCGCCCGGGGCATGTTTTAAGCAATTTGCGTAAGGGTTACGTCCGGCGTAAAGTTATTCCTCTTATAGGAGGCGCAACCCATTCAAAGGTATGAACCAGGGAACGAACACCGTCGATTTTTACGCCATTTACGTAGTACGTGAATAGGGCTGTGCGTAGGTTACGTTCACGTCGTAGGCAGTGTATTGACGTAACTTAGCCAGTTGTTTTGACGTGACTGTGAGCATGCGCACAGGGATGTATCCAAGATACGACGCATGCGCAGTTCGTTTTTTGTAAAAATATTGTCAGATGGCGCAGGGAGAGGTAGATAACAGAACAACCTTGGCAAGTAATCTAAATGTCAGAATAAGGTGACTGATTATTCATCAAAAAAAAAAAAAAATATATATATATATATATATTTAGCAAAAGTTCATAAGTCCAGAATTGATCCAAAATAACACTTTAGCGGCAGCAGTCCCAGAAGAGCAGAAGCATACTCTGTGCATAGGTAGACAAAGAAAAAACAAGGATGCGCCCAATCTAAGTGCAGTAACGTTTTAATAGGAGAAATGAAAATAAAAAGAGACACAGCCAAGTGGCTATTCACACATTTGGGTGGATAACAGGCATATATATAAAAGCGTGGATGTAGTCATCGTCCGGTGCATAAGAGGTATCCGCATATGATGGTAAAATGCTGTGGATGGGAGACAGCGAACTGGACAGCCAAAGAACGGAGAGACTAGGGATGCTTGCTGAAGTGCCACCCAAATGTGTGAGTAGCCACTTGGCTGTGTCTCTTTTTTTTTTAATTTCTCCTATTAAAACTTTACTGCACTTAGATTGGGCGCATCCTTGTTTTTTCTTTGTCTGCAGTTCGTTTTTTGAAGCTCAGCCCATCATTTGCATGGGGTCATGCTTTATTTCAATGTTACACGCTCACTTCCAGCCCACTTCCACCTACTTTGACTTATGTCGGCTTACACTGACAAATATACGCTACGCCGGTGCCACATTGGGAGCATTTGCTTTGTGAATATACGCTACGCCGGCAGAAAGATGCGCCGAGGTACGTGAATCCCGCTGGATATTTGTATATACAGTATCTCACAAAAGTAAGTAAACCCCTCACATTTTTGAAAATATTTTATTATATATTTCCATGTGACAACACTGAAGAAATGACACTTTGCTAAAGTAGTGATTGTCCAGCTTGTATAACAGTGTAAATATGCTGTCCCCTCAAAATAACTCAACACACAGCCATTAATGTCTAAACCGCTGGCAACAAAAGTGAGTACACCCCTAAATGGGCCCAATTAGAAACCCCCCAAGTGTCATGTGACTTGTTAGTGTTACAAGGTCTCAGGTGTGAATGGGGAGCAGGTGTGTTAAATTTGGTGTTATCGCTTTCACTGTCTCATACTAGTCCCTGCAAGTTAAACATGGCAACTCATGGCAAAGAACTCTCTGAGGATCTGAAAAAAAGAATTGTTGCTCTACATATCTGGGATATAAGAAGATTGCCAAGACCCTGAAACTGAGCTGCAACATGGTGGCCAAGACCATACTTCAGTTTAACAGGACATGCTCCACTCAGAATAGGCCTCGCTATGGTCGACCAAAGAAGTTGATTTCATATGCTCAGCGTCATATCCAGAGGTTGTCTTTGCGAAATAGATGTATGAGTGCTGTCAGCATTGCTACAGAGGTTGAAGGGGTGGTAGGTCAGCCTGTCAGTGTTCAGACCATATGCAGCACACTGCATCAAATTGGTCTGCATGGTTGTCATCCTCTTCTAAAGATAATGTGCAAGAAAGCCCACAAACAGTATGCTAAAGACAAGCAGGCTAAGGACATGAATTACTGGAACCATGTCCTGTTGTCTGATGAGACCAAGATAAACTTATTTAGTTCAGGTGGTGTCAAGTGTGTGTGGCGGCAACCAGGTGAGGAGTACAAAGACAAGTGTGTCTTGCCTATAGTCAAGCATGGTGTTGGGAGTGTCATGGTCTGGGGCTGCATGAGTGGAGCCGGCACTGGGGAGCTACAGTTCATTGAGGAAACCATGAATGCCAACATATACTGTGACATACTGAAGCAAAGCATGATTCCCTACCTTCGGAGACTGGGCCACAGGGCAGTATTCCAGCACGGTAACAACCCTAAACACCCCCCCCCCCAGACGACCACTGCCTTGCTAAAGAAGCTGAGCATAAAGGTGATGGACTGGCAAAGTATGTCTCCAGACCTAAACCCTATTGGGCATCTGTGGGGCATCCTCAAATGGAAGGTGGAGGAGCGCAAGGTCTCCAACATCCACCAGCTCCATGATGTCATCATGGAGGAGTGGAAGAGGACTCCAGTGGTAACCTGTGAAGCTCTGGTAAACTCCAGGCCCAAGTGGGTTAAGGCAATGCTGGAAAATAATGGTGGCCACACAAAATATTGATACTTTGGGCCCAATTTAGACATTTTCACTTAGGGGTGTACTCACTTTTGTTGCCAGTGGTTTAGCCATTAATCGCTATGTGTTAAGTTATTTTGAGGGGACAGCAAATGTACTCTGTTATACAAGCTGTACATTCTCTACTTTACATTGTAGCAAAGTGTCATATCTTTAGTGTTGTCACATGAAAAGATATAATAAAATATTTACCAAAATGTGAGGGGTGTACTCACTTTTGTGAGATACTCTATGTGTTTCTTTATTGTGGTCAAAGTAAAAACTACAATAACACAGAAGCAAATGTGTCAGAACTGTAACGCTTCCCTCACTGTAGTGCTTCAATCATACAAAGTGAGCTTGGAGGCAGAAACCTTTTGCTTTGCTCTTTCTTTAGATATTCCATAGTGTTGTGAGACTCCTTTGTCATCTAATAAATGTAACTGTAAATGTATATGTATCTGTAACAGGAAGTTTAGAATGTATAAACCTAATAAAAAATACTGACTCAAATTTATTATAGATTCCCTTTTAACGTCAGCTATTCATCTTTTCCACATATAGGAAGGAGCAAATATCAATAAATCTCTAACAACTCTGGGAAAGGTTATTTCTGCTCTTGCTGAAATGGTGAGTATATAGTTCTGTATATAGGCATTCAGTGTCCTAATGCTGAAGTAGGTCAATGCCAATAGGTACTGTGGAGAGAATAGGTGCCCCTTTTTCTCACCTCCCTGCAGATCCAATCAATACACTGTGTACTTGCTTTCCAGTTTTTGAAAGCAACCAAATTATTTTTCTTTTTTTTTTTTTAAAGATATATTTATTGAGTTTTCCAAGCAAAAGAAACATGTGTACAAAAGAAACCTAATTTACAACCCCCCCCCCCCAAGAAAAAAAAAGAAACATAATAAACAATTAAAGTTGTTGTAGAGTCCTAAGGTTTTTTACCTTAATGCATTCTATGCAGTAAGGTGAAAAACCTTCTGTGCTGCAGCTCCCCCCCCAAACCCTGCTTTTTCTTACCTGAGCCTGATCCAATCCAGTGACGTGCACAAGCCCAATGGCTCCAGCCGCTGTCTTTCTCTTCATTGGACAAATTGATAGCAGCAGGAACCATTGGCACCCGCTGGTGTTAATTAAATCCTTTGTCATTGGAGCAGGGGGTGGGGCTGAGCCTGCACCGGTACCCCCATGGAAAGCGGCTTTCCATGGGGGCACCCGATAAAGGGAAGGAGTGCCGCTGGGGCACCCCAGAAGATGAGGGACTGCTCTGTGTAAAACCATTGCACAAAGTAGGTAAGCATATCAGCATCTGTGAAAGGTATATCCAGTGAGGCCCATTTAATCTGTGCAGAGATGAATCTAGGATTGGAGTCTGTTACAAGGGAAGAGCAGGCTTGTGATTGTGATTGGTTGCCAGAGGTTACAGCATATTGTTACCACTTACTGAATAGATGCTAGAGGTTACAGCACACATTACGGCTCACTGATTAGTTGCTAGAGGTTACAGGACATGACTTCTTCTTGTTGATTGGTTTCTAGAGATTACTGTACAGTAATACGGCTCACTGATTGGTTGCTAGAGGTTACAGCACATCATCTCTTCCCTGCAGAGGGCCATGATATACACATGAATGCCACCGGCTCCTGCTATTTACATATGAATGCTGCCAATATTTACATATGAATTATCCTGTTATTTACATATGAATGATGGTTAGTTACGTGTAAACACAGGGTCTGCGGGGTAGTCATCTGTACACAATAGTAGCAACACTTCACACTGAAATATTGGGACACAGCAAAGGACTAAATCTTCAAGGGACAAGGGAATTTAAACTGGGATAGTTGGCAAGTATGAGGCACCTGCTTTGGGCCCCACAACAATGACAGGGCCCAGGGCAGCTGACCCTTTTGCCCTGCCTTAAAGACGGTCCTGGGGCAGAGTAATAAACAGAGATGACTTTAGAAGGGTCCGACCGTCTTAACTCCTTGGGAAGACCACCTTTGGGGGTCAGGCAAAGAATACAGCTCAGTATGGAGTAAGAGTAGGATTAAACAAAGCAACCCAGAGGCGATTCAGTTTGCATGCGTTGCGCTATACAAGTCATTCATTCATTGAACCATATTCTAATTACATAACCCCATCTCACAAGGCAATCAAATCTGGAGCACATTGTAATTGTCTGAGTTACATGGCTGAATATGTGAATTGTTTCCAGGTTGAAGATGTTAAAATGGCATTTATTTGTGGGTGACATGGTTTTAAAGGTCATTCTTGCCAGTTTGGAGATGGTTGTTCCAGTTTGTATGTGGTTGAAGTGTCAGAAAAACGCAAAAGGATTTTCAGCAAGTAGATGTGATATGTTGGGGTGGCTAAGAGAAGGAGGCAGGAAATAAATAAATTTTTTCACATCAGACTTGACCGGAAGGTTTCGAGGCTTAAAAAGAGTTCATTTACGTTCGCCCTGCTTCTCTTTATATTCCCTCTTCGGTTTCGCATCACTTGTGACTTATGTTTTTTTTTTTTTTAATTATTATCTTTTCGTTATTCTTTCTTTCCCACTGTCTCTCGTTTTTTTTTTTATTTATATAATTTTCGTGGGGAAGGGATACAAGGTTACAGGTTACAGATTACACATTGAGAGGGGTCACTTTACTATTATTAAACCCTACTCATACAATAACCATTTCTCGTTACTCCCCTCTATCTCAATCTCCCTAACTTCCCCCTTTTTTTTTTTCTTTGGATTAGTTTCTTCCCCCCGGCCCTTTTTTTTTTTTACCCCCTCTGCCCCCCCCTGTTGTTCCCACCCCCCTCCCTGCTTCTCGAACGTTTACCTTTTCGGGTCAGTCCGCCTATTTTTTTTAATTTTTTTTTATAAAGTTTACTTGTCCGTCTCTAATATTACCCTGACAAAACTTTCTGTTGTTTTAAAGGATCTCCAATGGTCCCAGATCTTTCCTCCCCTTCCTCCCTCTTCTTCCCCCAAGTCTACCCTTCTCAAATATTCCATCTCCGAGATATAGTCGACCCGGTGTATCAGTTCTTTTAAGGGGGGCTTCTGAGGGTATAACCAAAATTTCAGGATTAACCCCTTTGCTGCGTTTAGCAGTACCGGAACCAATGTCGAACTATATTTTTTTTCCCTTTTTACTATCCCTTGTCCGTGAAACAGACAAGTCTGAGGGTCTAGAGGAATCCTTTCTTTTGTGATTTCTTCTATTAGGTCGAGTACTTCCTTCCAATATTCCTGGACTCTCGGGCAATCCCACCAAATATGGAATGTAGTCCCTTCCTGGTTACACTTCCTCCAACACATAGGGGAATTAGTCGGATGTATTTTGTTTCAATGAACCGGGGTCAGGTGCTATCTCATCAAGCATTTATAATTAGCTTCTATTGTTGTAGTATCTTTGGCATAACTGTAAGAGGCTTTAATCATGTGTATGTCTTTATTCTTTTCCCTAATGTCTTTCCCCCATTCCTCTATGCTTCGTATTGTTCCCTTTGATCCTAATTCTGTTAATATTATATAAATCACCGCAATTCCATGCTGTAGTGTTTTCCTGGTGGAGCAAAGTTTTTCTATTGGGTTCAGTGCTGTGTCGTCTCTTATTGGTGCTGGCAGTGTGCTAACAAAGTGCTTCAATTGTAGGTATTCCCAATCCGTTATGTTTTGAGCCCCTTCAACTGTGGGTATATCCTCTCTTTTTTTTTTCCCTTGTGTAACTATTTCCCCTAATTTTATACTACCTAATTTATTTCCAAATTTAGTCCTATTTCCCGGTGCAAAAAATTCTGTGTTAGCTAATGGAATTAATGGGGAATTATATTCCCATTTTTCCTGTTTACGTATTAAATCCCATATCTTTATGACCTGCTTTGTGATACTATGAGTGTCTATGTTACTTGTCCTAAATTTTGGTGGAATCCAAACTATTGTGTTTAATTGTTGCTTACTTATTTTTTTTTCCATCTGTGCCCATTTTTTTTTCGTGTTCCTATTTGTCCATTCCACAAGTCTTGCTAGAATTACAGCTTGATAATATCTTTTTGTGTCGGGTAGGGCTAATCCTCCTCTTTTTTTTTCTCGGGTGAGGATTGTATAACCTACTCTTGGTTTTTTATCTTGCCAAATATATTTTATTATTATGGTTTTTAGCGTCTTAAAAAAGCTTTGTGGGATGTTGATTGGGAGCATTTGGAATTTATATATAATCTTCGGTAACAGCATCATTTTAAACGCATTAATCCTCCCCATCCAGGAAATCTGTCTTTTATTTAAGTTTTTTACATCTCGTCTTATTTCGTTTAATACAGGGATATAGTTGGCCTCATAGAGGTTTTCTACTTTGGGGGTTATTTTTATACCTAAGTAAGTAAATGATTTTTGTTCCCACGTAAAGGGGAATGCTTTTTGTAAAGCCGCCTCTTCCTCTGTCTTTATTCCTATATTCATAATTACGTTTTTTACTGGATTTATTTTAAAATTTGACAAATCCCCATATCTTTTTATTTCCTCCAATATTTTAGGTATAGATATTTTTGGTTTGATCGCGTATAGGAGCACATCGTCGGCATATGCTGCCACCTTGTGTTCCTCCTCTCCCTCTCCCACCCCCCCTATGTCTGGGTTATTCCTTATCTTACACAGTAATGGTTCCAGGGCTATTACATATAGGAGAGGTGAGAGCGGGCAGCCCTGCGTTGTTCTGTTCATCGTATCTAGCGCCGACGATACGCTCCCGTTGACCTTTACCTTTGCCGTTGGGGATTTATATAGGTTACCCACCCATTTCATATATCTAGGACCCAGTCCTACGCTTCTCAGGGCATCCATCATAAACCCCCAGTCGACTCTGTCAAACGCTTTTTCAGCATCTAATGACATGAGTACGACTGGGGGTTTCTTCTTATTTCCTTCCTGTAGTAATAGGATTGTTCTTAGACTATTGTCGCATCCTTCCCTACCTGTTACAAATCCTGTCTGGTCAGGGTTTATTAATTCCGGCATAAACGGTTTTATCCTTGTTGCCAGTATCTGTCGACATTCAGTAGTGCAATTGGACGGTAACTAGAGCATAGGGTGTTAACCTTTCCTGTTTTGGCTATGATTGAAATATTGGCAAGAAGTGATTCTTTCCTTACCTCTTCTGTTTCACCTATTTTATTAAAATAGTTACACATCTCTGGGGTCAATTGCTCTTTAAATTTTTTATAGTATTTAATTGGCAGTCCATCTGGGCCTGGACTTTTTCCCCCGGGTGTTTCTTGAATCGCTTGGTTGATTTCTTCCTGTGTAATTGGGTCTTCCAGAGTTTCAACTGTTTCTTGCGTTAATTTTGGTAAATTTGCTTCCTTCAGGTATTCCCTAATTTTTCTTTCCCTTACCTCCTTCTCTTCTCGCTTCTCCCCCTTCCTGATTGTATATAGGTTGGTATAGAATGTCCGAAAGGCTTCTGCGATTTCGGACGTCCTGTACCTCATCTGACCTTCCTGATCCTTTATTTTTTCTATATAATTTAGATGTCTTTTTTCTTTTGAGATCCTAGCTAAGTATTTCCCTGGTTTATTTCCCCATATGTACCTTTCTTTCGAGACATTTTTAAATATTTTCCTAGTTTCCATTTCCATTAGATCTCTTAGTTGAGTCCTCTTTATTATGATTTCCTGATAAACTTTGTTATCTTTTTGGTTTTTATGTTTGACTTCTAATTCTTGCAGTTCTCTAATTATCCTGTTTCTGTTCGCTTCTCTTCTCTTCTTTTTTCCTGCACCTAAGGAAATAAATTTTCCTCGGATGTAGGCCTTGTGTGCTTCCCATATAGTTGATATACTCACATCTGGTGTTTTATTGGCTGTGAAGTATTCATCTATATCTGTTCTTATTATATCGCAAACTTCTAAGTCATCTATTAACTCCTCATTCAGATTCCAGGACCCCTTCCTCTCTTCAACTTCTGTGAAGTGCATTTTCACCGAGACGGGGGCATGGTCTGAGATTGACATCACCCCTATCGCGGCATTGCTTACATACTCTAGAATTTCATGATCTACCATTATATAGTCTAATCTCGAATACATTTTGTGTACCGGGGAGTAGAATGTATAGTCTCTTTTATTTGGGTATGTGATTCTCCACGCGTCTATTAGATGATTTTTAGAGAGTTTTTTTTCACTAATTGTTGTTGCTTACTATTCCCTTTACCTACCATTGATACTCTATCTAACTGTAAATCTAAAGTAAAATTAAAGTCTCCGGCTAGGACTAAATTACCTTGTTTAAAATCCATTAACTTGTTAAGGATCTTCTTTAAATATCTCTGGGGTTGTTTATTAGGGCAATATACATTAGCCAGCGTATAACGTTTACCGTGTAAATCCCCTCTGAGGAAAAGATATCGCCCATCTGCATCCACTATCCTATCTTCTACTTTGAAGCTTACGTTTTTCCCTATCCTTATAGCTACCCCTCTGGATTCTTTCTGGGGGGAATCCCCATAGTACCATGTTGGGACTGCCCGAGAGTACAGCCTGACTCTCGAATCTAGAGTAATATGAGTCTCCTGGAGGAATACTACATCTGCAGAAAGTCTCTCAATCTCCTTTAAGGTCATATGTCTTTTCCGTGGCGAATTAAGTCCCCTCACGCTGTAGGTAACAAAATTTACATTAATCATGTATTTGTGGGTTTTTTTTGTTTCCCTTTTCCCTTTTTTTTCTCTCTCTGTTCCCTCTCTTTATTGAACTCAGGCGGTCGACCGTCCCTTTATTTCTATCTTTCCCCTTGATCCCTCCCCCCCTCCCCCATCCCCTCTCCCCAATCCCCCCTCTTCCCTCTCCCTCCCTCGTACCTCCCCCCTCCGCCCACCCCCTCCTCCCCTTACCCCCTTCCCCACCCTCCTCCCTCCCCTCCCCCCATTCCCACAGTGGAATCTTGACCCTACGGTCAATTTTGGGGCCACCGTTCTTACACCCCTTTGTGCAAGTGTGCTCCCCAGCTAAAGGCAGAGTACAATTCGACACTACCTCCCTTCCCCTGATCCCAGGGGAGTTAGCTCGAGGCAGTAGTGGGCTCCAGTTCCCCGGTCACCCCGCAACCCTGCTCCTAGTTACATGATCACTGCGAAAAAAAAAAAAAAAAAAAGAATGCAACATTACAGTGTTTATGACTCTGAACAAAAATGCTTTGTCTTTCAACCTTCTATGACAGGCAAAATATTTATGATGCCTGTTAAGCTACAGTTTTCTCTCCTCTGTCCCTTGTCACATAGGGACTGACAGGCAGCAGCAGGAGCCTTAAGCCCCTGCTGCAGTCAGTCAAATTCAGTCTATGGACGCACACAGTGCTTCTTGGGGGCAAGCCCACATAAGTGCCCCCATATAAAGTGGCTTGCTGTGGGGGGCACTAGGAGAAGAGGAGCAGCTCAAGTACCAGCGGGGGACACCAGGAGAGGAGGTTCAGGGGCTGCTCTGTGCAAGACCAGGTAAGTATAGCATGTTTAGTTATTTTTTTTAAAAACAGGAGCCTTTACCATCACTTTAATATATACATGTGTCTAATGCGTCAGCTGATTTGTCTTTTTTTTTCTTTTTCCAGGATTCTGGAACCAATAAGGTAGGTTTACTCATTCATTGCTTTATGTAAACATTGATGACACTTGCACAAATACATAAAGTATAAGTATATATATATATATATATATATATATATATATATATATATATATATATATATATATATATATATCATATACACTGTATTTGCAATAACTATGAGCATGTACCAGTATGTGATTAAGACTGGTGTAGTGTAATGTAATTACTAATTTTCACTGTAGCAGCAACTCTGTTTGGCTCATTGATCTGCTTAGGTAACATTTTCTGTTACATTTCATATAACATATATATATATATATATATATATATATATATATATATATATATATATATATGGCCCAACACACAGGAACTTCAAATGTATATCAGATCCTCTCAGTCAATAACTTAGGGCCACAACAAACAGTTTGCAGCATACAACCTGTCTGTATTCGATCACCCAGACCCCCAATGGTTTGTCCGAGCCCCGTAGGATCACCTGCCTCCGGGCTCACCCAAGACCGACTCCCCACCAAACAGCACATTCAGCTTGGGATCTCTCGTTCTAGGTGTGGGGATGCAGTAAATCACTGGGGCCCCCCTGCGATTTTAGTTGCTCTGAGCCATGAGGGCCCAGAATCTGAAGCTCCGCGTAGCACGTGCGCCCCGGCCAGGCAGGCCATAGTAGCGGGGCCCGTGATGTGCGCGCACCCTAAAGGTGGGTGCCGCACCTGGGACCCGCTGCGGATAGAAGACCCGGACATAATGGCGTCAACGCCAGAAATACCCCTCCCCAGCATGCCCTGCAAGGGAGAACCTCCTCTAATTGGCTGCTGGGGAAAGGCGTTTTCCGCCTGGGCCCTCTGGCGCCACCTGTCGATCCAAGAATGAAAATATCCCTGGAACGCAGAATGGAACCATAGTAAGCCCAACCCAAACAATTTGTAACACAACATGGATAAGAGCAAAGTAACTCTCTCATCCCTCCTTCTAAATTTAAATAGCGTCCTTACTAAAAGGACCGCGGGACTCGCTGGATCGCGTGATCCCTTATACAGGGAATCACAATCGATGACATCACACCTACAGCCACACCCCCTACAGTTGTAAACACACATTAGGGAACACATAACCCCTTCAGTGCCCCCTGTGGTTACCTTCCAAACTGCAAATGTAATTCTCACAATAAACAATGCAATTTAAATGCATTTTTTGCTGTGAAAATGACAATTGTCCCAAAAATGTGTCAAAATTGTACGAAGTGTCCGCCATAATGTCGCAGTCATGAAAAAAAATGCTGATCGCCGCCATTAGTAGTAACAAAAAAAATAAAATAAAAATGCAATAAAACTATCTATTTTGTAAACGCTATAAATTTTGCGCAAACCAACCGATAAACGCGTATTGCGATTTTTTTTACCAGAAATAGGTAGAAGAATACGTATCGGCCTAAACTCAGGAAAAAAAAGTTTATATATATATTTGGGGGATATTTATTATAGCAAAAACAAAAAAAGTATTTCATTTTTTTCCAAATTGTCGCTCTATTTTTGTTTATAGCGCAAAAAAAATAAAAACCGCAGAGGTGATCAAATACCACCAAAAGAAAGCTCTATTTGTGGGGGAAAAAAAGGCCGCCAATTTTGTTTGGGAGCCACGTCGCTCGACTGCGCAATTGTCAGTTAAAGCGACGCAGTGCCGAATCGCAAAACCTGGCCGGGTCCTTTAGCTGACTAAAGGTCCGGGTCTTAAGTGGTTAATGGCAGTCTTAGTCCATAGGGTTCAATATTGCGTTGGCCCACCCTTTGTAGCTATGACAGTTTACACTCTTCTTCCACTCTTCTGGTAAGGCTGTCCACAAGGTTTAGGAGTGTGTCTATGAGAATAACAAATAAATAAACAGTGCAGTGCTCAGTACAATGTGAGAATATAAAGTGAATAGATAAATGAAGTGTCAATACGACTGATGTAATGATACAACAAAATCACATAATAATGTCCATCGACAATAATAAGTAATGAATAAGAAAACATGCAGTGATCCAAAAAGTTAAGGATTTTAAATAATCATATAAAAATTAGTCCTCTGCGAAAATGAAATCACTTAAATAGAAGAAAAGACACCCATGTGAGGGCACAAAAGGGTTTTGACTTTGCCTTTGATTGTGAGATCCACCACCATATAGGATTAACTATGCTTTCCAGAGAAGCGTGGACTCTGATAAGTATTGAGTCAAATGAGTGTTCTGCTCTAATTTATCCCAAAGATGTTCTATTGGGTTAAGTTCAGGACTGTGTAGGCCAGTCAAGTTCCTCCACCAAAAACTTTTTTTCCTCTTTATGCTAAAATATTGAGGTTAATGGGGGCTCTGGTTTAGTACCAGTCCAGGGTAGTCAAAAAGGAGCTGCTACAACCCATTCAAAAGCCTTTTACAATCGTACACTAAAATGCCTTAAAGAGGAACTGCATTCTTCTCACATAATTCTGTAATAAAAACATCTTTGCCATTCTGAAGCTTTCCTTCAATCACTTTGCAAATTATTTGATATTTACTGTGATTCTGCACTTGCCAAATATGCTGCAGAAATCTCCCTCCTCTAAGTCTGGCTGCATCCATTTTAACTGTGGGCAGCTGAAGCTGCTGTCTGTTCACTTCCTGGATTTACACAGACATACAGTACAGAGGCACACCTTCAGCTCTGTAGCTCTCAAGCTCTCATTGGCACTCATGACTCACCCCCCTCCCTTCCTGGCAAACTCTCAGGAGAGTGTGAGAGAGAGAAAGCTGTGCATTATGTCATAAGCCTAGGCTAATGACCAGACAAGAAACAGGAAGTGAGCTGTATAAGGTATTTACTGGCAGAAAAAAAATATGTTTTACTATCCAAAGTTAAAACAACAAGGGCAGAAGATTTAATAGATGGAAAGTTTAAAAAAATGACTGAATTCCCCCAAATTGAAGGGAAATGAAAGCTACAATTTTCACTCATCTCAAGTTGGGAATGATGTTTTAAGGTATATCATACAACAACTGTGCCATACGTGCTTCTATTTATCAAACTTGCTCTTGGTTTTTATATGCATAAAATAAGTAAAAAGCATCGGAAGGAAGTCATACTGTAGAGATGTTCTGCCTGCTTTGCCATTTGTTAAAAAAAAATGTAATTAAAATGACAAGCCTGTAATTATTGAGAATGTTTTTATTAGGCCATGTACACACGATGAGACATGTCCGCTCAAACATGTTCGACGGATCGTTTGCAGCGGACATGTCTCATCGGATTTTGGTCCGATGGCGTGTACACACCATCGGATGAAAATCCCCTCGGGCTGAGGACGGGGTGACGTGGCGGTGACGTTGACGCCGCCACGTCACCACTCCAGGAAGTAAAATACTTCCACGCATGCGTCGAATCCATTCGACGCATGCACAGAGATTTCTGTCCGCTGGTTAGTGTACTAACCAGCGGACATATCCGACGGACATGTCTCCGGCAGACAAATTTCAAAGCATGCTTTGAAATTTGTCCGCTGGGAAAACATGTCCGCTAGCCCGTACACACGATCGGAGATGTCTGCTGAAACGGTCCATCGGACCAGTTTCAGCAGATAAATTTGATCGTGTGTACGCGGCCCAAGATTTTCATGAATGGAATGGTAGAAGTTTAAATGTGAATGTCGGGACAGGGAAAATAAACTGTATATAAATGTTTTGTTTTATTTTTTATGATCTACTCAGAATAAGAAAAAGAAGAAGAATGATTTTGTTCCATACAGAGACTCCGTGCTCACCTGGCTTTTAAGAGAGAACCTGGGTAACTTTTGTTTTCCTTTTATACCGCAACTGTCATGTTTTAAACAGCAAAAGATGACAATACTTTGAGCCTGTCTATAAAAGGTCAAAGCCAGTATTTTTCCATTGCAGGTGAAATCTGGCACAAACTGTCATTTTCAATAAGGAACATTTGTGGGGGTTTCCTAAATGCAGCATAATTGTTTTATCTGGTTTATACCCCATTTAATAATTTTTGACCATACTGGGTATTTTAGGTATTGGTAGGCATTTCAGAAGTAATCGATTGGTAAAATTCTGGTCTATTTTTAATTGAAACTGGACAGAGATGGATGAAATTAAAAATATGTTATTTAAACAGAGGGCCAAGAATCAACATTCCGTATGTCTTCATACACGTATGCTGTATTGCAGCATGAACCATCTACTGGGCTAGAGATGCTGATGAGACAACACTTCCCATACCATTCTGTGAACATTTAAAGCCCTGTACACACGGCCGGGTTACCCGGCGGTATAAAGTCCGCCGGGAATCCCGACGGAAAAACTGCGGGGAAAGCTTTGGCCCGGGAATCCTCACCATGTGTACAAGGCTCTTACTCCCTTGGCACTGCCCCGCAGTGTTTTTCATTGGCAAGTGTAGTAAATCTGGCGGAAAAAAACGCAGTGAATCCTGTGGGGAAAATAGAGAGCAGGTTCTCTATTATTCCCGGCGAGGGAGCATTTACACGCCCAGTTTTCATGGCAAAAAGCTCTCCCAGCAGTTTTCTTGCCGGGAAACCAGTCGTGTGTACGAGGCTTAAGAGTTTTCAGACCTGTTATTGCATTTTAAATGATGTGTCATAATTTCTATCTAATTGTGAACCTACCTTTTGCTTACTTACCTTCAAGCAACCTCATAGATATGAAAGATTGAGTAAAGCACTGTACAGCTGATCATACTACTTAGCCCCCTCTCTTTGACATCACATCGCAATATTACACCATACCATACAACACATTTTAGGAGAAAGTTTAAGGTGTCACATACAATAATACAATAATCAAAAAACATAAAGGGATAAGGGTGGTATGTACAATATATGGGGATGTATTTTGTGTTCTATACTTGTGTGATTCTACAAGAACCAGTCTATGTGAATATAACTGCTTTGATTTAAACGTTATTTATACGGCCACCAGGATTTGACACTGGCCAAGAAAAACTGTAGGTCAATTCAGGCTAACCCCACCTACCACCAGTATGCCTATTTTCCTTGGTAGGGTGCTAGGAGAATAGACAACTTTTCTTCAGCTCTGCTGTTTAATCATGGCCATAGATGTATCTTTTGTTTTTCTCCATTCAGCCAGTGGTTGATAGAGGAATCAATCGAGGTTGATAGAGGAATCCTCCCTGCTGAAACACTAAATTGCAGCTCTCCAATATAATACAAGAGAGAGATGCGCCAAACTAAGTGCAGTATGTCGTTTTTAATCAGTAGTAAATTGGTACAATAAAGTAACTACTCACAAACATGGAGTAATATAGGCATTGGTGTGGCTATGAGGCCGGGGGCATCATAAGAGGTTCCTCCGGAAAAGGTTTCTTCGTCCCAGGCTTGTGAGCCGCAAGTGTGGTATAGTGGACACAGGAAACCAGGAAGAGCCGTCTGATGTGGCGTGCGTTCCACCGTGGAGCGCGGCGTATCGTCGTCGCCCCGGAAGTGACGCGAGGGACCCGGCCAGCCAATCGGATTACGCGTTTCACAGCGTCAGCTGTTTCGTCAGATCCATGGCGTCCGTATGGAACGGACGTGAGTTATACGAGCAGGATAAATGTGATTGGTTGGAAATGGCACACTTTACCTATCTATCCACATCTGCTGTTGCAAACCAGACAATTGCCACAGCTACCCCCTGGAATACCAATGCAGCTGATCTACCTGTGATGTGAAATAGGGAGGCAAGCCAACGAGAGGGGATAAAGGCTCTGGCAATCGTCTGGTTTGCAACAGCAGATGTGGATAGATAGGTAAAGTGTGCCATTTCCAACCAATCACGTTTATCCTGCTCGTATAACTCACGTCCATTCCAAACTTTTGCCTTTAGTTCTAGTTTACCCTTGTTACAACAAAATGTAAGATATGTGTATATAAGAGACCACATAAATCTCATCAGCTCTCGGTTCAGCCAGAATGACCACCTATATACTCTATATAGAGTTCATTGAACTGCATGGGCAGTACTGTCGTAGTGGGAGTGTGCATGAGTTCTGTTCGGATCCTTTGCAGTGTGCTTGCCAACAAAGGTAAGCATGTGTCCACACTGTGGTAACACAGCTTCTAGGGTTTGTAAGCAGATAAAGGGGCATTTGGGGTTAAGGCAGCATCTTATGTGACCGTGTACACATGTCCTAGGAAGATAGAATTGCACCTACAATATGCACAGTTTACAAATTTATGCTCTGGGTTCTCAAACGTAAACTATTGTCATCTATGTTCATATGGGTCAAGAGTGCTCATAGGTGACTTTACATTTCAAAATGTAGGTACATTTTCGTTACAAAAAGAGCCTTACATGACTGAGTAAATCTCTTCCAGGGAGAGCTTTAAAGCAGGGGTCACTCATTTAACAATAACGTTGCTTTTACTTTACAATACAGGTACATGACAATGAACATGCTCAGACCTTATGTATTTTTTATATTTTAGGTTTCTAATAACAATATCTGTTTGACAGGTGGAAATTCTCGAACTGCCATGGTAGCTGCTTTAAGTCCTGCAGATATCAACTATGATGAGACACTCAGTACCCTCCGGTGAGAAATTCATGTATTCCAGTAAACAGTATACAGTATGTAAACAACTCTGAAACTTTGGACTTCCTTTAGCTACCATACATACACAAACTGTCCAATCCAATGGACCATGGATTTAGCCTTAGCATTTTTGATGTTTTGGGAATCATTGATTTTGACAAAAGAAAGTTTCAATTTTATATCACTATTGTTATTGGTGTCATAGTATTATGCTAGTTTCAGTTATTTTCTTTACAATATTAAAGATAGAGAGTTGTGGAGTTCCAACCACATATATGATTTTTTATTATTTATTTATCTCTTACTATTATATAATGTCTATTTAGCACTTGATAGTCTCGTAAATAGCGCCGCTTTTATGATTTTTTTTATTCAAAAAGTTACCTTAAATTATTGCTGCTAGTGTATTCCCATCTTACTTGTGGTGGCATGCACCATTGCACCTGTGAAACAGGAACATGTGGGCCAAAAACGCACCAAAAACGCAACTGCAGTGAATTTTTGATGATTTTTTAAGCAATTTTTACTCATTTCAATGGGGAGCTGGATTTTTGGTGTGGTTTTGAAAAGTGCTTTAAAGCTGCAGCATGCAGAACTTTTTAAATCACACCACACCCTCAGAGTCCAATAGCATTTAAAGGGAATTTAAAGTGCAAGTGCAGTTGCGTTAATTTTTCCTAGAGCTTAGTAAATGTGGTGATGCTTCACAAAGAATACCCAATCTCTTTGTTCTTATTATGTGCATATGTGACCAATTTTATACATGACGGATGCAGAAAGATATATCATATCATTTACCAATTAGTACACAAGTCAGTAGAGAGCCAATTGCAGGTTATTTTCAGGCATGCTGTTTATGAAACTGAATATTATTGTTAAGTTACCAGTATAATTTGGAATAAACCCAAGTCCTTTCAAATGCTTTTTTTTTTATCAGGGCATCGTGCTTTTTTCTTTTTTAGTGGACACAAGCAACAATAAATGTTTTATGGTTAATATCTAACAAATGCTTCTTTCTTACTTCAGATATGCTGATCGTGCTAAACAAATTCGATGCAATGCTGTTATTAATGAAGATCCAAACAACAGGCTTATTCGTGAGCTTAAAGATGAGGTGTCCCGTCTGAGAGAACTTCTAGGCGCCCAAGGATTATCTGACATAATTGACAGTGAGTTGCCTTTTCCTGGGCACAGTACACCCAACCTTTTTGCCTTATGGCTCCAATTAATATTAAACACCTACCAACAGTTCCCTTGGTTTTTTAAGAGGCTCAGACTGCAGAAGATAACATTTTCAACCTAAAGTCTAAAGATATGGCTGATTTTGAAGGTCATAGAGGTTCTGATGCATAGGCAAGCCAGCGGTGAAAATCATGTATGTGACTATCATGACTTAAATCACTGTCTATGTCAGATGTTTGGGTATTTGAAAGAAAATCTGTCATTAGAGATATGCATATGCTGCTTTTTCTGACCTTCTTTCAAATATGGCAGGATGTTGGCAATCTTTGGCTTTAGCATTTTCAGAGTTGTTGATCTGGAAAGAGCATGCAACAAGTAAAGTAAGGTCTTGTGATCTGCATACTTTTTTTCAGGTCAGGAACCTAATAGCCACAAAACTAACACAATTTTGTTTCAGCAATGGCAGCTTGTTTATTTAGCTTATAACAGGTTGCCAAAAAACTGACTTTGGACCCCCTACTAACTCTCATACGGCAGTAGCACCCAAAATGGATTGCATCAATTGAGATAATGTGTGCATGCATACTATGGTCTGGGACCTCGTTGTTAAGGATCTCTGAGATCCCAACAGGGGGACCTTCTCCTTCCATTGCTGCATTTGTGACAGCCCTTGTTCCAAGTGAATCATGTTATATCTCCAGCAGATGCAGGAGAGAATCTCTCCACCAGGATCTTAGTGAAACTGCAAGGGATCAACATTTTATCCAATGTCACCAAGTACGGAGCTGTGGAACATATGGAGTAGCTGTTTAAATATACCTATACAGCATACCCCACTATTATGTACACAATGTGGTTTATTTACTAAAGCTGGAAAGTGCAAAATCAGGCTCACTTCTGCATAGAAACCAATGAGCTTCCAGGTTTTATTACCAAAGCTTAATTGAACAAGCTGGGGTTAGAAGTGCATTGGTTTCTATGCGGAAACTTTAGTAAATAAACCCCATTGTGTACCTAAAAGTGGGGTATGCCTGTATAGCTATAAAATGGCCAAAAGGCAGATAAGTAAGAATTACAGACCTATCTCTGGAGATCATTCATGGAGAAATTATTGGTTCCCATCAAATAGGGCCAGAGCTAGAGCTGTCTGCCCACTCTCCTCCACTGCATGAACATGCAAAGATGATTGATTAAAGTATGCACGTTCGTTGAATGATCTTACAAAAAGCATTATTTAGTGCTCAAACCATGCCTGCGTGTCCAGCTTATGTATTTGGACACCTTAAAACGGTGGGTCACCCTAAAACTACTCTGTCCCATCCCATCCAGTATACTGGCGTCAGCGCCAGTATGCTGTTTTTTTTTTTTTTAATTGCTCAACTTACTGTTTAATGAATAATTTTCTTTTTTGTCCACCGTGGGGGAATGGCGCAGCTATGCGCGTCACGCCTTCCGAAAATAGCTGATTTAGGACTCGGCTATTCCTGTCGCTATATGGTGCCTGCGCACAGACCTAGGAGCTGACTGCGCAGGCGCCGTATATAGCCGAGTCCTATTTCAGCTTTTTTCGGAGGGCGTGACGCTCATAGCCATAGGACTCGGCTATTTACGGCACCTGTGCAGTCAGCTCCTAGGTCTGTGCGCAGGCGCCGTATATAGCCGAGTCCTAAATCGGCTATTTTCGGAAGGCGTGACGTGCATAGCTACGCCATTCACCCGCGCTGGACAAAAAAGAAAATTATTTATTAAACAGTAAGTTGAGCAATTAAAAAAAAAAAACAGCATACTGGCGCTGACGCCAGTATGCTGGATGGGATGGGACAGAGTAGTTTTAGGCTGAACCACCGCTTTAAGCATGCACCCTCTTCTCAGCAATAGAAGTAATTTATAACACAAATATAGTAAATCTGTAGCATTTGCACATATTTTGATAAGGTTATAGGATTAGAATAAACAGTGATATTTTGTTATTGTGTCAATCACACTTAACTTCTAAAACTAGAATAACATTGGTTAACAATTTGCAGAACATTGACGTGTGTCCCTAGAGATGCCGAGATTTTCCTCCAGTTCTTAGGAGGTGTAAAAATGCACCTTGTCTTCTCTTATAATAAAATGGCACAATTCCAGGAGATCCTCGCCAACAGCTATTTTTGTTAGCAAACTTGCAACATTAAAATCAACTTTATATTTCTTCCAGCCTGCAGTTTACAAAATTGAAAATGTGTCAGCTAGTTCCAAATCAATCCATTTTGCTGCTAGTCTATATGTGCAGCTGTATAGCAAAAGTTGGTACTAAAGGTGCCCACTGTTATAACAGGCATTTGTCTAAAAGCTAAGATTTTTACAGGTTTTAATAATCACAGCATGTGACACTATTTAAGGACCCTTTTGGATGGCCTTGGTCAAAAGAAGGGTGGCCTGCTAAAGTTAGACATTTTTAGCACTTTTCCTATTAGGAAGGACATTGCTTTTTACATTATTGTTCTAGGTTAGCTGTAAGTGTAGACAGGTGTAAAAGAGACTTTTGCTAGCTGGTCTTTCCTGGCATTGTTACTAATATTTTAAAATGTCAATCAAAATCCTGGATGATAGAAGCCTGTTATGCATTGCAGTGCCAGTGATACACCATTGAAACTTTTTTGTTAAGAACTAGTCATGGTTAAACACAAAAGTCTAAAAATGTTGTTCTGCATTTCGGTGCGTACCGGTTTTGACAGTCCATTAATTTTAATGCATGGCAATGCACAAAAAGTAGGGCAGGTGCTGCCCTGCAAACCGCATAGTACTGTGGTAGAATGTGGTTTGGTGGCTGCAAAGGTGCTGTGTTTGCTAGATGCTTTTGGGGTGCCAGTAACATATAATGGCCCCCACATGCATTTTGCAATGGCAGCATGTTTTCGTGCAGTGCGGGAAATGTGCCTTTCCTACACCGCGTTTTGGTGTAAACAAGCCCTAAAGGATTACAACTATGGAACTCTGTGATATGAAACTCTTAGGCCTCGTACACACGATCAAATCTGTCTGCTGGAAACGGTCTGCTAGACCGTCCCAGCAGACAGATTCGATCGTGTGTACGGGCGAGCCGACGGATTTGGCCACCCGACAGATTTCAAAGCATGCTTTGAAATCTATCGGGTGGGAATCCGTCCGCCCGACATGTCTGCTGGTTAGTACACTTACGCGGAAGTGTTTTACTTCCTGGTGCGGTGACGTGGCGGCGTCAACGTCACCGCCACGTCACCGACACGTCAGCGTGCCGTCTGCTGGCGGGGATTTTGGTTTGCTCGTGTGTACATGCGAGCAAACCAAAATCCTAGCAAACAGATTTGTTCAAATCGGTCGGTCCGACCGATTTGAACAAATAGATTGCCTCGTGTGTACGAGGCCTTATACACTCTTAAGAGAAGGGAAACAATGGGATTGATTTGCTAAACACAAATTGACTGCTTACTTTGCAACAGAACTTTTTCATAGCTTACTGAATGTTATGAAAATTGACTTTGCAAATACCCAATTACTTGGAGAGGAGAGAAAAAACAACTGTATTTTTGTTTGCACATGACTGGGTGATGGAATTCAGAAGAGCTTTACCTCATTCACCAAGCTAGGTGAAAAATAATTTGCAAAGTGAACAGCCTATTACCCTGTAGTGAATCAACCCCAATATGTGTGGTCAGGCAGTTGACCAGACGGCAACTGCCAGACTGAAGGTGAATCCTGATTCCTGACACTCAAGCTAAATAAGTGGGCTAAATTCAAATAACTTCACAATATTGATATTCTAATAATTGAAGGTGAAATATCCAGGTTCTTTCTTAAACCTGGATGTGAATGCTTCTTTTTAAGATTGAATATAGTTTGACTTTTGACACCTTAAGTGGTACACATTAATACATAACAAAAAAAGAACAGAAAATGAAACAAATTGCAGGAAAAGAGGATTGTTGTGGTAGTTAATATTAATAGTTAGGAATAAGACCAGGGGCTAATCTGATGCTAATTAAGATGTCAGGACTGGAGCTGCGGTGGCTCAACGCGATTGGCACTGCGCTGACAAGCCGTTCACCTCTGCAGCCAAGGATTCGGATCCCGGTCTCGGCTGCATGTGAATTGAGTTTGGTGGTCTCAGCCCGGCTCCCGGTGGTTGTGCTATGCGAGGTAAGCCTGCGATTAGTTCGCCCACCCCCTTCCCACAAAAACCACCACACTTACACGCACTCGAAATTGGGTTAACATGCACGCACTTTGGCCACGCGTTCTCTAAAAAAAGAGAGGCGAAAGACTAACAAGGGCTGGTTGAGCGGGCTAGATCCTCTTACTCCCTTATAGGGAGTCCCTCTGCCCCGTTGGGCTTCAAAGTGGAGCAGGTAGGGCGGGCTATGTGGGAGGACACCCTCACATCCCCCGCACCCGCCATTGCCACCCGGGGGCATGGAGAAAGATGGCAGATTGCCTCTGGGGGAGGCCTGCCTACTCCCAACTCCTGCAGTCCGGCTCCTCTCTTGAGTACACGCACAAAATACACTTTAAAAAAAAAATAAGATGTCAGGAATTCAGCTGCCACCTTTACCGGCCTCAGCCAATTACAGTTCCGAGATTTTCCAAACCTTTTATATATTTACTCATATTACTTTGTGAAAAGCTTTGATTTTGAATTCTTAATTGCATTTACCCGGAGCCATGTTAGTTCCCATTATTTATTGAAGAAATGTGTTGTGAAAAGCTCCTTTCTGTGTTGTACAGTATGATGCATTGTTCACAACTCGTGACAGTATGATGTATCATATGATATAACGTATTCCTGGTTCCTTGTGTCCTCTCCTTGTGATATATCTTCCACACCCAAACAAAGGTTTCTCTTCTCGCTTTCCCGCTTGTCCTCACTCCCCCATCCCTTGTGAAAAATTCTTCTACTCTATATCCATGTGCATCCTGAACATCTATCTTTCCATGTTTTACTTATAATGTATTTATTGGCATTCATTTAATGTAATATTTATCTTAATATATATTATTTTCATGACATAAATATATGTCATTGATACATCCCATGCTGCTCATGTATCCATTTCTTGTTCTTATTTTCCATGCCACTCATTTTGGATAATTTTCTAATAATCGACCCCCTTCCTTTGCACATTACATTGTACATTTTGCCCCCTCCTCACATTCTTCTCCTACTTCCTTTGTTTTGGTATCTCCCTTTGCCCTATCTTTGGCTCCTGCTCTTTATAGATGTGTGTCCTGTGGATAACGCCAATATTCTACACACGCGTCATGGTGCTGACAATCTCTTCACAGCCGTAAATGCCCTGACAGGCATGAGCCCTTCATCATCCATGTCTGGATTGTCTAGTCGAGCTGCATCTGTTTGCAGCCTGCATGAGCGCCTTGCGTTCACTCCTGGAAGCGAAGAAGCCATTGAGAGGCTCAAGGTAGGTTTATAAAATATCCTCCATTATTCAGTATGTTGTACAAAAAATTATGAAATGTTTAGGTGGTGATATCGAACATATGGCAGTCTGGAAGATGAGGGCCTAATGCCTTAAAGAGGTTGTAAAGGTTTTTTTTTTTTTTTTTTTCTAAATAGGTTACTTTAAGCTAGTGTAATGTTGGTTCACTTACCTTTTCCTCAAATTTCCCTTCTAAATGTTTTTTTTCTTTGTTTTCTTTGTCCGAATTACTTACTTCCTGTTCCTCCTCAGTAAGGTGTTCAATAAGCTGTTCTAAATGACTTTCCATCGCTCGGATGATGGTGGAAAGCTTACTGAGGAGAAACAGGAAGTGAGAAATTCAAACAAAGAAAAAAGGGAAATCGAAGGAAAAGGTGAACCAACTATGCACTAGCTTAAAGGAACTGATTTAGAGAATAAAAGAAGAACCTTTACAACCCCATTAAGTTAGATTTTAATATTATTATTATTATTATTAATATACAGGATATATATAGCAGTTTATGCAGCGCTTTACAATATAAAGGGGAGACAATACAATTACAATACAATAAAATACAAGAGGATTAAGAGGGCCCTGAGAAGAGTTTACAATCCAATAGGATGGGGTAGGTGGTACAAAAGGTTGTAATTGTGGGGAATGAGCTGGTGGAAGTGGTAAAAGATTAGTTGGAGACGTGATAGGCTTCCCTAAAGAGGTGAGTTTTCAGGGATCGCCTGAAGGCAGCAAGAGTAGGGGATAGCCGGACAAGTTGAGGTAGTGAGTTCTAGAGGATGGGAGAGGCTCTGGAGAAATCCTGGAGATGAGCATGGGAGGAGGAAATGAGAGAGATTGACAGTAGGAGGTCTTGAGCGGAGAGGACGGTTTGGGATATGTTTGGTGACAAGATTGCTGATGTAGCCTGGGGCAGAATTATGGATGTCTTTGTAGCTTGTCGTTAGTATTTTGAATTTAATTCGCTGGGCGATCAGGAGCCAGTGCAGGGATTGGAGGAGAGATTTGGCAGACACTGAGCGGTTGGTAAGTGGATAAGTCTGGCAGCAGCATTCATGATAGACTGAAGAGGGGATAGCCTATAGAGAGGCAGGCCAATAAGAAGGGAGTTGCAATAGTCAAGGCGAGAGATAACAAGGGAGTGAATGAGGAGTTTGGTGGTTTCATTTGTTAAAAAGGGGAGAATTTTAGAGATGTTACGAAGTTGAATTCTACAAACTATTTTAATATTTATAAAGAAAATCAGAGGAAACCTGTACCGATAGAAGGATGAAGCTGCCATTGCTGACTTCCTTGTTCCAAGTTTTTCTAGTTACCCAAGTATTCCCTGTGAAGCTTGTTTCATATTTATATTTACTTACTTTGACTAAGCCTACCACTTGAGTAGAGTTCTGGGGACATAGGCTACCTGAAGTCTATTAGTTAACACCTTGTCAACTGCCGAACATCACATGCACCCCCCCCCACCCCCGACTCCTAAATCTATAAAAGAGTGTCATACATTGAAACTATCTAGTTGTCTGCCTCCATCTGTAAAAAAGGTTTAACCTCTTTTCTGGGAAACGTATTTAATATTATTTAGTAATTCCCCATGTATGAAAACTGAGCTTTCATTCTGTTATTGCAGGAAACTGAAAAGATCATTGCTGAGCTCAATGAGACCTGGGAAGAGAAGCTGCGCCGTACAGAGGCTATTCGTATGGACAGGTAATTCATTAATAGCTAGGGATTCAAAATAAAATGCTAGTACAAATTCCAACATCTAAAACATCACTTTTAGTAATCTTGTCAAGAAAGAAATAAGTAAATGCCAAAGCTGACCTTTTTCCTTTAAAAATGCTAATTTTCATAGTCATTATCAATATATTTTGGCTTCAGCTATTTGAGTCATGTTCCTCAAACTGTAAGTTCTATTATTTAGGACTTTTCATTTGTTGCATGCTTGTTCATGGTCAGGGTCTCATAAATATTAAAGCCAGATACAGTCATGCAACTAGCATTTTTAAAATACAGCCAGTATTTGCAGAATCTATATTTCTCTTTATGCCATCACGTCTTTAAAGTGATACTAACTTTTTTTTAAAAAAAAGGTTATACTTACCTGCTCTTTGTAACAATATTGCACAGAAAGGTTGCTTTCCTCCTCTCCTGGCAGTCCCTACAGCTGTTATCTTCTCTTTTCTTTGGGTGCCTCCTGTAGCAAACAAGGTGCTAAGTAGGCATCCGCATTTGTGTGATCCCATTGGGTCCCAAGGTGGGCTGTGTGTGTCCATAGACACTTATAGCACTGGTGAGCCACTTCCCCTGCTCCCTCCTTACAGGAGTTTGACTGGTGGTAGCAGCAGCCTATGGCTTTGCTGCCCTCTGTTTCTCCTGTGAAAGTGGGAAGTGAAGGGAGTAATGCTGGAGCTGAAGCTGGAGACAGGAACCATTAAGTGTTAGAATGGGGTAGGACAGGTAGTGGGGATTTTTTTACCTTAATGCAGAAAATGTATTAGGGTAAAATAGGCTTTAGTACCAATTTAAATATCCTCCCCTCTAGCCCTTGCCCTGAATATTTCAAAGCATAACTTTACTGCCCCAAAGCACTGTTTATTTGTAACATTTATTGGTGTTTTATCCTCAATCAAGTTGCCTTTCAAAGTTCAAAAAAAGAACAATTACAGCTTTAACAATGGTGATAATAAAGCCACAGTGGGAATAAAAGAGGTTGGATACTGGATACAGAAGTCATGTGTGATGTCCCATAATTCATGTCTGCCTTCTTCTCCAAACAGGGAAGCTCTGTTGGCAGAAATGGGGGTGGCTATGCGAGAAGATGGAGGAACCCTTGGAGTATTTTCACCTAAAAAGGTAAGATTTGAATATTTACATATTTAATTATATATATTCATCTAGATAAAAGTAAATGAAAATTGTCCTACTGTTTTCAGTAGATTTACAAATATCAGTGATCACAGTATTTGCTGATCAGTCCAGATGAAGATAAGATAAGATAAGATACTTTACTTGTCATTGTAAATATATAATGAATGTCTCATACAGTATATTCCTTAAGCCTAGTACACGCTCTCTGTTTTCTTTCATTCAACCCAGGTTGAACTCAAAAAAACAACTGAGAGCTCAGGTCCGAGCCGCTGTAATAACAATCAGATGTTAGTACAGCAATCTCACCTGCTGAGCTATTGTGTTCTAACAGGAGGACGAACCCCCCGTCAGAACACTCTGGTCAGCGATCTTTGCCATTGGAGTCACCTCATCATATATAATAATTTTCTGAGGGCAACCTCCCCATTAACATGACACAAATAGAAAAATGGTGAACAAGGACTTTCAATTATGCACCCTGCCTTCCCCCAATTTTCTACTAAATGCATGCTATGGCTGTGCCGTAATGATGGACTCCCGTGCGCATTCGGGGCATGTCCCGACTAACCAATCAAGAGTCTGAAAACCCCATACCCAGGGAGAAGATGACAGCAATCGATGAGGGATTTCACTGCTGCATCGCTGGAATGAGGAGATGAATATTTCTTCACATTTAGTTCCACTTTACTTCTGAAATCCAAAGATAAATTAGACACTTATACTAAATGCATGTAAAAAAATTTTTTTAGTGCAGAGCTGCATTAATGGAAAACTGGACAGCAGAAGCTGTTCTGCAAAAAAAAATAAAAAATCAGGCAGAGGACAAAGGACTAGTCACTAGTATCATCATGTAGTTTATCTATTTTTACATTACTGACTTACTTTACTGTGCCTTGTTCTGCACTGTGTCTTTGTATGAAGGCAGCCATATTGGTACAGGCAGGGCTTTGATTCTGTATGCAGAGCCTCCAGCAAGGAGAAAGTTGAGTAACACAGTAGTGACACCACCGATTTTCACTCCAAATCTGGTGGGATGCCTAATGCCGCATACATGCGATCGGAATTTCCGACAAGAAAACAGTGGATTTTTTTTTTCGAAAGAATGTTGGCTCAAACTTGTGTTGCATACACACGGTCACACAAAATTTGGTCCATCAAGGACTCCTTTACGTACAACACTATGACGAGCCGAGAAAAATAAAGTTCAGTGCTTCCGAGCATGCGTCGACTTGATTCCAAGCATGCGTGTTTTTTTGTGTGTCGGAATTGCATACAGACAATCGGAATTTCCGACAAGAACTTTTCTTGTTGGAAAAATTGAGAACCAGCTCTCAAATTTTTGCTGTCGGAAATCCAGACAGAAAAAGTCAGATGGAGCCTACACACGGTCGGCATTTCCGACCAAAAGCTCACATCAAACTTTTCTTATCAGAAATGCTGACCGTGTGTACGCGACATTAGATCCCACATCTATGAGGCTGCAGGCACAGGAGTACCTGGGTACACTATATACCAGGATGTGCACAAGAAGTGCACTGCTGTTTTCCACCAGGAATTCCAAAGAAAATGTATATTTTCTTGGAACATTTTATCTGCTAGGAGTTAAGCTTTACCAAAACATTTATGTATTATGAGGCATTCATCTCAATACACACTTTTAGCTCTGGAGTGCATGTTGGATGCTTTGTTTATGAGAAATATGTGTCATGGCTGTATAGTCTTAAGCCCCATACACACTATCCGTTTTCCTGCAAGTTTTTCTCTTCAGGTTTACCAAAACCATGTAGTACAAGGGCCTGCCTGATTGCATACGAATTGAAACTCTTGAGTTTTGACCTCATATTAGATGGTTTTGGTAAACCCGAAGAGAAAAACCTGCAGGAAAACTGATAGTGTGTATGGGGCTTTATAATTTGAATACAGTATGTGTGAAAACATGTAATGGTTAGAGAATTTTGTCTTGTGTTCATGTTGCCTTTGTGTTGTTGAGTTTTCATTGTTGTCTTCCCAACCCTTCCACCCCCCATTTGATGGATTATCAGTTCATCCCTGCAGTGGTGGAAAATCGCTCAGAAGTTGTTGGGGTTTATTCCCCAAAAGAGGTTGGTGCAGGTCTGGTGTGTATTGTCTATCCATCTTCCTCCACCTCTTCTTCAGCTGATCAAATTAGGTTATTTATAATGATGAGGTCTTATGCATGCTTTATAGCCACGTGGTAGGCTATCACGGGTAATTTCAAGACACATACAGTCCAATGAGAGTGCCAAAACAAAGGCCCAAATGTCCAAAGTTTTTAATGATAAAGATGGTTTATAGCAAAAAAAAAATGTGTTTTAGGGGCCAAACAGGCTTCCTCTTCATTAGAGCGTAGACATTTTGATTGTGTTTAGAAGGACTCAGTTAAGCAGTTGCTAAATAGATCTGTACTGTGATCTACTGCTTAGAATAATTTCAGAAGGGCAGGTTAGGCAAGTGTTAATTAGTACAGAAAACTAATTTTAATTGAATGTTTGTTTGGCACTCTATTTGAACTATATGTGCTTAGATTATCAAATCTTTCTAAGGAGTGTACCTGTTTTTTGGAGTGCTGCCGAACCAGAGCCAAGGTGTCTAGTGATAACTATAGTTATGGGATGTTTCTTTCCTCCTTTCTAATTCTACAGCTAGAGTGTGTTTTAACATTTTATATTGTTTTATGTTCCTCAGACTCCTCACCTGGTGAATCTTAATGAAGATCCCTTAATGTCTGAGTGCCTCTTATATTATATCAAGGATGGTATCACTAGGTGAGAACACAACATACTCAACTGAATGCTATTGCATATTTAACATATGATCACCTTAACTCATATACTGTGTGTATATATATATATATATATATATATACATACTGTATGTGTAGCACCCTCCTAGATAGGTTACTAAGATGTACATAGTTTAGTGTGTGGTCTCCTGCTTAACAGGAGACTGTTAGGTAAACCATAGCAGCTTTCTTGCCTAACAGGAAAGTTACATTGTTTAGCAAGCGAGTCCTGTGTGTTTCACAGTGCTGCTGCTTCTATATTGGCTCCTCTGTATCCAGCAGTGGCAGCTGGTGGGTTTTTCTTTTCGGGGGGCAGAACTACCAACCCCCCTCCCTAGGTGGCAGGTGGCCTGACACTTATCCGATCTAGGTGGCGAGCTGTGGTGTCCTCCAGCATGTTCCTTGTGGCCAGGGGGGTGTGCATGCAGCGGTTTTGGTGTCCTCTTCTCCAATAGTTTCCTCCACTGAGTGTCTTCTATCTCTTTTGCCTAAAGGCTAGGCATCCAAAAGGATCACCTGACGCTATCGTTACACAACTGGGTGGGCTTGGAGCGCAGTGCTCTGCGCTCTGAGCCCATCGTTTTTTGAGGCCTATTAGAGCTTCAGGCTCTAATCACGTGATTTAAAAAAACACCCTTCCCGCATTGGAATCCATAGTCCAGTGCCCTGATATGTAGATCAGGGGGCTGGACAATGCATTGGGGGGGGTGGCACCCATGCGCCCTCTATGGACATGCCACCACTGGTATCCAGGCAACCTGGTTCTGGATGGACAGGAGTGACCTATGAAGGTCAGAAGCATGAATATGCATTCCATCTTAGACAATTACAGGCAAATGCTGACCAGAGTGTTCTGAAAAGCTGACTGAGGGGAAGCCATTCCTAGGAGATATGTCTGGGACCACTGGAGGGTGCTGCTAGAAAAATGGAAGGAGGCTGCTATTCAGTTCAGAGGTCTTGCGTGTACAGACTTTAAAAGATCTTGGGGCCTTTTTTTGGCAACCCCCTCTGTGCTAAGAGAGTCAGCAACTGGGTAAAGCAAAATGGGGATACTGGCTAGTATCCTGAAGAGCAATCGTCCATTATTTCTACAAAGGACTTGCTCAAGTGTGTACTGTGTATCATACAGTTATTCCACAGTTAAGTTAAAGAAACTGTCCTTGTTGTATCTAGTTGAAACTTGGAGTATCCCACTACATCCCTTCCCTATCCAAGTTCTCTAATAAAACAACCAAAAACAATCAAAAAGCCCAAGATTGGTTATTGGAGCAATGAGCGGCAGTAAGAGTGCACCTGGCTGTGTGAAAAAATACCATGTGCCTGGCTGCAGAAATAGGAACTAAGGAAGAGCCAGGTAATTATCTGGCAGCTCCATCTGGGGGCAGTGCTACATATACACACACACACACACACACACATACTATGTAATTAGTGTGGACTAAAAAGTGAAATGATCCTTTTAATAAAACTGGACTCAAGTTAGTTGTTAGTTTCTAATCAGGATTGGATTGGTTTAGATGTATGAGGTGTGATTTAGTTGTGACTTCTGTTATTCCTTGTGTAACAGAGTTGGCCGTGAGGATATAGAGAGAAGACAGGATATTGTCCTAAGTGGCCACTTCATCCGTGATGAACACAGTGTTTTCCGCAGCCATTCTATGCCCTGTGGGTCAGGTAATATGTTCTTTGCCACCCTGTAACATATTTTCTTCTAATGGGCATGCACCATAAATATTCTATTGTATAGTCTGCAACTCAGACTTATAATACTATGATCATAGAATGTTTTTCTCATCGCTGTCCAATGTTCTATCGTGTCACAGTGGTGGTGACCCTGGAGCCATGCGATGGGGCTGACACCTATGTGAATGGGAAGAAGGTGACAGAACCAATTATACTGAGATCTGGTAAGACTACTTTTGTTTTCATTAAATTTAAATCAGATGTTTGATATAAAATATGCAGTTTTCCAGGTATCACCTGTCTACAAATGACACTTTGTTATTTATACCAGAAAATACAGACTCCCAAATCTCCAAGAACCAGGAACTAAGGGCAAACATGCTGTTCACTTTGACAGAGAATTTTTAGTTTGCATGGGAATTTACTCTAAGGCTGCGTATACACGATCGAATTCATCTGCTGGAAACGGTCCGACGGACAGTTTCAGCAGACAAATTCGATCGTGTGTACGGGCGGACAGACAGATTTTTCCAGCAGACAGATTTTAAAGCATGGTTTAAAATCTGTCTGATGAGAACCCGTCCGTCCGACATGTCTGCTGGTTAGTACGCTAACCAGCAGACATATCTGCCCGCACATGCGTCAAATGGATTTGACGCATGCACGGAAGTGTTTTACTTCCTGGTGCGGTGACGTGGCGGTGACATTGACGCCGCCACGTCACCGCACCAGGAAGTAAAACACTTCCGTGCATGCGTCAAATCCATTTGACGCATGTGCGGGCAGATATGTCTGCTGGTTAGCGTACTAACCAGCAGACATGTCGGACGGACGGGTTCTCATCAGACAGATTTTAAAGCATGCTTTAAAATCTGTCTGCTGGAAAAATCTGTCTGTCCGCCCGTACACACAATCGAATTTGTCTGCTGAAACTGTCCGTCGGACCGTTTCCAGCAGATGAATTCGATCGTGTATACGCAGCCTTAGAGTAAATTCCCATGCAAACTAAAAATTCTCTGTCAAAGTGTGTACACGATCAAACCAATTTCTCCCAGCAGACAAATCCGATCAAATCGGTCTGACAGACCGATTTGATCGGATTTATTTGGTCGTGTGTACGCGGCCTTAGTGATTATGGTGAAAATTTGCTTTGCAAAGAATACCCAACCATGTTCAGGGAAAAAAACCCACAAAAAACTGTATTTTTACTTCCACATAATTGGAAGATGGAAGTTCATTCATTCAGGTTAAGGGAAATTCTTTAGCAATGTGAACATTTTCTTGAAAAGTGAATAGCCTATTTGCCCTTAGTAAATCAACCCCGATGTGTGCCTAAGTTCATGTTTTAGTTTTATGTTTCAGTAATACTTTTAAGTTATAGTAATATAGCGTTTTAAAAATAATTGCTCATATAACAGCTGTTTTTTTTATGTACACACTTTTAAGGCAACTTGTCAGCTATTTAAATCTAAATCTAATTAAAAAAAAACTCATGTATGTTAATCTGTGAAACTATGGTCACTGTTCCTTGGACCTCATTTCCATACCTTCTAGGTCTACCAACTTCCATCCTTCTGTCTAGTGAACATGCCACTAATGGCTACTTAAGCCCTTTCATTTTACTTGGGGGTGACAGGTTCAGCAGAGAAGTCAGGCTCAAATATTTCAATCTAGTTTCATTTTGTTTACAAACGGTTTATTGAAAAATAAGTCTCAGTACAGTTTAAATGTTCAATCTAGTTTCAGAAGTGACATCTTGTGGTGTCTGCTGTTGGGCAGGACTTTATCCTTTAAAAATATAAAATGGCTGTCAGATTGACTATACAGTACTATAAGTATATTACACCCAGAAACGGCTCCACAAGTACATTAAGAATTATGGTGTTTTTTTATTGCAAAACAGAATTATCCATTGTATAATCATTTAGAAGTGGTACTACATAAAAACATTATGGTTACAATTAACTCACCTTGTTATTAAACATAGTTTTGTTAATTTAGTCTTTGCTCTCAATTCAGGTAACCGAATCATAATGGGTAAGAGTCATGTTTTTCGCTTTACCCACCCTGAACAAGCACGTCAAGAGAGAGAGCGCACTCCCTGTGCTGAGACCCCTATGGAACCCGTGGACTGGGCTTTTGCTCAGAGGGAGCTTCTTGAAAAGCAGGGCATAGACATGAAGCAGGAAATGGAACAAAGGTATCTAATCACAATGAGGGTACAGAATTTCACTGCTGATGTTTACATAAAATAGGACTTCAAAAACTTGGGAAAAAATGCCCAGTATGACCTGCAAGCGGAAAGCAGTCACAGAATGCTAAGACAATTAGATGTACCATAGACACTGCAATATACTGTATAATACTAGTGACGTTTGCAGCAATTAGGCAGTGCATGTCCTAATTCTTGCGTGATAATTTGTTTGTATGAAAAACAGAAGAGTTTGCTAATTGTCACAAGGTACTCCAATTTATGTTTGTCACTGGAACCAGTTGGAGATTATTTTCCTTTGCAGATTTTACAGTGCCTACACTGTATGTGTGCCACATTGAGATGTCTGTGTAGGCATGGACGAATGATTTTGTAGGCCCACCAGTGTCCATTATAGAGGAGGACAGGCCAAACTCTCTGCCGATTATCATACTAATGTTTTGTATAGTTCTGTACGAATGAATTTAAGAGGCTTCTAATATCTTACCAATTAGGCTTCAAGAGCTGGAAGATCAGTACAGAAAAGAACGTGAAGAAGCAAATTACCTCCTAGAGCAACAGAGACTGGTAAGCACTTATTTCATTAAAATGACTTTACTACAATAGTCTCACTTATTATGTAGATTTAGAATATTTAGTATACTATCATGCCCCCAACTTTTTGAGATGGAAATGAGGGGCACCTATTACCAAAAGTATCTGGGCATAGGACCCCCTCCCAGTTTAGCCCTGGGAAACGCTTTTTGAAAGATAAATAGTGCATTTTATATACAGCTATATAGATCAGACCAATATGAGGGACAAACAGAGGGACTTTATTCCAATCCAAGGACAGTCCCTTGAAATAAGGCACAGTTGGCAGTTATGTAATATACAAAGGGTAAAGAATAGCAAAACCTCATTTATTGCTGCAAGTGTAGCCTGAGAAAAAACTATTTACCAGATGGAAGCTGCAATTTCAGGACACAGTACTGAAGTTTAAATATTTTCTTCTCCATTTACTTATTTTAGTGTAGACTTGTTATTTGATATAGAATATTATTTGTTTTATAGTTTTATAACTGAATTGAGGAAACTTTATGTTCTCATTATTTACTCACTGACTGCTTCCTGCGTTGCCTTACTGCACAATTGGTGTTTTTTTAGTGCCTCTTCTCACAGCTCATTGATAACAATGATATCTTATCTCAAGATAGAATTCTGGGGTGCATCAATAAAAATTGCCACAACATCATAGCAACCAATCCAATTTCACCTTTAGAATAGAATTGTTACAATAAAACACTTCTAACACTTCACAGGATTATGAAAGTCGATTAGAAGCACTGCAAAGACAGATGGATTCACGATATTACACTGAGACCAATGATGAAGAGGAGGAACCAGAAGATGAAGGTAAGAAATGCTATTTTAGAAGGTGTACATTTTCAGGTATGGATTGTATTAGATCAAATTGATGTTTTGATTCCTTCATACAACTGTCTACAATAAAATATCCAGCTAATTGTTAAAACCCTACAATATTTCAGTTCAATGGACGGAACAGGAGTATGATCTAGCGCTTTGGGCTTTTCGCAAGTGGAAATGGTACCAGTTCACTTCATTACGTGACCAGCTATGGGGCAATGCCATATTTCTCAAAGAGGCCAATGCAATCAGTGTTGAGCTGAAGAAGAAGGTAATCTTTTTTAGTAACATCATTTTAATTTGGTAATATGACTATATAGAAAGTTCTGATAATTTATATTTGTTTTCAGACTTTTTGTTGTTTTTAACCATATGGGCAGCATCCAAGTCACATCAATTATTATTATTATTATAATTCGGGATTTATATAGCGCCAACAGTTTGCACAGCCCTTTACAACATGAGGACAGACAGTACAGTTACAATACAATTCAATACAGGAGGAATCAGAGGGCCCTGCTCATTACAGCTTAAGGAGGGAGGGTCAAGTGATACAAAAGGTAATAACTGTGGGGGGTGATCTGATGGAGAAAGTAAAAGTACAGTAGCTAGATTGGGGCCGGATAGGCTTCTCTGAAGAGAAGGGTATCCAGGGATCTTCTAAAAACAGGCAGAGTAGGAAATAGTTGGACAGGTTGGGGTAAGGGGTTCCATAGGATAGGAGAGGCTCGGAAAAAGTTCTGGAGGTGAGCATGGGAGGAGGTGACAAAGGAACTAGAGAGCAGGAGGTCTTGGGAGGAATGAAGGGAATAAGTAGGTTGGTGTTTTGAGACTAGGTTAGTGAGGGGATTGACGGAGAGGGGTAGCAGACACTAAGCGGTTGGTAAGATGGATGAGCCTGGCAGCAGCATTCATGATGAACTGAAGAGATGATAGCCTATGTAAAGGTAATCCCGTGAGGAGGGAAGTGCAGTAGTCGGGGTGGGAGGTAACCAAAGAGTGAACTAGGAGCTTTGTGGTGTCATTGGTTAGGAAGAGGCATATTTTGGAGATGTTGAGGAGGTTGATATAGCAGGATTTAGAAAGTATTTGGATGTGGGGCCAAAAGAATAGTTCAGAGTCCAGGGTTACACCTAGAACCTTGGCATGTGGGGACGGGCTGATAGTAGTGCTATTGATAACATAATAAAGAAAAATGTCTCCCAACTACGATTGATAAGGGCTCACAATCCTATAAAAGAACGTATAAAAAATGAAGCAAAGAGGGTAGAGGAAGCTCCTCTTCCCAACTCTAAGGATTTTAATGTGAGATATCAATCATGGTAATAAGGTAGGCACACCAAACACGTAGGTTATATATAAAAAATAGAAAGTTTAATTTACATTAAATTATTATACATTTAAAACAAATCAATTGAAAAACGACCACAATATTTGCAGAAAGCAAAGACAGAGTTTTGTGCGCTAATTGCCAACTAGTTTCGCACTTGCGTGCTTCTTCAGGGCTTTACACCTCGGTCTCTTCTGAGAAATGGTCGTCTGTGTGTAACAATAGATGCAATTAGTACAGAACAGCAAACATGGCAGATTGTATAATACAATTCTTTCAGAATTATCAACATTTAGTATAAGAGACAAATTTAGTTTTAGTAAAGTTTTAGTAAATCTCCCTGTATGCGACTAGCATGTTTTAATGGTTGTGACTGTTTGCAGGTTCAGTTCCAGTTTGTACTGCTGACAGATACTCTGTATTCACCACTACCGCCTGATTTGTTGCCCCCTGATGCTCACTCTGAACGGGAAAAACGTCCCTTCCCAAGGACCATTGTGGCTGTAGAGGTCCAGGACCAGAAGAATGGTGCTACTCACTATTGGACCTTAGAAAAACTCAGGTACTTTTGAAGCCCTTTTGATCATATATCATATATAGTGTCATCTACAATTAAAAGCAACAGTTGGTGGAAACTTGGGAACCAATGTAAAACTCACATAAAAATGGGGCAGAAACTGTATACAACCTCCAAGTAAATATTGTCCCTGATGATAACTAAACCTGACATTCTATAGCTAGAGATGACAAAACTTTAAAAAACCTTCTGTTTTAGCAGTTCACCCATTCTGCTCTTGATACCCTTTTTGATAGATGTGAATCTAAGGCCGCATACACACGATCAGACATGTCCGACGGACCGTTTTCATCGGACCAGGCTGAAGTGGTCTGTTGGTCTGATGTGCGTACACACCATTGGACCAAAATCCCCTCGGACCAGAACACGGTGACGTAGAACACAAAGACGTGATGAAAAAACAAAGTTCAATGCTTCCAAGCATGCGTCGACTTGATTCTGAGCATGCGCGGGATTTTGGTCCGAAGAATTTGTGTACTAACCATCGAACATGTCCGACGGACAGGTTTCCAGCGGAGAGGTTTCTGAGCATGTTTTGAAACTTTTGTCTGCTGGAAAACGGCCCGATAAGCCGTACACACGATCGAACATGTCCGCTGAAACTGGTCTGCGGACCAGTTTCAGCGGACATGTTCGATCGTGTGTACGCGCCCTGACAGTACTTTTTTAACATTCTTTTTCATTGTCTTATGTTAAAAAGATTCATATCATCCCCCAATAACCAAATAATACCAACATGGCACCAGGTATCCAAGTTTTCTATTTTAGAAGGGCAGAGAGAACATTAACCCTAATATCCTATTCAAATAGAATTGGGGATGCAGCTGTTATTAGTAGTTTTAAAGGGTAAACTAAGCTGGCAATAGATTTTTTTTGTTAGACCATTTTTTTTTTCATTTACAATATATAACCATTAAATACCTGATTGCTTGGGTGTGATGATTTTCACTGATACCTGCAGCTCCACCACAGAACTCAGTGGATTAACGTTTTCAACTTTAGTAGTTTGTCTTTTCATTTTTTAGACTTAAGTGTTGATATTCAAATTGCAATGCATACTTTGTGTGACAGTTTGGAGAAGGAAACTATCACGATAAGATGACTTAAGCTGGCCATACATTTTTAAAATGTATTCATTCCTCCTTCACGCTAGAATTTCCTATCCACAGACAAATTGAATTCTGGCATAATAGTTGTTATAATTGTAACACTACCCACGATGGAGCTGCTGTTTTGATTGGGTGGCGTGTTAATTCTCCGCCATCTAGGGTACTGGATGAGAGCTGTAAGAAAGTCAATGTCCACACTGCAGATATCTTTTTTCTGTATTACCCCAACGGGGTAAAAATGGTAAAATGAGTAGTAGGTGAGAGGATAGAAGAAGTGGTAGGTAATGGATTTAGGCGTGTAACTGGGTTTCGGAAGCAGTCCTGCTTCCAACATCAACTTTCGCCAGAGTGGGTATAGTGCATCTGGATAGGCCACTCTCACCAGCCTAGCAGCCAGAGTGTTACTCTGAACTTTAGCAAAGTTTCTGCCACAGACCTTCCCAAAGGTGGAGATATTCTCGGTCCAAAATCCTTCTCAACACTGGATTAAGCACCCGGATCTCCCTTGAACAGCTTGCTTTATTTCAGGACTGATAGGCGACCATCGTCCAGCCTCTCGGAAACTATATGTCCTTTGATGAAGCAATAGGACTCTCCTGAGATACCCGCCTCGTGCTTGGTATTCCCTCAGACAGGTTTTTCATCGGTTGGGTTCCTCCCTCAGGATGGACCGCACAGGACTACTCTGCAACCGCAGACTCAGTCTACCCACTGAGCCCACAAAGCAGATTATTTGCTCCTGACCAACGTGGTCCCGAAGCCAGGAACACTGCAACACACACCCCGGCCAGGAGGGTCACACACAGGTGTAGTGGGACGACTGCCCAGGCGGATGGTGGCAAAGACGAACCCCGAACCAATGGCGTCTGCCCCCTAAATACCACTTCCCAGCATGCACAGCGAGGTGATCAACTCTGCTGCCGAGGAGAAATATCCACACTACCCTGACTTTACTGCTGCCACCTGTCGGTCTGGGGTGTGAGGCTCCTCAGAAAATGACAGTGAACACATACAGTAGAGCCAAAGCTGGAACAGAGGCCCTGAATTTAGCCAAATAAACACAGTCAGAGGCAACTAACTCTCTGGCCACCCTCTCAATTTACAGCAGCATCAGCTATGAACAGTAGCAGGGCGCTACATAATGCCTGCATCTGATTGGATGCAGCTGTTCTTGGCCAAAATGTTAGGTGGGAGGATGGTGACAGGTACCTATAAAGCAAATTTTGTCCAGTTCATTAGGAACTGGCCAAAAGTTGAAAAGTATACGGCTAGCTTTACTCTATTTAATAATAAAAAATCAAAATAAACTTGCTTTGCTGTGAAACACGCTTATTTATTGCTTCTGGATGAAAACTTCCGCAGGCAGCGTCTGGACATGATGCGGGAAATGTACGACCGAGCAGCTGAACTCCCATCAGGTCTGAGTGAAGACTGTGATAATGTGGTGACTGGGGGTGATCCCTTTTATGATCGCTTCCCATGGTTCCGTCTGGTGGGCAGGTAAGCTCTTTCTCCCCTGTATTATTGTCTGCCCCTTGTTTCATCTATATGTCAAAATTAGGTGTGACATAATGTTCCAAATGTATTATCTAATTTTCACTACATGACTTCATGTATTATTCGTTCCTGTCCACTCAGTCCCAACTTTACTATGAGCTTTAGCTATTGCTGAAGATCTGTTTTTTTAGCTCATTATTATTAGTATTTTTTTTCTTTTGTCTATATTAATTTCCGTTGGTTTGTAATATAAGATCTAAACACTTTTGGAGAGTTTCCAAGATCTTTAAAAAGGCTTAAAAAACTGTGCAGAATTGTTTCCTTGGCAACAGCTACTGAAATATTGTATGCAAGAGAACATAGCAATACATCTCTTCTAATATCAAAACCTAGGCACTTGTGTGCAGCAGTGGTTGGCCTCTGCAGTTCATGTAACCATAGAAAGGAGATGAAAATAGGAAATTACAAATTATTGTTTGGCTGCTGGCATGTATATGGTATGAACATGGTAAAACACCTTTAAGGGCCCTTTCACACTAGCGGACGAACGGTCCGCTCATTACAAGTCCGTTTACGGACTTGTAATGCTTCCCTATGGGAGCGGATCCGTTAGCGGATGATGCATCCGCTAACGTCCGCTAGATCCGCATCCGTTTTTTCGGACGTAAGAATGTCCTATTTTTCTTCCGTCCGGCCAAACGGATCGGATGCAAACGGACAGACGGTCCGTTTCCATCCGACTCCCCATAGGGGAGAGCGGAGGAGAGACGGGGCGGTTCCTGCACAGTGTGCGGGGACCGCCCCGTCCGCCGACAGCTGAGCGGAGCCCCCCCCGCTGAGCTGACGGGCACACGGAGCGGACCGAAAAACGGTCCGCTGTGTGTGAAAGGACCCTAACAATGGTCGTCTTAAAGGCTAAGTTCATCGTTTTTTTTTGTTTTGCATTTTATTCCAGGTCCCTTATGTCCCCAGATAGCGTTAATGTACTTATTTTGCAAAAATAAAACAGCTTTACATTTATTAATTATACACAGGCTTACCTCACTCTCTTTATAGCTGTTAAAACACACTGTTCGATTACTTCTGCCTTACTTCTTGGCCAGACTTTAGGTCATGATACAGGAAGGAGTTGACCAGCTGAGGGTAGATGATGCAGGGTGTGTGCTAATGAGATCAGCTGGTCAACTCCTTCCTGTGTCATGACCTCTAGCCTGTCCAGGATGTAAGGCAGATGTAATTGAGCAGTGTGTTTAAACAGCTATGATGCAAGTGAGGTAGGCCTGTGTATAATTAATGAATTTAAAGCTGTTTTATTTTTGCAAAATAAGTACATTAATGCTATCTGGGTACATAGGGGAGCAGGAATTTAGGGGGAAAAAAAGGTGAACTTAGCCTTTAGGATGGTCATTGTAAAAGGTGTTTTACTATGTTCATACCATATACATGCCAACAGCCAAAGCATTAAAAAAACGTGACCTTTAAGTCAAAATACATGAATCTTATACTGACTGAAGTATGAATGTTGTCATTGCTGATGACTTGTCACCAAGACACCAAGACTTCTATATTTTTCTAAATCAAATGCCGTCACTTTGATTTTTACAAGAAAATGTGTCCCAGGGCCTAGTAAAGTTGGTAAAATTTCACTTTGCAAAGAATACCCAATCACACACTAGAAACACCATTTTTACATTCACATGATTGGATGATAAAAGTCAGCAGAGACTCACGTCATTCACTAAGCTCTGGGGAAAATTCCCTTGCAAAGCCAACTTCTGTTGCAAAGTAAACAACTTTTGCCTTTAGTAAAAAAAAAACAATGACCCCGAAGACATATGTAGCCAGACAGATCAGAACTGATCCACATACTGTACTTATTTTGAGTACATGATTTAAAATCCTTTGAAGCAACTAACATTTTCAGGACAGGGTGACAATGGAAGCCTACATATACATCATGTTCACAATAGCAAACTCACCCTTTGAAAACATCACATGATAGAAGAACAATAAAGGCAGATTTTAAATCCAACAAGACCCCTTCACATTATGATTTGAATTAATGTACCCAAGTTAATAAAATGCATTACCACGTGTTAAGGTGTGCTCCAGTAAGACTGTTCATTCCTTAACACAAGAAAATATGAATGTGACTTTTTTTGTTGAGGCTCATCACAAGGCACCATATGTTCAGCAGTGCTTTCCCTCTACTGTTACAGTGCCTTGTGGGTACATGTTCTGTATCATATTGTGTTTTACTATAATGTACAGTAAATTGCAATGCAACAGTATAACGTGGGCCTCTTTGACAGTATTGGTAGTGAATGCCATTAAATGTTTTCTCTTTACTACTGGACATTTCATGTAACACTGCAAGCACACAAAGGAAAAATCATGCTGCTCACAGTTTACAGTATAAGTCATAAATGTCTAACTTTACGTATGTTTTTCCTTTTTTGCAACAGGACAGGTGTATTTGGTTATTTTCTTGTTCACCTATTTTGTTTTTAATTGTTGTAAAGCTCAAAATGTTTATTATATAGGGTACTGCTGTACCAACAAAATGTTGGCATGTTCATGGTGCCATTTTATGAAGATATGATCAATCAATTGTTTTTAAATGACAGATATTTATGTTTATAGTTACCGTGGTTACCCCACTAATGTCTTATTCTCTATTTAAAAATGGAAAGAACACAGTATTGATCAAGGAAAAATATTGTTCTGGCCCATAACCTTGTTATCCATGCTTCCCTACTTCACCACCTTTTCTGTCCATTGGTTTGTAGTTTCTCATTCATAATTCTATAATCTCCTGTGTACGCCCCGCCCTCGCCATTCCTGTAATGTCACTACCAGTATATTTTCTTTAGCCCATTTTTTAAGATTCTCTGGGTTTTCCAGCCAACAGTGCGGATTAACCAGTTCTGTCTTGTACTAACCATCCCCCTCCCCCTTTCTGATCTCAGCTCTCCCTTATTCACCACATGCATGAGCGACAGCATGGCCGAAATAACCCCCTCCCCCACCCTCTCAAGCTCTGGCTCCGAGGGCCCAGAGTCGGCCTCCCAGCTTGAAGAGGAAGAGGGTTTGGAGTATGAGGAGGAAGAGGAAGATGGATCCCAGGAGCATCCCCACTGTGCTGTCAGATCTGACCCGTTTCATGACCGCTCCCCTCTGTTCAGTGTAGTGGGAAGGTTCGTCAGGTCTGCCCAGAGCATGCTGGGAAGCAACTAGCTCTTTCAGGGTGACACACCTAAGTGCACTGACAGTGTGCCCCATAGATTTTTGTATAGGCACACACTGATCTACAATGCAGAACATCTATGCTGAAAAACACTTTTAAAACCACAAAGTTGTATTGATAGGTCATGTAGGCATCTCTCTCTTTTCTAGTGTCCTAGTAATTAAAAAAATACTCGGGAGCTTCACAGAGAGATACGGGGACTGGCAGTCAGATTTAATTTTGTGATATTACAAGAGCCAGTTATAATACTTCCTGATCAGTAAACTAGTATTTTGGTTACAGAAGACCTGCCCAATGGCTGATTATATTTTATGGGTATTTCGGTGTCAAAACTTTTACTCCCTTTCTACTGTACAGTCCCACTCCACTAGCAACAGAAGTCTGGCTCCTTCTTCTGCAAGGCATTGGGACTTCATTATACAGGCTGCAAAAACTGGGGAGGGCAAAGTATACATTTTACCATTGGAATCCACCAGATATTTACCAGCTTGGGGGCAGTTTTGAAGGTTTTTGAGCATGATAATATTCATTTCAAAAAGCATAGTCAGACTTAGAATATTTATAATTTCTCTCTTGCCTCTACTCTCCTATTTCTATAAACATGGTGAACCTTAATTAGGACACCTTAATTTTATATTGTTGTTTGCATACTTGACTGTCCTTGTAACTAATAAGTAAAGGAACATGTGAAGTTTTAGATGATTTTACTCATATTATACATGTTTATTAATTTACATATAATGTTAGCCAGCAAATGTATGGTCTTTGTTCTTTACAATTTCCAGCTGCAGCAAAATGAGAGTTGAATAGGGGATAGTACACACATATAGGGATTCCACATTCTGTACTGCATAGCATGTTCATTCATTCTGTCAAATGCCTAAATTCATGCATAGTAAACATCTGCAACCGTCTGTTTTGTTAAGGTGCCAAAATTATATTTCAGGTTTATTATTTTTTTCTTGGTGGGTACTGCAATGTCAGGATTATTATGTTCAGAATTTTTAATTTTACACATTAATCAACAAAAAAGAATGGTTCAGTAGCATTGTGAGGATTCTTTTTTTCACCAGTATGAGGAAAGAGCTGGCTCCTTCCCTGTTTCTCTGTTTCTTTTTGCCTTGTTCTATTTTCATTTGATTTGTTTCAGGTTTTGGCCGGCACACCCATACACCTTTATTGCTCTGCTGCTGGCCTTTTCCTTTACACAGAACACCAGGGTCCATCAGCTGGCCCTCCTCACTGCCTCCAACCCTCCCTCACCTTCACAGTCCCTTCCCTTGTTCTCCTCCCAGTTTGTTTCTCCATCCCATTATTCCTTGTCCCCCTGCTGTGGCTGACCCACTCACTCCTCGGCTGCTCGTGGCTGACCACCCACATATGTTTTCTTTGGCTTGGCAGCTCTTGTTGTGGTGTGAGCTGTGCCCTTCCAACTAAAGTATTGCTGTGTGTGTCCTGACCTATTCTCTCTTGTTTTTCTTCACCTTCTTTCATCTCCCCTATCCTTTTTCTTCACAAATCTGTTTTTCATTTTTTGTGTTCTCACCTTCCAATACATTTTTCATTTCTCCTATCAATTTACTCTACCACTCCCACCTGTTCTCATTACACTTCCCTCCACTGCCTTCTCTTTTCTTTTTCTGTCCCTATCTCTCCCCCTGTAACCTATATCCACCTCTGCAGGGCCTTTGTCTACCTGAGTAACTTGCTGTATTCTGTGCCCTTGGTCCATCGAGTCGCCATTGTCAGTGAGAAAGGGGAAGTGAAAGGATTCCTTCGAGTTGCTGTTCAGGCCATTTCTGGTGAGATGTGCTACATTATTTATACCTACCTGTGGGCTTGCATGTATGTCTACCTTTAATTTAATGCTTGATACAAACCGTTGCCTACAGCTACTTCTTTTGCTGAATAATCATATTTTTAAATGGAAAATATATCTGCGCAAACAATAAACTATAAAATAAATAGCAGCTGTGCACAATGTCCAGACACCTGACATACATATACAAATAAAATAAAATAGAGCAAATAGAGCAGTGCTAAAATTCAAAACATGTGCAAAAAAAATCAATGAATAAGATGAATGTCCACTAAGGTGCAGGTCCACAGAGGTAATCCAAGTATCTGTGCAATCATATGGAAATGTATCAAGATGAGAAGTCCCACATGCCGTGAAGGAAGCAAGCAATAAGACAGAATGGGTGACACCGCCCAAAATCAATAAGCCGTGCTTACCAGATAGTATGCGACCCCCTAAAAAGAGCAGTCAAATAAGCGTTATTTACAATAGCCAAGCCAAATGATCCGGCTCTTCTCCTTTCCTCTCCCTGTCTCTGGATGACCAGGCAGTGTGGAGGCAGATGACCATGAACCAGGAAGTACAGCCCTCAAAATGTAACTCACCTGGAGACAGCAGAACAGACGCCTATTATAAATAATTATATAAGTACATATCCAAACATGCATCTGGTGACTTCTTCCATATGTGTAATACATACATTTTAATTGTTGTGTTGGGTCAGATTAATATCAACATGAGAAATTATGGAATTCAAATTGATTTAATGGGGCACACATATTTAATACCTTGGATAGGTACAGTAGAGGGTACATACTGGGTACAGTAGAGGTGCCTCATGAGTCCTTAGATGATTTGGTGTTTTAAGCATTTAGAGATAATAGACAGAGAGCTGCATTAAATATAGAAAACCTAATTTAATGGTAAAAAATAATAATTTGCATATGATTACATGACATAACTGTTTGAAACTACCCCCCTCCTACCTTTGTCAAGTAGCTAGCCTTAGTATCAAAATAAAGAGATTAAAGTCATAGGCACATAAAACATGCCAAGGCTGAGGTAAGAGAGACTGTTTACTAAAGGCAAATCCACTTAACACTGCGAGTGCACATAGCAGTGCAGTCGCTTTAGATCTGAGAGGAAGATCTGAAAGGAGGGGAAGCTCTGCTGATTTTATCATCCAATCATGTATAAGCAAACATATTGTTTTTTTATTTTTCTTGCATGTCCTCCTCAGATCTACAGTGACTGAAATTCCAAGTGCACTTGTAGTACAATGTGGATTTGCTTTTAGTAAATAACGCCCAGTCTGTCCACTATGCATCATTACACCTGGAACATACAACCAGAAGACTGTGGCAAATCTACTCTGACAGCTGTACTGAAAGTGTATGGCCCTACTATATATGAAATGTAAGTTCACGTTACGCTGTTCCAAAAATGCACAAACTGTGAAGGAACATCAGCAATGGCATCCACATGGAATATAATCTTGGTAAACATTGAGGTCTTGAATGTTTTATTATATCCAAATGATGATAAAATCATCAATACCTCTATTTCACTCCATTTTTAAAAGAAGGGTATTTTATAATCCATCATTTATGCAGATTGCAGCAGGCAACATTACATTGCAGGCTGGGCAAAGCATATTTCCTCTGGACATATGTTTATTATATTGTTGAAGATTCCTCTAGTGGGAAAAGATAGCCTGAGTCACATTTTTTTTAAACTTATTTTTGTTAAATGTTTTTAAATATATAATAAAATCAAGATACATTATTAGACGGTGTATATGGATATGACCCAACGTTATTTCTTTGTTGTAGCTGATGAGGAAGCTCCTGACTATGGCTCAGGGGTCAGACAGTCTGGAACAGCTAAAATCTCTTTTGATGACCAACATTTCCAAAAGGTGAGAAAACATATTGAATCCTTAATTTAAAGATATATAGAATATATATCTCCATTTTAGACATAAGTAACCTCAAGACTATGTGCTTCCTTGGGTATAGCAGCCAGTTCGATTATCCCTTTCATATTTTGGTGGCATGTTAGAATACAGAAGATAGAGGTGAATTGGTTGTTTGGGCACAGCAATTTTAGATTCCTAACTATTTGACCTCCAGAAGATTCCGGATTGGAAATGCTTGCTACTCAATGGCCATGTTTTCTACGTTCAAATACAGTATATAGTTACATAGTTAGTGTGGTTGAAAAAAGACCATCTAGTTCAACCAATAGACTCTTGGCTTAAGAAACCTAATTACGGTCTTCTCCTTTCTCTCTAGTTCTTTCTGTGCTGGGTGTGCAAGGTATTTTTTATATGGATAGCTCTTCATTGTAGAGGGAAATGCCTTAAAATCACCATGAACGTGTTAAGAGCTCATGGATGAGGAGTATTCCACTTCTCTAGTGGAAGAGCCAAAGAATCCTGAGTTCAGCATCATTTACATATGATAAAATTAGAATTAAATACATTTCAGATTACAGAATTGATACATGCTCTGTTGAGCTCCAGCTACCATTTCTTTATTTTTGAAATGTAGAAGGATCAGAACCTCACTCAAGCATGTATAGCTCTCTGTGCCCCAATTGAATGCATTTCCTCTCGGGTCCTATGCTGATGAAGCAACAGGAAGTAAAAATAAATCTGCCCAAAATTAGGTGAAATCCCAATATAGACTGGAATAGGTGTACTCGTTGAGAATTTTTTAAACATTTAGCTTTCCCCTTTATTTGCTTCTTTAGTAACACATGCCATGAGAGCAGAAAAAAACAATTCATATGGGGACAAAAAGCCAACATAAGCCCTAACCCTTCTTCAAACTAGGGTAATTTTAGGATGGAATATCAACTTTATATATTTTTTTAATTTCTTATTTATGCAGTTTTTGAAAAGGACAGGAAAGTGAGCACAAACCAACCAACATATTATATAGACAAGCAATATATTAAATACATGTAGGTGGGAACTCTAGGTTACCTAAAACTGGGTACAGACAGTAGATGTCTGGGATGAGGCTAGCTGTCCCACGGCTCAGCATGAGAGCCCTGAGATTTGGGCCTATGGTGAGGTCATTTTTAAGATCTAGGGCGGGCAACACATGGGCATGTCAGAACAGGATTGTTCCAGGGATATCCATAGCTTGAGGTCATGGTATAGAAAAGGTATAGGATAATTGAGGGCCCAAACAAGTTGTAGGAACTTGGAATTTTCAATTTAAATGCTATATTTGTAGTTTTGTGGCTAAACAATATTTTGATTAGTTTAAATCGGCAACCAAAATAGTTTTGCTTTTCAAAAATGTAAAACATTCCTCTCAGGTTGTAAGGTTTATTTTAGGAGATAAAAAGAAGGTGAATTTCATTTTATGATCCATCTTTTTAGAAATAAATTGTAATTTTTTTGTAATGTAGTTTACTGTATTATTCTACAGTACTGTATATAGTGGCATGTTTTTTTTTTTTTTTTTTTACTTTATTGCATTTAATGTATGTAGCGTCTGATAAATAGCTTGGAGTTTGTCATTAGATGTTCCCTATCTTTATGTCTCTGTAATTCAGTTCCAGGCTGAGACTTGTGCAGTAATGACACGCTCTGGTACATCGCAAGAAGAACTCCGAATAGTGGAAGGGGGACAGGGCCAGAACCCAGACAGTGGCCCAAGTGCTGATGAGGTTAACAATAACACTTGTGCACGTAAGTGTAATGTGTGTGTGTTGTAAGTACTTTACAAAGATATTAAAGATTCATTGCCACTAATGCTTTTTGCAGTAGTCAGAAAGCAACTGAAAATAGGGAACCTGTCAACGTTGAAGCAAAGGAGCTGCTGCTGCCAAATTGTTTTTAAAGTTGCAAGCCATAGGGGTGTTATCATTATCATTCCATTACTACTTAAAGAGTACCTGTCAAGACTGGGTTTGTGCAAGGATCTGACCATTCAGACTTAAACGTTATTAAATGTTCAGGCTTACCTAGTTAGAGCTTTTTTTTCCCCTCTTATTTAGCTTACCTTACTCTGACTGAGGATGTTATCAATGTTATCAATGTTATCAAAGTGTATTTTTTACGAACAAATTGCATTTAAAAAACCATTGCGCAAATACAGTGCGACATACAAATTTGCAACATCCACCATTTTATTCTCTAGTGTCTCTGCTAAATAAAATATATAATGTTTGGTGGGTTCTAAGTAATTAAAAAAAAAAAAATACAGATTTATACATGTAGGAGAGATATGTCAGAATTGGCATGGGTGTGAACTGGTTAAAAGCCTTAACAAGTTACTAAAGTTAACCATGAATTATGGCCCTAGAATTATTGCTCTCACACCAATGGTAATACCTCTCTTGTGTGAAGCAAAAATGTGCATGTGTTATTTTTTATTTTTTGCACTGGTGCTTGCCTAGCATTGCAACAGCGATCAGTGCATCAAAGGGCAACGATCTGGCATCTGCAGACCCTTCCTCCAGCTCAGGTCTATACTGAGGTATAGACCTTCAGTTACAAAGCTGGAAGAAATATCAACGGACCATTGAGAACTTTGAGTCTCTCATGGCAGATGAGACTTGTAGTCCTTTTTTTCAATGGTTTCTGTAAATTAAATATTGCAGCTGTATGGACAAAGTCACATACACCCGTGCTAAATTCCAATAAGGCAGGAGGAAGCGGGAGGAGATTCTGTAATTGAAGGGTTGGTTTGAGGATGGAGGTTGCAGGCTGTTACCAGTTACATCTTGAATATGGGTTAACACTAAACATGTTCAGAAAATCGAGAATTGTTCTAGCCTTCTCTTACTCTATGAAAATAAGTGTTTGATTGCTGTTGTGTCCCTGTAAGGCTCCTTTCACACGGAGCGGACCGTTTTTGTGTCCGCTCCGTGTGTGTCCGTCGGCTCAGCAGGGATCATCCGTAATCCCCGCTGAGCTGTTGGCGGACAGGGCGGTCCCCACACACTGTGCAGAGACCACCCTGTCTTTCCTCCGCTCTCCCCTATGGGGAATTGGATGAATACGGACCGTGTGTCTGTGTTCATCCGATCCGCCAGACGAAAGAAAAATAGGATTTTCTTCCATCCGAAAAACCGGATCTTTGCGGATGCGGATCTTTGCGGTCCGTCCGTGTGAAAGGAGCCTAAGGAAGATTTCTTCTCACTGTTCATTTCTGGTTTGCATACCAGGAATATATATGCATATCAGGAATACCTAATCAGTGCACTTTATTCTTTTCCAGCCTCTCAGCAAGCTGCTCTACTTGACAGCCCGATTAAGGCTTCTCTGGACCTGTGCGATGGAGGTGGACATCCCTTGAAACTAGGCAGCATCTTCACCTTTAGAGTGACTGTTCTGCAGGCCTCGAGCATCCCTCCAGAATATGCGGACATATTCTGCCAGTTCAAGTTAGTGACTCTGAGTCTATATCATGAATACATCATATCATAACAAATAGTCCTGCTTGCAATGTAGTCTGCCTTCCAGCAATACAGACATAATCATAATCACATATTTTATGTTTTTTGATCTATTATGGTACATACAAGCATTTATTATTATCTATTGATAAAATATGTCAGTTAAATGTCATATATATATATATATATGCTTAATTGGCACCTCTAGATTTAGGTATACTTACTGGCCACATAAAGTTGATAAAATGATCCCTTACATCGTTAAGGGGCACAATTATTTCCTGATAAATGGGTAGGTGTGTGATTTTTACTAAGAATGGACAAAAATCCTCAGCTACAATGTACATTTTACTTTTCAGTTTCATCCATCGTCATGATGAGGCATTTTCTACGGAACCTTTGAAAAACACGGGCCGCGGACCTCCACTGGGCTTCTACCATGTTCAAAATGTAAGACACCCATGAGCAGATCTGCGATTGTATATGCTTTACTAAAACTGATTAAGGAGATTGATATTTTGATATTTTGATTCTAATATACAGTGCACAAAACTCCCTTTTTAGTACCTATAGTAAGACTTGCATGCAAGCACAGACAGTTTACTATACTAAATCCACTTCATCAATAGGATCTGCACCCCAACACACATCTCACTTCCCAGTATCCCTTAGTGACCAGTCTCCAGCACTACTCAGTATCAACGTCACCTGTTAGATCTGTAGCATATTACACACAGCTAACTCCACATTATCAATTTCAACTGTGATCTGCATCCCAGCAAACGCATCCCAGGAAATTTTGGAGCTTTACCCGATCAAGATGACCCAGAATAAGCTGTGGTGCTTACAAACTTGCAGGCTGCTGCAAAGTTGTGAAGTCACTTTAAGTATACGAATACAGTACATCCGGAAAGAATTCACAGCGTTTCACTTTTTCCACATTTTGTTATGTTAAAGCCTTATTCCAAAATGGATTAAATTCATTATTTTCCTCAAAGTTCTACAAACAATACCCCATAATGACAACATGAAAAAAGGTTGTTTGAAATCTTTGCAAACGTATTACAAATAAAGACCAAAAAATATCACATGTACATAAGTATTCACAGCCTTTGCGCAATACTTTGTTGAAGCACCATTGGCACCAATTACAGCCTCAAGTCTTTTTGAGTATGATGCTACAAACTTGGCACACCTATATTTGGGCAGTTTTCCCCCATTCTTCTTTGCAGGATCTCTGAAGCTCCATCAGGTTTTATGGGGAGCGTCGATGCACAGTCATTTTCAGATCTCTCCAGAGATGTTCAATTGTATTCAGGTCTGGGCTCTGGCTGGGCCACTCAAGGACATTGACAGAGTTTTCCCATTGCCACTCCTTTGTTATCTTGGCTGTGTGCTTAGGGTCATTGTCCTGTTGGAAGATGAACCTTCGCCCCAGTTTGAGGTCCAGAGCGCTCTTCAGCAAGTTTTCATCAATGTCTCTGTATATGGCTGCATTCACCTTTCCCTCAATCCTGACTAGTCTCCCAGTTTCTTCTGCTAAAAAACATCCCTGCAGGATAATTCTGCCACCACCATGCTTCATTGTAGGGATGGTATTGGCCAGGTGATGAGTGGTGCCTGGTTTCTTCCAGACATGATGCTTGCCATGCAGGCCAAAAAGTTCAATCTTTCATGATCAGACCAGAGAATTTTGTTTCTCATGGTCTTATAGTTCTTCGGGTGTCCTTTGGCAAACATCAGGCGGGCTGTCATGTGCCTTTTACTGAGGAGTGGCTTCTGTCTGGCCTGATTGGTGGAGTGCTGCAGAGATGGTTGTTTCCTGTGGAAGGTTTTCCTCTCTCCATGGAGAAACTCTGGAGCTCTGTCATAGTGACTATCAGGTTCTTGGTCACCTCCCTGACTAAGACCCTTCTCTTGCTTTGCTCAGTTTGGCCTAGTGGCTCGCTCTAGGAATAGTCCTGGTGGTTCCAAACCATTTCCATTTACAGAAGATGGAGGCCACTGTTCTCTCTGGGACCCGCAATGCTGCAGAAATGTTTCTGTAACCTTCCCCAGATCTGTGCCTCGATACAATCCTGTCTCTGAGGTCTACAGACAATTCCTTGGACTTCATGGCTTGGTTTGTGCTTTACATGCACTGTTAATTGTGGGACCATTATATAGACAGGTGTGTGACTTTCCAAATCATGTCCAATCAACTGAATTTACCACAGGTGGACTCCAATCAAGTTGTAGAAACATCTCAAGGATGATTAGTGGAAACAGAATGCACCTGAGCTCAATTTTGATTATCACGGCAAAGGCTGTTAATACATGTGTGTTTTTTTTTATTTTATTTTTTTTTATAAATGTGCAAGGATTTCAAACAAACTTCTTTCCCATTGTCATTATGGGGTATTGTTTTTAGAATTTTGTGGAAAACAATGAATTTTATCTATTTTGGAATAAGGGTGTAACATAACAAAATGTGGAAAAAGTGAAGCGCTGTGAATACTTTCTGGATGCAATGTAGTTCTTAATTCTATCTTTCTGGACTTGTTTACTTCTACATATTGTTTTTGTGTGTATAGGGTGTACATTTGTTTCTTCGTTTGTGGTCCAAATTTAAGTTTTGGAGGCACTTTGTCTGATACTTCAATGTGTTCTCTTATTTTGCCTTTGGTAGATTGCTGTGGAAGTGACGCAATCCTTTGTGGAGTATGTGAAGACTCAGCCAATAGTCTTTGAAGTATTTGGGCATTACCAACAGCACCCATTCCCTCCCCTCTGCAAAGATGTTTTAAGGTAATTGATCCATAGTGCTGCATTGTAAAGACAAAACTAGACAGCCAATAGCAGGATCCGTTTATCCGCAGTGTATTATACTTAATGAAAGAGCATACTATATTCTGAGTTTATTAACATAAAAGGCAGTTGTTATTTGACATAAAATAATTTACTTACTACATAACTTGTTTCTACTCTTCTTAGCTTAATGGATTCAGCCTAATATGACAAATTAACATGTCAGAGTTTATAAAGTTGTAAATGCAAACATTCATTGTAGGTGAGTCAATCACTGTCATTTAAAACACATCCACCATTAAGACACGCCAGCAGTGAATGTTTGGTGAATGTCATATTTACTGCTTTATAAATATGGCCCTTAATACAAAAATGAACACTTGAGAAAGGACACCTGTACTGAAGGTGGTTGCTATTGCAAAAAAAAAAGTACCAGTTCGATGGCTGTACCTTGCTTTAATACTTTCTATACACTGAACCAAAATAAGCATGTAGAGTAGAATGTCAGGGGAAAGTCTCCTGATCTACATAACTGCACCAGACCCATGACTCAGAAAATATTAAAGCCATTAGAGCAGCATGACAGCCAGACAATTAGCATTTTATGAAGCAGAGGTTCAGAATGCCAGCCATTTCTTCAGTACAAGTTTTTCATTATATCTTTGGGAAATAACTATTTTATGATAACTGTGCATCATTGTAGAGAATTAAATACCACCTGCAACTTATCAAAAACTCTTTCATTCACAGTCCCTTGCGTTCCTCCAGACGCCTCCTCCCTCGAGTCATGCCATTGTCCAAACCAGGTAACACACATATTTACCCATCTTACCAGATTGCAAGTCTATGATATGTTTTCTGTTTCTGTGTTCATTATAAAAAACACATATTTCGAAGCTAGTAAAAGAAAGATACAAAAGGGGAAATACCTTGCGCCAAATTAAATAAATAGTGTGAAATTAATAGGAGCTGCTTCCCGAAGTAGTGTAAAGAAACTACTGTATAAAGTAATAAATTGTGGGGGGCGCTAATGATATTAAACCAATTTGGTCTTCAAGTGTGAACCTAATAAAATCTTATACAACAATTACTTTTGTGCTTTGTTGTATTAAGTCTTTTTATGGAAATTCGTGTCAGTAAATGTTTATATTTTTATAATTATTTTGCCCTAATCCTTGGGTACTGAGATTGTCCACAATATTTTTGGTGTTGTGGGACAGCGTTTTGGAGTAGCCTCCAACAACCTTCTCCCTCTTTCCATTGTCTGATTAAAGGATGATGATACCCACCGGCACCTCTATTTTTCTAACTATTCAATTGAGGCAATACCCCTTAATCAATTTATTGGTGAAGAAGTGCATAATAGGTGGGGTTAGCTTCAACCAATCCAGCCACCACCTTGAATTAAAGTGCAAAGCACAGCACTTTGCACTTTAGTTCAAGGTGGTGGCTGGAGTGGTTGAAACTAACCCCACCTATTTTATACTTCATCACCAACAAATTGGTTTATCATCATTAGCGCACCCACAATTTATTATTTTATAAAAGGGAAGATACAGTCAAAGATTTAGAAGCAAAAAATCATCCACCATCCCGGAAAGCATCTGCAAAGAAATATCATAGATATATATCTATCTCTATATCTATAGCTATACAGTAGATATAGATATCTACCAGTATATATATATATATATATATATATATATATATATATATATATATTTGTATCCTTCATTTTGCAAATAGTAAAGGATTGACAAAGAAAATTGATTACAAATAATATACAATAGTTGAAGAATATTTTTACTGTGATACAGCAGCCGGCAAGAGTGATCGGCAAGAACTACAGCAATTTCTTTTATCCATAACCCATCCGTTTCTCTGTGTACATTTTGTAAAATGATTTGCAGTATAAAACCAGACATTTTCAAGTTAATATTTATTTCCTAATTATGTTTTAACAAATCATTTCTATTTTTTTTGTTGTTTCTTTTCTACTGTGTATCACTTTTTGCTTCTTCTTTTCTGTTTTTACATTTTCTATTTACTGATCTCACAAATCTCTGATTTAATCTCTGATTTACACTTGACTATTGGCTCCTTTCTATGTTACCCTTATGGGTACCATTCCTAGGCCTGCACACTCCATTCCTTCCCCCAGCATTACATTCTACTTTTCATATGCTGAGTTCACTGGTTCCCGTGCTGTCTGCAGATGAGGAGCATATAGGTAGATCTCTTTTAAACACCCTAAGGGGACAACCACAACAAGAGCTTGGGCTATTAAGGATGACTGGTGCTGTATTGAAGGCCCAGAGACATGGTGCGTGTGGAGCCCTATAAGGTCATTTACTTACTTTGGTCTCACTGTGATAGTGTGTGTGTGTGTGTGCGCTGCATCTTTCCCTCATTTACTCTATACTGTGTAAACTGTGCATGCGCTGCATACAGTGCCTCTTGATTTTTTTCAGTGCTCTTGAAACAAGACCAACCAGTATAGCTAGGTATGGTGACTGTGCTCAAATACTTAACAGAAACGTTGATAGAAAACATGGGGAATTAGTTAAGTGGTCCTTTATTTTTCATATCTAGCTTACAAAAGTAAAGAATAAGTCCCTTACGTTTCAACAAAAATCTAGAAAACCAGAGGTTTATTTAATATTTTAAGATAAAGGAGAGAGCTGTGCAGATCATTCCTATATACCCCTGTAGAACAGCTGGTTTTAGCACAGATACCATATAGTCTAAAACCACTTAGGTTCCATGCAGTAGTTTTCACATCTGTGTAGGGCTTGGGGAAAACCAAAACCTGAAGGTATGAATAACACATTGGCTAAGTTAGACTGGGATGAAACATGTGGATACATGAAAGTCTTCACTTTACTTTGGTAAATAAATGTGTCACGTGTCTTACTTAATTAAATATATTGGGGCAGAGTTTGCAGATTTTCTTTGGTAGTGCTCTGCTGAAGGAATTTCTGGCATAAGGTATGTTCATTTATGCTATGGTACCTACATCCTGAAAATTAGGCTATTGGGAAAAAAAAAGTATTTATCTTGGTACCACCAAGGACATTACAACATATGAAAAGTTACCACATAATATTTAATACAAACATCATCTTAAAGCGGTAGTAAGCCGCTGAAAAACAAACAAAAAAAACACCTGCAAGACAATAGCATACTAGCACATTATGAAATACTTACCTTAGAACAAAGCTCCCACAGCACAACCGGTTACCCCTGAGAGAGCTGTCATGTTCCCTCTGCGTTTCTTCCGGGTTCATGGGCTCCAACGCTGTGAGTGACCGGAGCCGCGATGATGTCACTCCTGGAAGTCCTCTGTTTTGGCAAGTTCTCGCATGATCCGCTGGAATTTCAGAGTGCATGCGCCGCTGGCGTCAGTGGCTACATGCAGGGTGAATATCTTGTAAGGCTTCATGTACACTGTTGTTGGTAAACGGATGTTCAGGAGCAGTTGGGTGTTTTTTTCAGCTGCCCCTGAACTCTCCTCTATGTTTTCTTATCAGTACATGTACATAGGGTCATTTATAGTAGTTTCTAGGCAGTTGAGTTTAGAAGCATTTTTTGGAAAGCAAAAAAATGCGTTTAGGACGGATGTTCAGAGGCATTTCAAGTGACAAACACCTGTAACAGCTTGTAAATGCATGTAAACTCTTGTAAACGCGGTAACTCACATTTAGGTGCATTTCGTTTACAGGCGATTTTCATTTTTGACTATTTAGAAAAAAACGCTTCTAAATACGGCTAAACACGACATTTAAATGCAGCAAAACTAACGTTTTTAAACGTTGGTTACTATCTGTCAAGTTAAATAGTTCAGGAGAGGTTGTAAAATGTCCTGTGTACATTAAACCATAGTCATGCAATTGTTAATTTTACCTACAGGTAAGCCTTATTATAGTCTTACCTGTAGGTAAAAATGAACAAGCGGGGTATACAAGCACCTTAAAGAATAATGAAAAAAACATGAACAAAGCCTCCTTCGTTTTTTTGGCTGCATAGAAGCACTCCAGTAGTGATGCCAACTTGCATCAAAATTACATTAATGTATAATGGAAACAGATATATAGTCAGCCAGTCTTGACGCATTTCGCTGAATTACCGCTTCTTCAGGAATATTTAAGGGAGTTAAGGGAGTGCAACAAAATTAAAATAAACAAAGAATAATAAAAATTTCATATAATAATGCAGGTTTCCCAAAAAAGCAACGAGTGACACATTGGTAAATATAACATAAAATTGCTGGAGGTCATAGCAAGCCAGAACTTACTCAGATGTATTGAATTGAATCAGGAAATCCAAAGACCCACAGGGGGCACAAAGCCAATTCTCACCCGGTGTGCATTGGAAGAAAATAAAAGCTGTATGATACCTACATTTGCATACATATGTAAATATTAGTCTTATACCGGTTCTATGTAGCAAAGAATACATATCCCAACAAAGAACAAGTGTTGAAAAACAACCATACATATGTACCAAGCCAAATATATAGGAACAGGTGGACACAATCAGGCTCCAGATGATAAACCCATGAGTGACGGCAATCCAATCAAACAATATACCAAATAAACAACCAGACTGGTATATCAAATCCTTTCAAAGATTGGCATATAGATGCCCAAAAATTACGGCTGTGTCTCTGGATACAAATAACAAAGAAGAAAAAAGTGGTACAATTTCTGATAGCCCATAGTCACATTCAAAACAGATAACAAACCATTAACAGAGAGCTCTAATCTCACCTGTTCAAACAGAGTATGCTGGGCAATTGACACAATAGATGATTAAATAGAATGGGCAATAGCCCATACCTTGTTGGTACCAAGAAAAATCATTTTGCCCCAAACCTATTTCCAATATGTACCTTGGCGTATATGTCTTAAGCCTCATACACACATCGGATTTTCTGCGGACAAATCATAGGACTTTTGTCCAAAGGGCGTTGGCCAGAAACTTGTATTGCATACAAACGGCAAAGTATTGTCGGGCAACAAAAATTAAACTACGTGTTTTTTCAGCTCTTTAGCGCCACCCTTTGGGCAACTTCTGCTAACTTTGTGTTATGGTTAGCATTGCTTCTGAACATGCGTGTTTGTACTTTGAAGTTTTGTCCGATAGACGTATACAGGCATACCCCACTTTTAAGTGCACAATGAGGTTTATTTACTAAAGCTGGAAAGCGCAATATAAGGCTCAGTTCTGCACAGAAACCAATGAGCTTCCAGGTTTTATTACCAGACTTAATTGAACAAGCTGAAGTTAGAAGCTCATTGGTTTCTATGCAGAAGTGAGTCTGATATTGCGATTTCCAGCATTAGTAAATAAACCCCATTGTGTAGGGTATGCCTGTACACACGATCAGATAATCCATCAACACACATATGTTAGCAGATAATTTTAAAGCATGCTATCCTACATTTGTTGGCGGAAAATCCGACAACAATTGTCCGATGGAGCATACAAACGGCCTGATTTTCCGACAACAGACTGTCATTACACAATTCCCGTTGAAAAATCTGATCGTGTGTACAAGGCTTAAGTCTGACATAAATCCTGCCATTTACTCAGATGTCATCCTAGCATAACAGACAATGCTTTAACCATACAGGGATTTATTTTAATGTTTTGACATGTTATCAAATTAAAATAGTAGGGGTGGCACTGGTTCAGACTTTGCTCTGTCTGTGGACACCACATCACACCTAGTTTTTCTATTCCAGATAGTTTTGTGACATAGGAAAGTGTTCTTCTGTTGAGTCTAATGTGATTGACTAATTTAATAAGCCAAAGAACAGTGTGTAAAGTGCAGTAACCAAAAGAAATGATTAAATGTTTTGTTATACTGACTTCTATAAACTGAAATCTTATTAAATATTAAGGGCTACTGCATTTTATATCTCACTGCTGCTCTTTGTGCTTTTTCACAGAATAAGCTTTTATTTGCTGCTCGAGATTCAGATTGTAATATAAAGTGACATGCATGAGTCACTGATTTGTCATTTGTAATAGTGTATATTATTACCATAAGCAGTTTGATATGAATACCTAAACTTCCTTAGAAACAAATGCCTAGTGTCTCGCCTACAGGCATTTTTTTTTTGGGCAAGTTTTGCATTTATATGCAGGTTTATGTGAATTCAAAACCCTCTAGAAGCAGGTAAAGTGCTAGTAGGTGGGTGTCTACTTCCTTGTAGAAGTGATATACAGGTAAAATGCAGGTCAGAAGGAGGTCAGCTGCAACTGACAATTAATTCTGAATGATCTCAGAAGCATCTCAAACTGATGCCAAGCTAATGCCGTTGGCACAAGCCCAAAGCCTGTCTATATACTGTAGGCCTTAAAGTCCCATAGCAGAGGTATCCTGAGCTTTTTTAATAGGAGAAACTCACAGAGCAGGACAGATTTTTAAAACAGTTTTTTCTAATTCTACTTCTTGGTCATCATTAAAGGTATTTCCATTACTTTTCCCAGTCAATTTGATTTATCACCTAATTACCTGTGTGGCATTTTTGCTTCTCTTTAATTATGATTTCTCTATTTTCAGTTCCTGCCACTAAGTTAGCCAGGCAGCGCGTTCCTAGTACTGGTCAGTGCCACTGCAAGTATGATCTGATGTCATACTTCCAAATCTGTGAGCTGGAGGCAAACGGAGAGTGAGTTTTTTTATTTCCCTTTTGTATGGCTAAAAATGTACAATGAAAGCTAAAAACAGGTATTTTTCATTTCCAGTGATTGAATGCATGCAATTATATGTATCTTAAAACATATGTAATGCTACCCTGCTGGAGCCACTTAATAATTTGGCTTCTTTGTTCTGCTCCATCAACAACCTTAGCCTCTCTGGAACACCTGGTTAAAGCAGATGGTTCACAAATAAAAAAATATTAAAAGCCAGCAGCAACAAATACTGCAGCTGCTGACTTTTAATATTAGGACACTTACCTGTCCTGGAGTCCAGCGCCGTCCGCAGCAGAGGATGAGCGATCGCTCATCACCCTGCTGCTCCCCCCTCCATCCACGGTGAGGGAACCAGGAAGTGAAGCGCTGCGGCTTCACTGCCCGGTTCCCTACGGCGCATGCGCGAGCTGCGCTGCGCCCGCGATTGGCTCCAGCTGTGTGCTGGGAGCCGAGTGTTCCCAGCACACAACGGGCGGGAGACGGGATGTGATGCAATGCCCGTCTTTTGCCCGTGAATGCTGGGCCGGAAGTGGGTGCAGATACATGTCTATCTGCACCCCCCTCCCCCCTGAAAGGTGTCAATTGTGACACCGGAGGGGGGGAGTGTTCGGATCAGCGGATCTTCACTTTAGGGTGAAGATCCGCTTTAATTTAAAGTTACTAAAAGCACTTATAAGAACACAAGTATGGATACCTTTAACATGGCTGTGAATTAGTACCAGTAAATAGACACAAGACCATATGGTGGTAAATAAATTGAATGCATTGGTATGGGTTTAGAAAAAATGGCGGTTTGAGGATTAATAAACACACAGAAGGCAGGTTCAGACACAGTCCACTAGACAAAAAAATCACTATGTCAGGGTAATTTAGAATTCATTTCTGTTTCACTAGAGAGGGATTATTTCATAAATCATCAAGGTCAGCATCAGCAATGAACAATGCATATAAGCATTAACTGCAATGTGAATAATAATACTAAAACTAGAGTGCACTCTAAGAGAAAAGCTAGGAAATGGTGCAATGAGTTTACTCTTAACCTAAGCAATAGGTAAGATTTCTGTGTAGCACCTGTAAAGGGAAAGTCTTTAGTACTAACTCTTCAGCTTGCTAGCGTTTGGGCTCTGTTGTACTGTTGGTGCATGTAACAGAACGTCCCACACTCCGATTGAGTGCTTCCATCATATACCACTTCCTATCAGTCTGGATATAGATATCAGATATTCCAGCTGATCTCAAGCACACAACGAGATGAGACTTGTTTGTGTGCTGAACATGGAGTGTTTATTAAGAACCAGGAATACAACCTTATATACAGTTTAAAGAGGAGGTAACCAGAACATAAATTAACAGGAGCTAATTAACTAATCATTTACCCAGACTAGGCGAGTAGACGTCACATCTCCGCTCACCTACTATACAATACACATTATCATAAGTGTAAACATAGGACATCTTCACACACTAGCATGGTCAATTAGCACAGATAACATACAGATGGCATTAGCATCTAACAGTATGAATGAGTCACTCTTACAATTAACCCGTTGAGTTCAGAATCAACAACCAGTAAATAGTTCTTTACAGATATTCTGGAATATATTGTGGATAATAATTACAGAATAATCCCATCTCTGGTAGTCCAGGATATCATTTCTCAGTCACCCTATGCCCCTGGTGAACATAGGACGATTTTAGACATACGAGGGTCCGAGTCTGTCACAGTGCACATGCAAATAATCCCAGTCAAGCCTGCAGGTGGTACTGTATGGTCAGTTCCTAAAGAGTTTAGTCTTTCTGGCAGCAAATAGTAAATACCCACAGCGGTAGCAGCTCACCAGCCTCAGCGATATTGCAGCTCACCATCCAGTCACACACAGCAATTAGTCTACTTTCTGCTCTGCACCCAGATGACTGACCATCGGCACCCACAAACTCAGTACTCAAGATCCTGCTTAGGTCACAGATATGCAGCAGTGACAGTGATGTGCACCCTCAGAGCTCCATCATGGCAAGAAGAAGCTGTGTTCTGTACAGCTTGAGAAAATGCAGCTCTTTCTTTACATCCTGGCAATCTCCCTCTGGGAAATATGGTTTATAAGCTCTTGATTACAGTAGCGTAGTGATGGTGACACTTGACACCCCAGAGGTTTTTGAACTACATTTCCCATGATGCTCATGCACTCTGCAGTGTAGTTGAGCATCATGGGAAATGTAGTTCCTAAACATCTGGGGTGCCAAGGGTCACCATCACTGCAGTAGAGTCTCTCTCCTCTGGACTATAGTTCCCACAGTGCAGTGCTGCCTGACTCAGTCTATAGAACTCTTACTGCTCAGCAGCTCCTTCCACTTGCTGATATAGCTGTTAACCACAGCTATATCAGCAGAGAGCAGCTGAAGCCAGTGCTTCTCTCACTCTCTATTCTTAGCTGAGTACCTGGCTACACATATGACAACATCATTTTTTTTCTCTGGGTATATTCATGTTTTATAATAGCTGTACAAACTATTGTTTTCATTAGAGTTTTATATGGCGCATATAATAAAGTAGAACTCAAACCAAATAATTGTATTGTGTTTCATAGCGTAGGGATGGTGCTGTAATCTTTTATATGTCTAACGGGGAGATTTTTCTTTACAGAAACAAACACAGAAAAGGCTTTGAGCAGGGATGCCAATGGCAATAAAAGCACTTCTATAAGTAGCGTGAGGAAGGGTTGAATCCTCTGTCAGATTTTTTAGCTGTCTGTGTGCCTATCGATGATGAATTCTTAATTTTCTGTTGTGTCACCAGTATAAGCAAGGTTTTAACCCTTCTCCTCTAGAAAAAGAAAAGGTTTTGGCTTGGGCTCTAGGTTTTCAGCATGACAGAAACATTCATGCTGCACCCAGCCAGTGCTTTAGATTAAAACTATATCATTCTCTCTTGCAGCTATATACCCGTAGCTGTAGATCATGGTGTTGGCTTACCATGTCATGGCACATTCCTTCTGCATCAGGTAATGTGACGATCTTTATTTTTATATCTTAAATGGATAACCTTTGTTTTTTATCCTTTTGATGCAAATGTTATCTAATGCAGGGAATCCAAAGACGCATTTCAGTGACACTTGTGCATGAAGCTGGAGCAGAACTAAAATGGCTGGAGGTGCGAGAATTGGTAGTAGGTGGGTATCCACTTTCTTTTAGTAATAATATACTCCTGGGCAGGGGCGGACTGACCATTGGGACTTTCAGGCACTGCCCGAGGGCCCCATGCCACTACGGGGCCCCATGAGGGTTGCCAGGCTCAATAAAACCAGGGACAGTATATAAAAATCTGTGTGTCACTGATATGTCTTAACCCAACATGCTTTTGATGTGAAAATCCTGAGATTTTAGCTGCCCCGGCTCTGCACTGCCTCCTGGCGTGGTGGCCATCTGTAAGCCCGGGGGCCCCATAATCTTCTATTGCCCGGGGGCCCCATGAGTTGTCAGTCCGCCCTTGCTCCTGGGGGAAAAATAATGATACAAGGGCCGTCTAGGTTATGGAAATCCAAATTACTCTTAGGTGCTGAGGGCTGGCCTGAACTATTGTTGATGTGACACATCAATATTTTACCTGCAGATATTTTACTGCCCCCCATGTTCCAGTATGGCACCCTAAGCTGTATGAGATTTTTTATTGTGAAACATGTATCTACTATATAGTACATTTACTATTTAGTAAACATTGAATTACACAATTTTCTCCTCCTATACACCTTAGCAGAACCTAACAATTAAACCTCAATTCCAAGAGGATGTGAAAACAATTGTACAGCCAATCAGGCTCTACTGCAAACAATGAACATGCTGGCAGTTGAAGGTAGCATAGGAATGACATCATCAATGTGATTCTGCTTCTTTTTTGTCCAATCAACAGGCTTTGGTGTGTTCTTGGTGAAGCTAGAGTGTTGCTGAAGATTGGGGATCTCACTTTGCCATTTAGCAGGGGTATTTGGATCCCTAGACTAGGTGTACAGGAATACAAATCGTTTGTAAATGTTTTCATGTATATGTTTTAGATCAGTGTTTCTCAATGTTTTTTTCAACCAAGGCACCCTTTAAAATCTGGCAGAATCTCGAGGCACAGGCACCAAAAATGTAGAAAAATGTGTAATTGTTTTTCATTTTATTGGACATCCCCTTCCCCCACTTCTGAAAGCTTTCCGGTGGCTTATGACCCACTTGGAACGCTTTTATGAGAAAGCCAGCCACCGGCTGTAAAAAATAATACCAGAGGTTATGGGTGATAGGTTCAGCCATAATTCGGTAAACCATCTCATAGCCGCAATATATACGTATTGCATAAATAACACTTGTTACAATTAGGGCACTTTCACATTGACTCACTGCAGTTAGGTTTCATTGCAGGCATGGTGATTGCTTGCTTGTTTTTTTTTATGTACTTTAAATATACATAAGTAATGTGGGTTATTATTGGTAATGGTAACTATACTTCTTTAATGGTAACTGCATTTCTTTTTATTTGTATATGTACACCGCTTGCACATTGCTCTGCTGCAGTTTGACCGCAGCGCAGGTATAGCACAGGATGCCCGCAATTTTCATGTGCATTACCTGCGGTTTTTCAAAAATTACATCCTACATTTTGGTGCATTTTCTGAAAGCACACCAAAAATGAGGGACATCATAGAAGTCTATAGGAAACCACAGGAAACGCACATGAAAACTGCGGGTATCCTATGCTATACCTGCGCTGCGGACAAACTGCAGCAGAGCAATGTGCAAGCGATATACATAATAAAAAGAAGTGCAGTTACTATTAAAGAAGTATAGTTACCACTACCAACAATAACCCACATTACTTATGTATATTTATATTACATAAAAAAACAATCAAGCAAACACCATGCCTGCAATAAAACCTATTACAAATACATGCTGGTAAATCACAGCTACAATTGCTGTACCTCACGGAGCTCAGAGGAGCTCATATGCAGCCACTGAAAAGCCTCTTCCCTGTTCTTCCTCCTCTACTCACACTCTGCTTCAAAAAAGCACACCAGCCGGCATCTCCAGCGGCTGGCAAGACATGGTCAGGACGCCCGCACTGCTTCCCGTGTGCCTGTGGCAGCAGGAAGTGCGATTTAGACAGTGGACTGGCACCGCTGTAACATCAAGGCTTGACCAAGTGGCCAACAGTAGTTTTATGGCAGATAGCTGCCATAGCTGCCTAAGTTGGGGTAATTTGGGGACTCTTCACGGCACCCCAGGGTGCCGCAGTACACTGGTTGAGAAACTGTTTGGGTTCAGTTTTAATACCATGTGTTAACTTTTTTAATCAGCTTTTACATACACATATTAAAACAAATTGACAGCATAACAAGAGAGAATACATCATGTGGTATAAATGTGGGAAACAGACCTTTACCCCATTGATAAATACTTCACAGTTTTACTTTTCTACCTTTAGTATATTGATGCTAAAGTGCTGTGTGCAGCACAGGGTACAAAAGGCCTACAGCGCTAATTTGTAAGGACTTCTTATGCATTGTATTTTCATGATAATGTACTTGTGACTAGGGATGAGCCGAACACCCCTGGGTTCGGTTCGCACCAGAACCTGCGAACAGACCAAAAGTTTGTGTGAACTTTAGAACCCTGTTAAAGTCTATGGGACTCGAACGTTTGAAAACTAAAGTACTAATTTTAAAGGCTAATATGCAAGTTATTGTCCTAAAAAGTGTTTGGGGACCCGGGTCCTGCCCCAGGGGACATGTATCAATGCAAAAAAAAGTTTTAAAAAACAGCCGTTTTTTTATGAGCAGTGATTTTAATAATGCTTAAATTGAAACAATAAAATTTAAATATTCCTGAAAGTAGCGCTTGTTTCTCATGCTTAGAACTGTCCCTGCACAAAATGTAATTTCTGAAGGAAAAAGGTAATTTAAAATCACTCACCTTAGGGTCTGGTATGGATATTAAGGGGAACCCTGCGTCAAATTAAAAAAAAATTATGTGGGGTTCCCCCAAATATCCATTCCAGACCCTTCAGGTCTGGTATGGATTTTAAGGGGAACTCCGCCCCAAATTAAAAAAAAAATGCCGTGTACCCCCACACATTTTTTTTTATTTTTTATGAATGACTTTTCTCTGTATTGCCGGGAGCCGCCAATTCATTATAGCCACGAGTGATTTTAAATTACTTTTTTTCCTTCAGAAATGACACTTTGTGCAGGGACAGTTCTAAGCATGGGAAACAAGCTCTACTTTACAGGCATACTATACACCCCCCCCCCCCCCCCAGGTAAAAAATGTTAAGGAATATTTCTCTTTTATTGTTTCACTCAAAGGGAATCACTGCTGCCAAAAAAACTGCAGTTTTTAAAACTTTTTTTTGCATTGATACATGTCCCCTGGGGCAGGACCCGGGTCCCCAAACACTTTTTATTACAATAACTTGCATATTAGCCTTTAAGATTAGCACTTTAGATTTCAAACGTTTGAGTCCCATAGACTTTAACAGGGTCCTAAAGTTCACAAGAACTTGCCGCGAACACCCGAAATAGTTCGCTGTTCGGCGAACAGGCAATGTTCGAGTCGAACATGAGTTCTACTCGAAATCGAAGCTCATCCCTACTTGTGACAGACACACCTCACTGTACTGATAAGATTGATGTTGCTTTACTAGTCTTCTAAAATGTTACTCCATGTTATATAAATGAGTTTTTAGAGTTCATTGGCTCCATAGCATTACATTTTTTTTTCCAAATGCAGTACATTTTGAACACAAAAAAATCATTCTTGTTTTATAACTTTAGGGAGAATCAGGAATACACCAGAGGCTGATGAGTCTCTAATTGACCCCAACATCTTGTCCTTAAACATCCTGTCTGCAGGGTATCGCCCCCCAGAGGGAGGTGACCGGTAAGTATTTTAATGGACATTTGGACTATAGTATGAACAGAATGAATGTGGAATGTTAGCATTGGATGATGTGCATGACATGATACATAGAAAGACTCTATGGAAAGATTGTATATGTATGATTTGTGTCTATTCGAATGAAAGAGAAGAAAGTTAAGCATGACCTTCCCTCTCACCTGATCTCCTTTTGCTCCCTTACATGTCCAACTAACCCTAGCCACAATGCTCACAAGTTTCACCTTCCTAGAGAAATGTACTTTCCAACTACCTGGTCCATTATACTGGCTCCCCTTGTCTCCCAGTGGTCCCAGTCATTCCAAGCCTGACTCACAGCCTACCCTCTATCATGCTCACATCATGTCTAACTTTTCACTCCTGTCATTTGTAATCCCATATATTTCCTTCTAATTCATGTATCTTCTAAATTCCTCATTTTGGCACTTCTTAATCTCACTTAAGCACTTACCTTACTAGAAAAGGGTTCTTATGCTCCCTATTTGGATTAAACAAGGGAGGCAATAAAGATTAATTTACCTGTCCACTGGCTGAGCTGAAAATCTTTGGATGAATGTGTTGGGGACATTGGGGGCTGAGGTTTTCCACACCCTGATGGAAACGCTAATGTCTCATTATTTGTGTTTCAGGCAGTTTCTTGATTCTGACACACCTAGGTATTTTATTTTTGTTATCATTCCTCAACCTGCTGTTCAGCTTAACTCCCTTTGCCCTTATACTGTCCTTTCTTCCCTGATCTTCTTCTTCCCTCTGTACCACCCTCCACTGGCTGTTATTTTATTTTTTCTTCTGTTCCACCATTACATCAGGTTACGCAGTTCATTAATTACATCCTTCTCATCCCTACTTTTACCAATCTGGTCTTTCTACCCCTCCCCTGGTCCTGGGAAATGCTCCTTTTTCCATATAGGAAAATATGTATAACTATTGTCAAAGGCTTGGTACTCATGGGCTTTCAAACTAAAGGAAATCTCTACTGAGAAAACTATGGGGGGCTTCTATTGTTAACCTATTTCTGGAAACCCTAGTTGCCCGGCAGTGTTTGTTTTAAAAAAAAAAAAATTAAGTAATTTATGCAGAATATTCGTGATATATTACAATATAAAATAATCGCGCGATAATTTGCCGTAAGCAGTGAAGGTAAAGTAAATTTAGTTATAGGATGGATCTGTTCAACATGAGAATAGCAAGGAATTCGCGAATACTCGAATTGCACGAATTTGAAAATTCGGAGCAACACTATTGGTAAACAATTACAGCCTGGCTATTCAACTATATTATAACCCAGTATAGGAAATCTAGTATACGTTTTCTTTAAAGCTCTGCCAAATGATTTTTGGTTGTATAAATCAATTTTCAGGGATTAGGAAATCATTTCCTAAGCTTTTTTGTTTTAGAGTGTTCAGGAAAATTTTCATATGTTTCTAAATGCTCAATGCAAACCTGTCATGACATATATATATATATATATATATATATATATATATATATATATATATATATATATATATATATAATACTGTTGTCTGTGTCCATTTTGGGAAGATATATCCTTACATTCTGTCTTGGTGACCAACATCTCTCATCATGAACACAAACAGTAATAAAACCTTCCACGATTTGTTGAAAAGTAGAGAAACTTATGATGATTGAGCTAACCAATTCTTATTATACTAATATTGAGAGCAAAGAATTGTAGGTAGTGAGAAGTAGTTTTTTTTTTTTTTAGGCCAGAAGGGGGATGATGAAACCAAACACACCAACATTTCTCCAAAATGTGTCAAAAATACAAATGTTCACCAAACACAAATGTGTTAATTCCAGTGTGAGCATTTATTGGTTGTAATTTTAACGTCCATGAGTGCCTGGCCTAATGCATGCAGAATGGAGAAGGAGAATTATAATTTATAGCTAACAATGGAACAATATTTTGTCATGTTATAGATAAGGGGGTGTGTTTTTTAAGTGATAAACCAAACTGTAGTTTTGCAACACATGTCCCATTCTAAGCAATCCATCTTAAGTAAGATCCTTATAAAAGTACCGTAAGTTGATTAAGAAATAGGTACTTTAAAACAGTTCACAGTTGTCATTATTGATCCCACGTAATCTATTTTCTTTACTATTGACAAATACATCCTAGAGCCCTATGGGTTAGCTAACTCGCCCAGACAAAAATCTTTTTCAGATTTTGCTGTCAGTCAATGAAACATCAGACTGACCCCTCTAAAAAGAAACGTAACTGCTCTGCCCCAGCCAGTTTTGTGTGCAAATTGCACCTTGAGTTATTGATCTCTATTAGGCGGTGGATGGAAAAGAGAGTAAAGAAAGGAACCTAGAGCACCGAAAGGAGTCTAGAGCTCCACTGTAAGACTACATAATGTTCAAATTAAGTATTTCATAGTTACATAGTTACACAATTAAGTTAAAAAGGACAGAGATCTTTTGAATTTAACCAATAGAGAAACAAAAAAAAAAAAAACACAAGAAATAACTAAATAGAAAGCCTCCATATAAAGAACCCTAGCTCCACAGTTGATCCAAAGTAAGGAAATAAAACCATTATCAAACATGGTCCAATTTGCTCCACCAGTTGTAAAATATATAAAATTACTTTACATTCCTTTTGAACAATTTACTGCTCAACGTTAATTGCTACCTCAGTTACATATACAATCAAATCACAAACACAAATACATAACACCTTTAAAAAATATAAAGTCATATTAATGGGGGATCACCAGAAATAAATACATTTCTATATAAACATAGGTTCTTGCAAAATCTCTTAATATGCTCAGATATGCTTATTATACACACAAAATTAAGCCATAGCATAATTATCTCACACCTGCGATTGAATCATCAATGTTAGCATATAGCAGAGGTTCCCAAACTTATTTGGCCTGCGCCCCCTTTTCAGAAAAAATATTTACTCAGCACCCCCCCTCAAAAATCTACCTTCAAGAAAACAGAAAAATGCAGTGACAAATTTATGTTATTTTATTTATCTATATTTCTACCTACATCCTACGGGAAAGATAAAAGGAAATATATTTACGCAATCTTCCATACAAGTCCCTGCAGCTCCTGCACCTCCCGCATTCTAGCAGTCGTGGGTCCTGACATTAACAAGCCCAGAGCAACATCCATAGCCCTGCTCTAGATGTGAGGATGCTAGAAACAGTCCACCTCTAGATCTTGGGGGAGCGATGTTCGCCGGGGGAGCGATGTTCACCGGGGGAGCGATGTTCGCCGGGGGAGCAGAGGTTTGGGTAAGTATAAGGGTTTCTCCTCTCCCCTGGACAAAACAAGCACACTTAATCTTTGCTGTCCATGGACTTGACCACTGATTTGTTATAACTTGCATTTTGTGTGTTTATTTGGATAATCACTATGACTTTAATTATGTTACATAACAGATGAAACATGTATGAAAGGTTTTCAATAATTTATTTTCTTCTCTTCTTTCTTTATGGTCCCTGCCCCCTAATATTCATTCAAATCCTCCTCCCAATTGCACCTGAGGCCACTTTCACCCCCTGGATCATTGGGGGTGGTATTGCCCACTTTGCAAAGCACTGGTATATACTGTTCACTAACTGAGCACACAGGTCTATGTCTCCACAAATTATGTATTTGGAACTTTAGATCATGCCTACCTTACCTTGTCTTCCATCCAAAAGAGAACACCCAGCCACATTCCCTTGTCTTTATGATTACATTTCTCAGAATATTGGGTAATATTGGGTAATCTAACCAGATGATTTGTATCTATGAAACAAAGGATAATCAAGGAAAAGCAAGCTTTTTTTAGATAAGGGAGACAGTGTGAGGAATCAGCAGTAGGGATGGCCAGGTTTACAAGGCTACACATTTAGGAGACTGAGAACAGACTGTGTATGCTTTAAGTAAGATTTATTTACAGTGAAACAAAATCCATTCAAACACCAGCACACAACAAACTTAAAAAAACAAGTGAATGAAAAGCCAAGTGACAGAATACCTAACTAATCAATCTAACAAACAGAAAGCCTAACTAACCACTAACTATATACAATACATACAAAATGAGGAAGACAGAAAAGCAGGAGAAAACTGGAGGTACAGAAGATGGGAATTAAACAAACTGGAATCAGGAACAAGGGGGCGCAGGTACAGGGCTGTAGGTACAGAGCAGGAGCAAGATCAGGATCAATGGCAAACAGAATCTGGCAGCAGCAAAATACTGGAGTGACAGGCACTAGAAGGGGAAGACTTAAACACCCTCTCAGCAGCCAGCATCAGGTGGGAACAGGTTTGTGGGATCTGCTGGCTGCTGGCAACTACCCACTGGTGGACACCGAAACTACCTTAGGGTATAGGCCTGGGTTTGTTTCCTGCTACATGAAGAAGTACAACGTTTACATTTAGCCGAAGAGTCTAGGCAGAGATAGTAGTTCAATTTTTCTGTAGAACCGTATGCTAGAAAGTGTATTGATTGAAGATGGACTTCAGGCTTTGTCCAGGAGTGATATAAAGTTATTCTTACAGAGTGGGGTAGTATTAGAGTATATGTGGATGCCCAATTTTTTATTTTTCCATTGCAGTGGGAAGTTTAAAATCTCATATATTTTTATAGAAGTATTTGTTTTCAAAATCTCAATTGTATCCATATTATTATTATTATTATTATTATTATATAGGATTTATATAGCGCCAACAGTTTGTGCAGCGCTTTACATCAGGGAAAACGGTCCAGTCACAATACAAATCAATACAGGAGGAATCAAAGGGCCCTGCTCGTTAGATTTCACAATCTAGAAGGCAGGGTCAAGTGGAACAAAGGGTAGTAGCTGTGGGGGTTCCTAAAATAAAATAAGCAGTGAAAGGGGTCTTTCCTGGGTGTCTATATAAAGAAGAATACATCATGTGAGTATGTATCAACGTTGTGTTCTAAATAATTAAGGAGGATATTTTTTTTTCTTCAAATAGAACATCACACACATCCCAGTAAGATGACATAATAACACATGTGAGAGGAGACACGCATATAGAACTTAACTTCTAACACCCTTTTGCTGCTTCTTTCTTTTATAAATGTTTTGATGTTTTTATAAACTAAGGCCTCGTACACACGAGGGGATATGTCCGCTGAAAACGGTCCGATGGACCGTTTCAGCAGACATCTCCGCTCATGTGTATGGGCTAGCGGACAGATTTCTCCACCCGACAGATTTCAAAGCATGCTTTGAAATCCATCCGGTGGAATCTGTCCGCCCGACATGTCTGCTGGTTAGTACACTTACCAGCAGACATGTCGTCCCCCACCGCCGCCGCGCCGCCGCCGAATGGATTCGGCGAATGCGCGGAAGTGTTTTACTTCCTGGTGCGATGACGTGGCGGTGACGCGGCGGCGTCAACGTCACCGCCGCGTCACCGCGCCGTCCGGCGGCGGGGAATTTGATCTGATGGTGTGTACACGCCATCGGATCAAACTCCCGATCGGACATATCCGATGGAAATGGTCCGCGGACCGTTTTCATCGGATATGTCCGTTCGTGTGTATGGGGCCTAAGATTTAAACAGCAGTGAAAAATTACAAAAAGATAGGCCTTAGGTGTTCAGGCGCCCTGTGCAAGCTAATCCTGTGGCGCCCCCCCCATCTTCACCCCTCGCCTTGTAAAGTGATGGGGGGACAGTGTGATGGGGTATTTTGACAGAAGGGGGCAGTGTGACCAAAGAAGGGTATCTGGAAAGTTTGACTGGAGGAGGGAATGTGAAAGAAGGGGGCAGTGTGACAAGAACGAGCATTATGATGGGGGAAGTGTGACAGGAGGGGCAGTGTGACAGGGGGATATTGTGACAAGAGAGGGGCAGTGTGACAGGAAAAGGATACCTCGGAAGTATGACAGGAGGGGGCAGTGTAATGAGGAAGCACTGTGAAAGGAGGGGAGCCGGGTACCATTTGGGGGGAGTATGACAGGGGTAGTGTAACACGAGGGAGGTAAATATGACAGAAGGGGGGCAGTGTGACGAGGGGGCTGAATGATGGAGGGGCAGTGTTTCAGGTGGGGGGGCAGTGTCACAGGTGGGGGGCAGTGTCACAGGTGAGGTGGACAGTGTCACAGGTGAGGTGGACAGTGTCACAGGTAGGGGGGAGAGTGTCGGGCTTACCTTAGTTACACAAGAAGTCAAAATGCAAGAAGCAGCAGTCCTTGTACATGCTTCCTTGTAATATCTGCAGGATGTTCCTCCAGCCAGCACAGTTCACTTTCCGAGTGTCTGTGTATACAATGGAGAGGGGAGGAGCCTCTGACCCCAGCATGTATCGGCAAGTTTGCAGAGTGTACAAGCAGAGGGACAAACTTGTGGACTAAATCTGGTGTCTGCTCGGGTCAGAAGCCCCTCCCCTCTCCATTGTATACACTGACATTAGGGAACTGTGCTGGTTGAAGAAACACAGAGCTGCCGACTGCTGCCTCCCTCCCCTGTATAGTAAGAGATGCTTGCCAGCCGGCCCAGAGGTACAGGGAGAGATACGGGGTCCCCCCACACTGGCAGATTGCCAGGGCGCAAGTGCGACCCATCCCTGGTAATTCCGCCACTGTCTGGAAATGGAAACAACAGAGTTTATCTGTGCTGCCTGTCATGGATGGTGCGCTTTGTGCCTGCTGTACCCTACATACCTGGCTGTGCTGCTGCCTGCTAGATAAGGGGGGGGGGACGGCCTAAGTGTAACTTTTTATTCCGACGACTCAGTCTGTCAGTGCCGGCTTCAGTGTGACAGTGCCCTCCTGGCGCCGTTAGAACTTAGAAGCTGCATTACGCAACGCTACCCAGTACCACCTGCTGTGTGTCGTGTAAGACAACAAGGAGGGGAAGAGGAGGGAGGGAGGGGAACAGTCTGACACTTCGGCGCGATGGCGTCCCCCCTCTGCAGGCCCGGGGTGCTGCTGGGCACCCCGTCTACCCGCCACTGCCTGTGATGATGATCATGTTAAACTGACTGCGAGTCTGCGACTCACATTCTGCGAGCTATGACGGCCGCACGGCGCCCTGTGCGGCCGCACAGCTCGCACACCCCAAATGGCGGCCCTGATCTTACCTGGCCGAAGACAGCCAGTTACATGATCAGTACTTTTGAGTCCTCATATCATTTTGGATAGAGGAAAATGTGCAACATAAAACATCCGGACATATAATGAGAGGAGACCAAGAACTGTGTGCACAACTTATGGACACTATACGCTGATGGGTAGCAAAATGGTAGCATGCTTTTTTGAGCAATTCAAGAAACTTTGCAAGAACGTATGTTTATTATTATTACATATTCATTTTTGGAGTAGGGCCGGAGACAATCCAGCCATTAGTTCACATTTCGACTCAAGCTACCTATCCCATTGCTTGTTAAAATATTAAAATAAAGTGGATGTTTTCCACCACCATGTTCATAGATGGCCAAATCAGTACACATTTTTGTATAGTGCTTTAATTGTGGCCCTAGTCACAAACAACTTAATGTATATAGGTGACTATACGTAGTACATTGTAACCTTTATATGGTACATACTGTTGTATATTGTAATAGTGAGTGACTCATGTGAAATTATTGGGCATTAAACATAAGAACAATGTCATTGGAGCCTAGTGAATTTTCAAGCAGCTGAATATTGCTTTAATGCACTGGCTTAGTTATGTCGGTAGTCCCTGGTGGCAAATTGTCAGGGTTCTGTCAGTTGTGATTCTTCTCCCTTCATGCATTGCATTACATGACCCTCCCATGCCCCACCATTGATTTGTACTGGCACTCACACTCTCTCACTCTATATTTGGGGCTCCCACCTTCAGCAGCCACTCCGTACTGGGCACCAGGTACTCACTTCTGTTATTCTGCCCTTCTTGCCATTGTCTGTCTCTTCTCCACCTTACGTGCTTACATTCTTGTTAATGTTCCCCCCTTCCACAATGCCTGTTCACTGACTAGATGTTTTCTGGTGTATAATAAATCTGCCACTGCATAATATTTTTATAGTTTCTTGTCTGCATTACTAGTTTTAACAGTGCTATGCTACTCACCTTAGAGTTCATAATACTTTTGTGCAGCTGAAGAATATAATGTTTATTTTGCACCTTACTTAGACCTGGACATCTACATTTCCCCTATTTCCCAATGCATCCCATCTCTTGACTTCCATAGTGTCATAATCTGCCATTTCTAGAGTCCTTGTTTTTCGTACCTCAGTCTAATGCATTCTTGTCGCCCACCTTTTTACCACCTTCCAACCCTGAATAAGATCATGATCTGGCCCCTCCATCCCTTATGTTTTCCCATCTTCTCTGTTCTATTCTTCATCTCCCCTCTTCTTTCTGCCTCTTCTTTTATTGTTTTAAGAGTTAATGTTTATTATTGTGGAGTTCTACAGTTGTATACTGATACACATGCATTAGATGTTCATAGAGCTTGTTCTAATAGAAATAAAACTCAGAAAATGATACTGTTGTCCATAGCTGACAGGCAGGTTTTGACTTCCAATTTTTGTCTGAGCTTAATGAACAAATATTGGAGTCTGAGAAATATTTATTTTTTAAACACCAGCCCTCTAAATGCCTTCTGGTGCCGAGTGCAAATTTAGGGACATTCTAAGGAATGGTAGAGTTAACAATATCAATGGTCCTCATAGTGTTTTATAGCAGAAGTTTATATACAATATTTTGGCCCTAAAAGCGCATAACCCTTGACTTTCTTAGTCTTACCCCAAATAGGCACTTCCTCCAAAGAACATTCTATAGCTTATCTGGGGCTTTATCAAAGCAGAACATTGTAGATCGACTATTATAAAGTCCTACTTTTGATAACAGAAAATATGTAGCTTACTAACTATACCAAGAACAGCTGGCTGTTAGCTTTTCTTGTCCTTAGGCTATTGCCTATCACGATGCCTGTTAAACCTGGCCCAGTGCCATTTGTTAAATTAACTTGATTAACAACGCTGTATTAGAATGTTGGAGAGCCTTAACTTTAAAGATAATTTTCAAATTAATTTTGATTATGCCATTTCCTACTCATATTTGAAACTGAAATTTTCTTCCTTCCTATTGTATAAAATATACAAGGATTTTCCTGGAAAGCAAAGGGCCGCCATAAGCAGATTTTTGTGTGTGTATCAATATACAGTACATGTATTGGTTGATCTGTGTGTAATAACTGTTTGGTGTATACCAAATAGCAGTATTCTGCTCAAAACCCTGTTTACTATAAGTCAGTTTAATACAGTGGGAGTAAAAATACTCTGCACTCACCCTTACCTTAATTTTATCTCTGCAAATATGCTATATCAAAAACTTATATTCAGTACATGTATATGTAATACACAGCATTATCTAACCAAATCTAATAAAAAACTTACACTTTATACCCCAAGATAAATTATTGCATGTATATCCCAAAGTATCACATAAAGAAATAAGCTCCCATATAGAAAACATGCACCCTTATAAAATATGATCAAACTCTCATATCAATAAATAATACACTAATACAAATATCATATAATATTAATAAGAATATATTGAAATTTATAATAACATCTATCATTATTATTTATTTAATTGTTTAGTATTATTATTATTAAATTGTGTATTGATTTGTTCTTGTATTGATATAATTTATTATTACTAATAATATTAATAATAATATTTATTGATGAGAGAGTTTAATCATATTTTAATGGTGATTGGTTTGTATATGAGAGCTTATTTGTATATATGTTACTTTAGGATATACAATGTACATGTACTTAACAGTTTTGGGGGTTTGAAGCTTTTATTAGATAGTAGTGCGTGCTGCAAATACATGGTTTAATATAGTGCTATTAATCTACAACATGACAGTATTCTTAATGAAATCTCAAATAATATATTCTAGTGCTTTCCTAAAATAAAATCCTTCTTGTCTGGAGCTTTGCTTACCATCATTTTTGGGTTAAGCCACACATTTGGTAGTTGGCCCAATATCTGCAAGTGATGCAACCAATCTGAGTACTGCTTGTTATAGTCAGGCGGGTAATTTTATCCATCAGGAAAGATGAGCACACATTAATAACAAAAGTACTTCATGTACTTCATGGGACATACCTAAGTGTCACCCACACTGGCAGGCAAAATGAGGGCCAATGGATGACTGATGTCTCATGTTCTGTCATTACCAGCTCATGGGCAGCCTTAAACACTTTTATTATTTTCGTAAATTGTTTTTAGGAATATTCTTTACAGTGTCAATTTAAATGGGCTTTCTCAATGGTAATTTTAGTCTAATCAATAGTACAAGTTAGTTATTCTTCTGGGAAGCCAACAAAATTGGGTCTGAAAATGTGAAGGCTACAAAAAAAAGCTAGATTTTTATTTCTGCCACTATATCTGGGTGATTATCTCCAGCATGGTGATACAATATATATACACATTATAGTAAACAGAGTCTAGTGCTCGTGTGATGTGTAATTCCCAGTGTAATGTGTGTGTTTTATGTGTATCTGAGATATGTGCATGTAGAGTATATTAAATAATTTCCTATCATGGCAGGACATTCTTTCACTTTGAAGTGGCATGGGACAGCTCTATGCACAACTCTATACTGCTGAATCGTGTCACTCCATATAGAGAGAAGATATACATGACGCTGTCTGCTTATGTGGAGGTGAGACTTGAAAAACAAATACCAGCATTACAATACATATGTGTGCTGCACAGATTATGGAATACAGTATATTCTCCCACCAACAACTATAAAGGTTATTTAGTTTAGTCCTGCTGGTAGCCAAAGTTTTTTGGGGCTAATAAATATGTACATTGACCCCCGGGTCCCCTTAAGGCTGAGCATGTTGGCTCCATGCAAAGTCAAACTGCAAAATGACCATGGAATAATCTGTATTAATGAATGTGTTTTTTTATTGTGAGGTGGGCCACCATTGGGTCATATTGTGATTTAGAATCTACAGTGTATTTAAGTGTCTTACAATCTGTCCTAAAAAAATATGTTTTTACCCACAGCTGGAGAACTGCACTCAGCCAGCTGTGATCACCAAAGACTTCTGTATGGTCTTTTATTCTCGAGATGCCAAACTACCTGCTTGTCGCTCTATTCGAAACTTATTTGGTACAGGGAGCCTGCGAGCTTCTGAGAGGTGAGTTCAGGGTGTACAAGTTCTTAAATGTTGCATTGAGAATATGTTCCGGACACTGTCTGTGCCCAGAAAAGAAGCAAAAAAAATTGTCTGTTTTCTTTTATGTCCAAAATCAGAGTTTCTATACGGCAAAAAACTTCTTAACCTCAATTTGTTTGTGGCTAGCAGCTCAACAGATCTCATACTAACTTTTCAAATGTACTAGCCCTTCTCTCAAATGCCAGAGAACCATTTTGGGTCTTTTGTTCTTCTGTAGTATAGATCAGAAGAATCCTAAATCAGTTCCAAGAGCAAAAGTCAGTTACACCAATTATGCTGACTGGAAGTGGCAAGTACGATCATTGCCCAAGGAAAATAATTTAGTTCATATTATATGCTTTCCTAAAGAATTGGGTTTAGGTGTTTACTTGTTTGGAGAATGCTGGATGACATTGGAAGAGAGTTCTTCGGAAGATAAAAAGAGAAGAGTAAAGGATATGAGATGTTCATAGTTTGTGTGTGGGAAATATGAGATGAAATTATTGTAGAGAACATTGTGGGTCTGCTTCTTGATCTACATTTTGTTTTAGGCTGTAAACTTCCAATACATTTTTAAATTGAGAATTTATGTCTGCAATTTAAATGACAGTAGTGATTTCCTTTGTATAGTAACCGAGTGACAGGCGTGTATGAGCTCAGTCTTTGTCGAGTTGCAGAGGCCAGCAGTCCTGGTGAGTTGCTTCTTTATATCATTACTATTCTATTACTATTATTATTATTGTTAAATTATACTTGCCAAACATACTTACAGCTATCATATTCTTATTCAATGTTTTTCCATTTTATGGTCAAGTTGATAAACATATAATTCAGTTCCCATTTTTACCTGTCACGTTCACACAAAGAGGAAGCTGCTTGGGCTTAGCTAGTCTAATTTTATTTATTAGGACCCTTGAGCCCTGGTTCATATTTGTGAGATTTGATATGTCAAATTGCATGGCAAATCGCCAGCAATTGCCATCAATGGCACCATCCTAATCGGTGCGATCCCGCACTTGTGGCACCACACAGATTTCAAAAGGTAGTTTCTGTACTAATTTTTGCGATTTTGGGGTGCAATTTCCATTGACATTTGTGCAGAAATGCATGGCTTTATTCCCGCAGCTCAGTGTGAACCTGGGCTTAATGTCAATTATAGTTGTCAACATGCAAGGACTAATAGGTACACTTACAATATAATATTTTTTAAAACATTTTCTAAGATCGGCTATAAACAAGCAGATACCTAGCTCATCAAAAATGGTGCATCATGGCAAATGCTTGAAATCAGGAACATCATTAGCTTTAATTGAGCCATTTGTCTGTGGAATACATTTTTTGTAAACCTCCTAAACCAATCATATGCACAAAATAATTATTTTGTTTCAAGTATTTCAGCCTTTTTAACCTCCCCAGATAGCAAGCAATTGTGCTGCAAATTTGAAAATGCCCTGCTAAGCTATTGCTAGACTTGCCAGGCTTCACAAATGTGTTGCACAGTTCCAGCAAATCTGCATTGCATGATTCCAGATCAACATTCTTTGCAAACATTCTGCAAGTGTGCTGCAAGTTCTGGTTCAGAAATGTTGTGCAATAGTCATCCTACCACAGGGGTCACTGTGGCTAAATTTTCATGCTGAAGACTTGCTCTTGCTGTAGCCTAACCACTGCAACTTTGCTCTTGCTAGAGGCTTGCCGTGCAAACTTGCTACAAATTGGAAAATGTCAACTAGAACTTGTGCTTAAAGTGTTCTGCAAGTGTACAACTTGCCAGTGAAAATGTGCAGCAAGTTAACAAACATACAATTCAACACTGCCACAAATCTGTGGCAAGTTATCCTTGCTATCTGGGTCATTCTTGCCTTACATGTATGGAAATAAACGAAAGTAGAACTATAGACAAATTCTCTTTTTGTTTTCGTTTTGGATAGAGTAAGTGAGGATTATAACCACTGGCAGTTTATTTTTTTTCATCTGTGTCTCATTGAAGAGACTTCTCTTCACTTCCTGTCCCATAGCCAAAACAGGAAGTGCGAGGAAATTCCTTCAAATTAAAGGAATCCCTTGGGGACACCCAGTGGCATTGCTGGGGGGCCAACCGCACCGGGTGACACCCGCCAGAGGGGTGACACCTGTGAGCAGTGGCACCGTTAGCACTGAACGGTCCTCACCCCTACACTGATCTCTCGTGTCTCGCCGGCTGTATCACACAGTGGAGCAGACCAAGGCTGCCTGCCCCTCCTCTCTGTTTACAGCTACAGGAGGAGAAAGGCGGCTTCGGTCCACTCCACTGTTTGAGAGGGAGGAGGGAATCCAAGGGATACACTGCTGTTTCCCACCCTGTTCTGAGGTCTCTAAAGTTTAATGCAATGCAAATTGGCATGTACTGTAGGGGCGCTGTGGGAGGGGAGAGGAGGGTCTGCACTCATGGAGAGCTGTACTGATGGAGGGGATGTGTCTACACCGAGGGGAATCTGCACTGGTGGAGGGGGGTTTGCATTGAGGGAGGTCTGCACTGATGGAGAGGGTTCTACCCTTATGGAGGGGGTCTGCCCTGATGGAGGGGCTCTGCACTGAGGGGGGTCTGCACTGAAAGGGGTCAGAACTAATGAAGGGGGGGTCTGCACTGAGGGAGGGGATCTATACTGAGGAAGGGGGTCTGTACCCACACCATCTCTGCAGCCTCATTTAAAGTCCCAAATTTCCTTTTTTCAAAAAAGTACTGAGGGAGGGGATCTATACTGTGGAAGGGGAGTCTGTACTTAGTGAGGGTTTCTATACTGAGAGAGAGGGTCTATACTTAATAAAGGGGGATCTGTAGTTAGTGAAGGAGGGTCTGTAGTGAGGGAGAGGTGCTTGTACTGAGGGGGGACTATAGTTGGTGGAGGGGGGGTGACACCAATTTTTAATGCACTGGGTGACACCAATCCTAGTGACGGCACTGGTGACACCCAGGTACCCATTTGAAGATTTCCCCTCTATTACTTTTCTGGTAAAAGACCCAAATTTGGGATTTTCTTTTACTTTCAATGATAATTTTATACAAGACAAAGAGAGAGGGTGAATCTCCCAAACAGAGGCACAGACAGCAATAAAAACTTACAGGTGTTCTAATCCATCTCCATTCTATCCAAACTTAAAAAAGTTTTGCCTTTAACAAATTATCTACTTTGAATATTAATAGCTGATCCCAGTGCTACTCGTGCTTCAAACACAACATACGATTTTCAGTGTTTGTAACTCTCGTTTGCCATCTCAAGATGAGATCTTGCTCAAAGACAGTAATTGCTAGACCTTATCTTTATTCTGGGGATATGCAGACTGCAGCTTGTGTACAATTCACTTGTTTATGGCGCCCCTACCAAACTGGTTAGACATATCTACCTAAAGCAGGAGTTGGGTTTGGAGTGCAACTGAGAGTTTCATTAAGGCTCAAGAACTTGCATGTTTTAATAGCTTTCAGTTGATTTTCTACTCTTTAGGATCATGTGTGATATATTGAGAGAAAAAGAAAAGGAGCGTGATATTAAAGTATATGAAGTGTCTTGTGGAACTCGACATCCAATTAGATTACCATCTTTATTCTCTCATACACCACTGGAAAGAATTTACTATGGCAACAAGTATTGTTCTCCCTTTTGTGTACAAGTTCCCTTCATCTCATCCTATCTATTTAACAACTAGTCTATAAATGTATGATGTTTATTATTCTATAATGGCTTTCTAGGGATGCAGAGGAGACGCAGACGTGTATTGGACACATCTGTGGCATATGTACGGGGTGAAGAGAATCTTGCTGGTTGGAGGCCAAGGAGTGACAGCTTAATCCTCGATCATCAATGGGAGTTGGAGAAATTGAGTTTACTTCAGGAGGTATTTTTAGCAGTTTTCCTTTGCCTTGAAGTCCCATTTTTTACACTTTTCCATTCCAGTGTGTAGATTTCCCATGCATTGTGTTAAGGCAGCCAATTCATTTTGAACGTGCTGTCAACGTACAGGAATGGACCAAAAAATGGACATGCAGCATTTCCTAGATAAAATGCACCACAATACATATTTGCATTAGTGTGCATTGTGGTGCTCTGCAACAGGTGCATCAGAGCTGCATTGCTTTGGTGCATTGGGGTGCCATTCAAGATGAAAGGCACCGAAACGTCTTGGGTAACAGGGCTGCTCCTCCATATATAGAGTACAGTGTGGGAGAATTATCAACCTTGGCAGGAGCTGTGTTACTGGCAGGACCACCAGGTGAAAATTAAGCAAAAATAGCCTTAACATACATTGGCTGGTGCGAGATGACATCACTCCTGTTCTTACAGAAAAGGACAGTCATATTGGCATATAAGTGCTGTGCCAGAATGTAAACTGTACTTTCCAATGCAGACTACAAGCAGGCAGGTACGTTTATTTTATATATGGGGAAAGGGTGTAGCGCTAAAACAAATGGTAGTGAAAAAAGTTAATAAATTAAATTTAATGGTTTGAAGATGCCAAAAAGTTAATAACAAAATACATTTTGTGAAAGCAGTGAGATGAAGCTGTATGGTAAGGTATGAGGCCGTCACCAACACTCATTAAAACTGACCCTAACAGAAATGCATAGGATATCAGCATTGAGTAAACCAAGGCAATATCCACGGCTCCTCCTATCCAACGACCAACCGATACAGTGATAAGGAAACTTGTTTATAATGGCACACCAGATATGCTTGGCTGTGATCCCAGAAAACTTGGCTACACATACACTCCAGAGATGAAGCTCAGTAGTCACATATATAGAGGATGAAAAGAAAAATGCTCATTGCGCAGACATCCAAAAACTAGAACATTCATTAAGTGTATGCTAGACATAAAAACTCACATTATGTGAAATGGTAATAAGCAAAAGGAAAGCGTCCAGCGCTTCCTACCAACAAGATGGTGGCTGTAAACTCGGTCTGCTCCAGTGCGTCACACGACCCTCAATTCACCCAACGTTTTCTCACCAGCGTGCATCTTCAGGGGCATCAGTTTCAATTAATGTAATTTAATGATTAGGTTTATATCTACTGTTTTATTTAAAGAAAAGCCTGTGCTTGTTACAAAGCTCATTAGCTATACTTTTCCAGGTTGAGAGGACTCGACATTACTTGCTGCTACGGGAGAAATTGGAATCCATTCTTAGGGGAGCCACAGATACTCTTACTCCTTCTCCAAGTGATGAAATGCCACCACTCAGCCCAACGTGCCAGCTCTTGCAGCTGACAGAGGAAGGCTCTCCACAAGCAGAGGAAAACCCTCTGGAGTCTGCCAGTGAAAGGCAAAAAGAGCTTGCCGCCAAGGTAAGTGGTTTTTGTTCTAAATAAAAAAAACTAAAATCTATCTTAGTCATTGCCTATTTATGGGCCGTATTTTATCTTATGTCTGAGCTAAACTCTCCCCTAAATCCCCCAATATTTTACTATCATTTAAATACGAGCATATGTATATCTATTATATGGTTGCTATGAAGTTTATATACATTACCAATCAATTTGTAGAACTGTGTGCTCACTTGTTACGTAGAGAACATTTTGGGGTAATGTGGCTTTTCTTGTTCTGACTGCACCAAAGTTGGTTTTAGACTCTACGGATTGGGGGATGTGTAGGCCTTCTCGTGTTTTGGCCTATATAGAGCCCTATAGTCCATGGTATCTGTGCATCCCTGAAAGACATCATACTCAGCCAAAAAAGTGCTGTATAGTTGGTTGGCCTTGGTTGTTATGGCTGTAAAGGCTAACTACACAAGTACCATCATTCTTTATGCTGCTTTTTAAAATCACTGCACCAATGTATTGATATAGTGGTTGTATGATGATTACTAATTAATTACTAATATTTAATTAATATTAATAATTATTATAAATAACATATTATTATAATAAAAATTGTATATATAATAATAATAATAATAATAATAATAATAATAATATTATTATAATAAAACTATTAATATTAATAATTAATTAATATTAATACTAATTAATACTATTAATTACTATAATAAAGTTATTCCAGCAGCAACCCAGTTGTTCCAGAGAGATACACTTATTGAGATACTTGCAACAGATGTCAAAATCCAACAGAGTAAATAATACAATGAACAGCAGCCTTCAGTACACTACAATACAGCATAATATGCCCTAAGTAGCTCCCATGCATTCAATAATCTGTATTATAGTCTAGACCTGTGCTCTCATCTTGAAGAAATAAAAAATGAATTACTGTCTGACAGTGGTATGTCCCCTGAAATACTAGTCTGACAGTGGTGGTGGTGGTGGGGGTTGGGGTTTGCTAGGTCAACCCAAAATACTTTTTGTTTTTATTGTTAATCAAGGTGAAAAGACTCTACTTGTAATTTCTGGCAATAACCTCACATTAGTGTTTACCTGGTAAACAAGCCACCATTTCCCATGAATACCCCCTCAAGTCTAATTAACATCAATAAATACTTGTTGTACTATTCCTTTCAAGTCTGATCAGGCCAAATTACATTTTACAATCCCCTTTAGATAACTGCTTTTGCCCCTTTTGATAAGTAAAATGCAACCTGTCTGCCAGCTTTGTTAGGCCATAAATCATAGCCTACAGTACACACCTATTTACATATTCTAAAAAACTGGGTGTATGTATACATATATAGAATACCCTACATAAATCAGCCAATACAACTCCCAAAGGAGCTGCTGGAAATTGCCCAGGTTCTTTTCCCAGTAGATTGCCTCGCAACCAGGAACATGATCACAGTCACTCAAACAGTCTAAGGGTGTTCTTTTTGTTTTTATTTTTGAAATAACTGGGATAGGGTGGAATACTCCAAAAATGACAACTATGGACAGGTTGAGGACAGTTAACTCCTTTCTGAAAAGCGAAAGCAGAAGTTCTTGCAATAGCACCGTGGACTTGTCTTGTAGTAGAAGTAGTTAAAAGCAGACTAGATAGATAGCTAGATAGACTAAGCTCTTCAGGACACCAGCCAATGTCCCTTTTAGGCAAACACACAGCTCACTCTCTTACACAAGAGGGATGGCAGCAGCCCAAAAGTCTCTAAGATCTCTCACAGCAGTCTGTGCACACAAATGTCCAGGGAAAGTTGGTTGACTCTTTCCAAAATCCATGCGACATCTTTCTCCTGTGATTGCAGACCAGATCTTCAGACAACAGCCCTTCACTCAGCTCTCTGTAGCTTCAGCATCCAGGTCTCAGGTTGCCCACCTGAGGCCTCACAAACAGCAAGCACATGGTAGCACTGCCCTGGAGGGCAGTGAGCCCTCCAGGCTGTGTTTCTCTCCTCAAGTAATAGACCCAGCAGCTCTCTGTCTTAGAGTACTTTACAGATTCCCCGCAGCCTTCAGGGCCATTCTCCCTGGGATTGGCTAGGGCTATATAAATATTCATGCTGCTATTTGCATTGCTTGCTTCACATCTATGTTCCAGAGAGTTCTACAGTTCTCTGGAAAGCAGGGGGAACAGTCAAAACTAGCAGCAGCTGAAACACCGAGCAGAACTAACTAATCACATGCAGCTGCACTGATTACAGTAGCTAAACTCAATTTATCTAACAAAAACACAGCTCCAGTGAACACAGTGAGCCAGCACAAAATGTAATCATGGCACCTATCTAGAAGAGTGCTACATACAATATGTCATGAGAAAAACACTGGAACTGCCAACTTTAATCTAGTTCATTGGCTGTCGTGGTGATCCATTGAACTCAAGTATTTTTAGAGCTGCTGTCCCAGAACAAACATATACAGATTAAAAGTTCAGACTTTATTTTCTGTACTGTATACCTGTTCTTAGTGAATGACTCAGACAGTATTTAAAATTATATTAAAGTCAGATTTTTTTATATATATAACAAACATGTTATACTTACCTGCTTGTGCAGTGGTTTTGAACAGAGCAGCCCAGATCCTCTTTTTCTCGGGTCCCCATCTGGTGCTCCTGCGTGTTATGGGGGCAACTGAGCAGGCTTGCTCCTGATCCACTGTGCTGTGTGTCGATTCAAAGCATTAAATGCATGAAGATAAAAACCTTGAGCCTTTACAACCACTTTTAGCCAGATTAAGCAAGACAAAAATAATTTTGTAAAGGAGATGTCTGCAATAGAGTTTTACAATTTTCCTTTAGGATACTGTACCTTTTCTAGATGTTCTCTATTGCCCTTGTGTCAGTAATACTCATTGTCATTGGTTGAATAAGAGGTTTGTAGGATTTTGTACATTGATTCAATTAATGAATTTATTAATTTTACAGTGTCTCCGCCTGCTCACCCACACGTTTAACAGAGAGTACACCTACAGTCATGTGTGTGTGAGCGCCAGTGAGAGCAAGGTAAGTCTCAAATTTCCAATCTGAGTACTGATTGTTTTAGTGCAGGGGTCCTCAAACTTTCTAAACAAAGGGGCAGTTTATTGTCCTTCAGACTTTAGGGGGGCCAGACTGTGGCCAGCGGGAGTAGAAAATGTCCCAGATTCACAGACAATGTTTGAGGCTTGGTTGTCAATAGGAGTAAAACAATTACATCACACCAGTGGTCAGTAGGAGGAGAAACAGTTCCCCATCAATGGTATCAATGGGAAAAATAATGCCCAATTGTTTAATATTAATGGGTTGAATTATGCCTCATTGTTGGTGTCAGTGGGAGGAATAGTGCTCCATCATTGGTGACAGTAGGAGGAATAGTGCCCTGTATCAGTGGAAGGAACAATGCCTCAGGGGCTGGAGAAAGGCAATAAAAGAACTGCAGTATGGAGACCACTGTTCTAGAGGGTGGGGGCATTTTAAGCCAGTATGTACATATAAACTCTTAAGGCATCAGCATGCCAATACATTTGGCAGAACAGTTTGGGGATGGCCCTTTCCTGTTCCGACATGACTGCACACCAGTGCACAAAGGCGAGAGGGCTACCTCTTCAAGATAATCTCTCTCTCAACCTGTTCTAAGATGACCCACCAGGTCTCCCAATCGAGTGTCCCAAAATCCTTTTTCCATCCTTTCCTACCAGGTACAGGAAAATTGCCTAGAAATCCATCCAACAGTAGTTTATAAAGAGAGGAGGTCCTTTCTTGTCTGGAGCAGAGGATGTAACAGATCCATAAGTGGGGTAAAGATAACTCTTAAATGAAACTGTTTGCCTGCTCTGAACTGAAAGGGCATGTTGAAACTGTAGGTACCAAAAAAAACTGTGGGAAGGAACGCCAAAGTCCAGCTGTAGGTCCAGAAGGATGGAGGAACTGATTTCTCCCTGTTGATAACAACCCCAGAAAAGGAGCCAAATGGCACTATACTGGACATAAGGGAAGATAAAGAAAGGGCTGTTAGTATCCCCTAAAATAATCAGTGCATCAACAGCATAGAGGGATATTTTATCCTCCCTCTCACCCCTCCAAAATCCAGATATAGAAGATATAGAAGTACACTGTTGAATGGTCACCAATGCACATAGGAGAGGGAAAAGTGGACACCCCTGTCGAGTTCCCCTATAAAAATGGAAAAAGGCAGAGTGGAATCCATTAACTAGCATGGTACAATAATTTTAGCCTATAAAATGACTCCCAAGGCCAAAGAGGTTCAATACCTCCCAAAGATAGGGCCACTCCATGCTATCAAACGCTTTGGCCGGGTCAGCAGAGAGAACGGCTCTATACCATGTTATTCGATGGTAGCTGTTAAGAAAAAGTCTACAGATATTAATTGCTGTTGATCTGGTGAGTATGAAACCTGACTGATCCAGATACACCAAATGTTGCATAACTTTCCTAAGTCTAGTCGCTAACACTTTTGACAATAGCTGAGTTTAATAATGAGATGGGGTGTTATGACTCAGGGGTAAAGACTGTCTTTCCCTGGTTTGAGCAAAACAATGATACTAGCTATAATAATGGAGTATGGGAGTTGTTTCATCTCAAAAGTTGCATTCAGAACCTCCAATCTTCTCCGTATTTGTCTTAAAATATATAAAGATATTTTTTTGTGTACCAAAATTCCATATGGAACCAGCAAAATCAATCATTGCTTCTCTCAAACAAAGGAATTTCTCACATCAGAAGAAGGGGAATTTCTCAACATCAGTAGACATACAGGATGCCTATCTGCACACTCCCATCTTCCCTCTACATCAGTGGTCTCCAAACTGTTACCAGAGAGACAGATGCCACCCTTTGCTAGCCCTTTACCAGCCTTTGGGGCACTATTCCTCCCAATAATATGAGGCACTATTCCTCCTACTGACACCAACAGTGGGTCACTATTCCTGCCACTGAAACTACTGATAGGGGAACTAATTCTCCCACTAATATCAATGATGGGGCACTATTTCTCGCACTGACACTAACAATGGGGCACTATTTATTCCACTGATAACAATGAGGAAGCACTATTCCTCTCACTAATACCAATCATGGTATCACCAACCCTGAGGCAATGTTTATTCTCACTGATGCTGGGCCTGGAACGTTTTCTACCCCCATTGGCCACAGCCTGGCCCCCCTGTAGTCTTAAGGACAGTAAACTGGCCCCCTGTTTGAAAAGTTTTGAGATCCCTGCTCTACATCAATGCTTTTTGTGTTTTGCTATGGGAGACCAACACTTCATTTTGTAACACTACTATTCAGACTCTCCTCTGAACCCCAGAAGTTTAAAGTGTTTTTCCTGCTTGTTGGTCTACTGCAAGAACCTAGTATGCCAATGTCCAAAGAATGACCCAGTTCCTTTAAACTTTTGTAATAATTAACTTTCCAAAGAATGCCCTTCAGTCCGCACACCATCTGGGGTACCAGAGTCTAATCTTGGACACTTTTTTCATTGATTTTCCAGAATTTTCCTTGCCCTTAAGTTCCCACACATGAAATATCACATTGAATAGGCACCCTTCAGGTCACCTTTGTATGAGAGTTTTTGCCATATTGGTAGCCTCCTTCCGGGCAGTTCCCTTTGCCCAGTCACTGTCACTTTAACTCAACTTCTTATATTGTGGAACATGCGGGTCCGCTCTATGGATTATCCTATGCATCTATCCAGCCAGACAAAGCTCTCCTGCAAAGTGGATCTCCAACTCTGCCCTGGAGTCAGGAAAGTAATTCCTTCCCATGCCCTGGAAGGTGGTAACAACAGATGCCAGTCTTACTCCCTAACTGTCCAGGGGACTTGGACCTCAGACTAGTTGAGACTTCTCATCAACATTCTGGAACTGAGAGCCATCGAATTACCTCCACAACACTGACCCTCCTTCTGCAAGATCACCCTGTCAGGGTGCAGTCAGGCAATTAATGAATTACAAGCCCTATGTCCTCTACTGTACAATTAACATAACTTACCTGTAAAATGCCAAACTTGGAGTACAGTAGAGGACACAGGGCCCTTCCCTCTGTCTCCTGTGGTCACTGCTCATTGCTTGCATAAAACCTGGAGTCTCTCAGAGTGGGTGGGTGATATTAATGTGCACTATTGGGAGTCATAGCAAAGTCCAGTGACCTGGACTGCCTTACCCTTTGTCCTATACTGCACTCCAAGATACAGAATTTACTGGTAAGTTAAAATTCCCTTTTTCCATTTAAAAACAATATTAATATTGTTTTATGTTAATATTTAAGTATAAGTCCAAATTTAAGGACTAGTGTTTTTAATATAAAAAACAAAACATGGAGATTGACAGTGCTTGCACTAGCTGCTTATGATAGAGAGAAGGCAAACAGACGGAATGAGTGAGTTTTACTGGCAGCTGTCTTGATAGTCTTGTATAATAGGCACTGGAAGTGTTAAACAGTTTTGAAGGTAAATTTACTTGTTCTACAGGAAACTTTAGAGTGTGCAATAATATTTGATATGTTATAATGGGTTAGAGTTTATTACTGCCCTCTGGACATGATTAAAGTTAATTAGGTGGCAAATGTAGATGCGTACCTTTTTAGTAACTTGTGAATTTTTATTTCAGCTGTCTGAGATGTCAGTTACACTTCTACGTGACCCCTCTCTTCCTGGAATAGGGATATCATCTCTTACGCCATCCAGCACCTGTCCATCCCTGGTAGAAGGGCGATACTGCACCCCCGAGTCCAGGTCAGTTATGTATGCTTTAAACAAGCTATGTGTGATAGATGTTTTTGCATGTTCTATAACAGGATTTATTGAACTATTTTGCTTACTAATGTACAATATATAATAAAGTTCAACTTGATCTACACAACATAAATTTATTTGGTAATGTGCATTTTAGAAAAGCTGCAGTTTATGCATGTGTACTGTCATGTGACATTAGCTTGCTTTGCTTATTATTAAGTTTGACATCTTTACAATAAAGTGTTTTATTGACACCGCCCTTGTGATATTTCTAGTCCCCAGCCACTCTCACTAGCTTATAGTCCTGAGAGGGATCTTCCAAGTCCTGCCAAAGAGCTGCAGAAGTCTCCCAACACAGGGCTCAAGATACCTACTTGCTTGTTTGTTCCAGATATACAGGAAGTCAGAGTAAGGTAAGTAGAAGTCTGAACTGACTACATTCATCATTTACTTCTGGGGTCCTTATGTTGTGTATGAAATGACCAGAAGAAGTAGAATCTCATTCTAAATAGCTGTTTGAGCACCGCTATAGATCAGCTTGAAGACTTCTTGTAGGCAAACATTATTTCTGGAGTGATCTAGTCAGACCTTGGAAATTAATACATTTTTAGTCAGTTTTTTAAATGCCAGGCTGAGGCTGCTTTTTGCTAGATTATAGTCATACACAAATAACAACACATTCATAAGATACAACTGTGCATGTCTTTGTGCCTGCCAAACAGACATTACATTGTGTAGCATTTGCATTATTTCCTTAGAAGCAACTCCCATATGATGCTGTGAGTGGTGTTTTAAGAAGGTTCCATGAAACGGATACAGAAAAATCAAAACATTTAATTTTAATAAAATCTTGGACACCAATGTGTGATTCATTTAGTAATTGGTATACAATAATAACATATGGCATGAAAACTAAAACTCACAAACTATAAGCATCTTGTTAAAGCTTTCGAGCCTTTACTAAATAAGGATTCTAGTGACAGAGAGTCATAGATAAATATTCATATTTAAATAATTTAAAATATACACCTGCACAATGAAGCAACGGATAAACAAGTTATTGTTAATGGACAGTAGGTAGCAAATATATGTGGTAATCATTAGTCTAAAATACTGCATTTTTGGAAAACAAGTAAAATCTTTTATTTCTTCCTCTAAGCCCCATTGTTTCTAAGAAGGGGTACCTGCATTTCCTGGAGCCTCATACCGGAGGCTGGGTGAAGAGGTATGTGGTGGTCAGACGTCCCTATGTCTACATCTACAATAGTGATCGGGACCAAGTGGAGAGGGCTATTCTTAATCTCTCTCAGGCTCAGGTGGAGTACAGTGAGGATCAACAGGCCATGCTGAAGGTAAAGTCGTACCACACCTACAACCCAAATTATTGATAACCTGTTTATGAACCAGCAGTGTAATGTGGGTTTTATGTCCAATGAGGATGTAGCAATAGGTAGTTGAGTAAGTGACATCCATAGATTAATCAGTTTTTTTATGGCAAGAGATGCTCAATTACCACTAGTAAATAACAACATACAGTGTTTAATGTGCCACAGATAAGAAAGAGAGGATACTTGTTTGCCTTGACAACCCCATTTTACCTCCTGAAACTCACTCTTCATCCTGAAACCCATTCCTGAAATCTACTGTCCCTCCTCAAACCTACCATCTCACCTAAAACTCACTCTCTATATAAACCCACTCTTTATCCTTAACCACTTATGAACCACCCACCATCGATATGTGTCGCAAATTTGATATTAAATAACGATGTTATGGCAGCAGATAGCTGCCATAACCCCAGTATTTTCTTAAACGGCGGGTGGTCTGCTTTGTGATAAAAGTGGTTTCCGCCACAGACTTGCCACAAGATAACAAAGCCGTCGGTAGCGGTAGAGATGATCCTGATGGGCAGGAATTTTAGTGAGAGAATGATGGCCCCCCACTTGACTCAATGCCATTGGAGGACGGAAGCATTGTCAAACGTCACTCCCAATGGCTTTAAAGGAACCATTTTTTATTGCTTTTAAGTGTAAATTTGGTATCTGAGGTCTTTTTGACCCCAGATTTCACATTAAAGTGCTCCTGTCATGCCGTTTTTTTCTATTACAAGAGATATTTACATTCCTTGTAATAGGAATACAAATGATTCAATATTTTTTAAAAGGACAGTGTAAAAAAAAAAAAAGAAGTAAAATGAATAAGAAAAAAAATTAAAGCACCCCGTCCCGCGGAGCTTGCGCGCAGAAGCGAATGTATACGTAAGTCGCGCCCACATTTGAAAACGGTGTTCAAACCACACATATGTTGTGTCGCTGCATTTGTTAGAGCAAGATTAATAATTCTAGCAGCAGACCTCACCTGTAACTTGAAACTGGTAACCCGTAGACATTTTTTTAAATGTCACCTATGGAGGTTTTTAAGTGCCAAAGTTTGTCACCATTCCACGAGCGGACACAATTTTAAAACATGACATGTTGGGTATCAATTTACTCTGTGTTTGTAAGACCACTGCGCAAATATGGTGGGACAGAAAGTATAGCAACAACCGCCATTTTATTCTCTAGGGTGTCTGAAAAAATATATATAATGTTTGGAGGTTGTAAGTCATTTTCTAGCTAAAAAAAAAATATTTTAACTTAAAGCCGAGTTCCACCCAAAAATGGAACTTCCGCTTAATCAACTCCTCACCCCCTTACATGCCACATTTGGCATGTAATTTTTTTTGGGGGGGGGAGTGGGGGCTTCAGGAGGAGTGGGACTTCCTGTCCCACTTCCTCCTTCCGCCGAGGGGCTGGTTAGGCGATTAGCCTAATCGCCTATCTTCAGCCCCTCCCTGTAGGCGATCGCCTAAGACATGTCACAGGTCCTAGGCGATCGCCTGTCCAATCGGACGGCGCAGCGCCGCACCGCTCACGCATGCGCAGTGCCGCTTGTGCAGTGGGTGCCCGGCCGTGAAGCCAAAAGCTGTCACTGCCGGGTGCCCACACTAGGAATGAAGAAGCCGGCCGACGAGGGAGGGCGAGGAGCGGAGCCCCGGCCGTCATGTTGCTGGAACTGTGGCGCAGGTAAGTGTCTTTTTATTAAAAGCCAGCAGCTACACTTTTTGTAGCTGCTGACTTTTAATAAACATAAAAATGGGCTGGAACACCCCTTTAACACCAAGTGTGAAAAATAGGCCCTGTCCAGTCTGAGCTGGCCAGGAGTGGAGACACCAGCTAAAACAGCTATTAATGCCTGTACTGACACTAAGCTCAGGGAGTACGTTGAGCATATTTGGATCTTAAAAGGCAGCTATAATAGTGTGGGTTTATTCTAGTTGCTTTTTTATTATTGAAATAACAGTTTTTCATTTTCTATATTTAGTCTTTGTGTTATACAGTAATAAACATTTAGTAGGTGACAAAAGTGTTCCCAGAGCACTATGGGTTAGCTTAAGGGAAATCCCAGTATGGCAGCTTGCTTTACAGGTCTGAGAGAAGCCTGGGACTTAGATGCCTGCTAAGAGATAGGTCAACTGCTGTGACAAACCATCACTGGCCTGTAAACAATGGCTTTCTCCCAGGAATCAGGACAGCTGTAAAGTAATCATGCTACTAATATTATGAATAAGAGACTAGAGCTTCACCTGCTAAACCAATCGAAGAATTCATAATAATAATATTTCATATTTTCCTGACAAAAACAAAGAAAGTTATTTGTTTTATTTCTTACATTTAAGGTTATGCACAGTAGCAGTATTTTTGTATTAATAAGGGAGGTAATGATATCATTTGTGAAACAGTTTAGCACTTAAACTTGAGGACACTTGGCTGCAAATCTCATTCACACATGAATGGTAAGGTTGCTGGCCACTATTTTAATGTAAACATGTGGCCAATCGCTGTCCTAGTACTTATGTCTCTTCTATTTTCTTTTGCAGACCCCCAACACCTTTGCTGTGTGCACGCAACATCGCGGCATTCTGCTGCAGGCCAGCAATGACAAGGACATGCATGACTGGCTGTATGCCTTTAACCCTCTTCTGGCTGGCTCCATTCGGTGAGGATATGTGATGGACTGCAGAACCCACTCCATTAATGGGGAGGGAGAACCATAATATATTGCAATCTGACATAGTGTACATGTGTGTGGTGATTGTGCTAAAACAGTGGCAATACTGTGGACTTGGATCACTTTGAGACAAATGTAACATTTTTTATTTTTTATTTTTATTGCAACAAACTGCTGCCCTACTACAATGTAAAAAAAAAAAATTCTTTATTTGTGGTACCGATGTCTCTGAAACTATAATATCCATATACTTTTGTTAACACCGTTGTGGAATATTATTTGGGATGTTAAATCCCTGATGAAATGATTAGTAAAAAATGCATGCTGTTACAGATAGACTTATTTTCTAAACCTGGAGAAAAGGAGAATTCAGATGTTGCCTAAAGCAACCAGATTTTAACGGTCATTTTACATCTGCAGATTAGAACATTAAATGTCACACATTTTAATTTCCTCTCTTTCAACACTGTTATAAAGTGCTTGATTTCTGGCTCAGGCTGGGAGAAGTATGGTCTGATTTCTGTACATCATTAATCTACCCACCAGAGCCAGTCTAGTTCTAAGAAAAGGAGAGCAGTCAGAACTTTTCATAGGGGTCCTAGGCAATAGCAGTTCTCAAGGAGACAATTCAACTTCCCAGAATGCAACAGCACATAAGAACAACAAGATATTGATGAGTTGAGCGATCATTCACACACTGACAATCAGTGTGCCACAAATAACCACGCATGTACGGTAGGGGCTAATAATAGTAGAGACGAGGGTCTGGCATGGGTCACTGAATTTAAATAAGGCTATCAAAAGGGGTACAAAAGGGGCCAACATGAACCTTCAATGTAAGAGAGGGAAGATTTTAAAAGCTAACTGTGAGCCATAAAGAATTTCCACTAATTGCATATGCAACAGGGTGGCAAACAACATGGGTAAAACAAGGGAGACTTCTGATCACAATGTAGGGTTTAACAACAAGAGCTTCTGAGTAACTACCACAAGTTTTGAGGAGCTGGCATTTAAAGGTATAATATAAACTATTTACCAATGTCCGCCACTGCCAAGTGGTGCAAAGAGACATCAGCGGGTTCTCTAATAAAATGATGCTATGGGGCCCTGGACTAATGCTGTGATATAATGTCACTCTTACAAGTGACCCCCAGGAAGATTTGCTATTGGTGCCTCAAAAATTATCATTATTGTGTATTTCAGTGCAGTGAATTTAACAGAAATAAACATGATTCCCTAAAACACAAATTCAGCTTACTTTAAAAATTACATTCCTTTCTCTAGCTGTAACATATTTGTTATAAATTCTGCATTTTCTCATACTGATTACCTTTCTTTCTAATTTCCGTTCCCCTTAACTGAGTACTTCAAACTTTCAGATTTTACTGTTATCCATTGGTGCCCATGGGTGACATACAGTATCTCACAAAATGTGAGTGCATTCCTCACATTTTTGTAAATATTTTATTATATATGTGACAACACTGAAGAAATTACATTTTGCTACAATGTAATGTGGTGAGTGTACAAGCTTGTATAACAGTGTAAATTTGCTGCCCCCTCAAAATAACTCAACACACAGCCATCAATGTCTAAACTGCTGGAAACAAAAGTGAGTACACCCCTATGAGAAAATATCCAAATTGGGCCCAAACTGTCAATATTTTGTGTGGTCACCATTATTTTCCAGCACTGTCTTAACCCTCTTGGGCATGGAGTTTACCAGAGCTTCACAGGTTGCCACTGGAGTCCTCTTCCACTCCTCCATGATGACATCACAGAGCTGGTCGATGTTAGAGACCTTGCGCTCCTCCACCTTCTGTTTGAAGATGCCCCACAGATGCTCAATAGGGTTTAGGTCTGAAGACATGCTTGGCCAGTCCATCACCTTTAACCTCAACTTCTTTAGCAAGGCAGTGGTCGTCTTGGAGGTGTGTTTGGGGTCGTTATGTTGGAATACTGCCCTGCAGCTCAGACGCCAAAGGGAAGGATCATGCTCTGCTTCAGTATGTCACAGTACATGTTGGCATTGATGGTTCCGTCAATGAACTTTAGCTCCCAGTGCCGACAGCACATTCAGCCCCAGACCATGATACTTCCACCACCATTCTTGACTGTAGGCAAGACACACTTGTCTTTGTACTCCTCATCTGGTTGCCACCAAACACACTTGACACGTCTGAACCAAATACGTTTATATTGGTCTCATTCAGACCACAGGACATGGTGGCAGTAATCCATGCCCTTAGTCTGCTTGTCTTCAGCAAACTGTTTGCGGGCTTTCTTCAGGGGAACTTATTGTTATAATACAGAGGGAATAGGAGCATTTTATAGAAGTGGCTTAACAACCACTTTAATTGATTGTTAAAATATAAAAAATGATGTTACGTTTTATTTTGTGCAGAATCGCACCCCACTGTTTCAACCTCTGCAGCAATGCTGGCAGCACTCATACGTCTATTTCCCAAAGACAACCTCTGGATGGCGCTGAGCACGTTCACTCAACTACTTTGGTCGACCATGACGAGGCCTGTTCTGAGTGGAACCTGTCCTGTTAAACCGCTGTATGGTCTTGGCCACTGTGCTGCAGCTCAGTTTTCAATCTTCTTATAGCCTAGACCATCTTTATGTAGAACAACAATTCTTTTTTTCAGATTCTCAGAGAGTATTTTGCCATGAGGTGCCATGTGGAACTTCTAGTGACCAGTATGAAAGATTGAGAGCGATAACACCAAATTTAACACACAGGCTCCCCATTCACACCTGACACCTTGTAAAACTAATGAGTCACATGACACCAGGGAGGGAAAATGGCTAATTGTGCCCAATTTGGACATTTTCACTTAGGGGTGTACTCGCTTTTGTTGCCAGTGGTTTAGACATTAATGGCTGTGTGTTGAATTATTTTGAGAGAAAACTTACACTGTTATACCAGCTGTACACTCACTAATTTACATTGTAGCAAAGTGTAATTTCTTCAGTGTTGTCACATGAAAAGGTATAATAAAATATTTACAAAAATGTGAGGTGTATACTCACTTTTGTGACTTACTATATGTTTATATATGTAAGTCCCTTTGTGTGTCATATGGAGTCCAGTGTTGCTGGGATTACCATAGACACATGTGGCCCCAGAGCCCTCTGATGTGGCTCGCGACCTCCTTCTCTGGAATGGTGGGTTGGCAAGTCCAGATCGCAGGTTGCCGACCCGCCATACCACAGCATTAGTATTGTGAATGGTAAAAAACAGCTGCGGAGCAGAGCCCCATAAGCCGATGCTTCCTCTACAGCGCCGGCTTCTGCCACAGGTGGAGTCTATGGCAAAGTTCAGCTAACTCACAGGATAGACACAGGTGTACTATGCTGCACCCACGGTGTGGGTAAACCACAGCACAGTGTGAAAGCAGTCTTAGGCCTCTTTCACACGATCAGCCCAACCAAATGGGACCCTCAACGCTCACCTACCTCCAACCTGAAAAATAGAAGGGAATTTGTCCCCTTTTATCTGGGCGGAACGGAGGGCCTATAGAGTAGCCGTTACCTGTCATCCACCCGCTGCACTCATTGTGGCCCTCTAATGGTTGCCAAGTTGCTTAAGTGGCCCTCGCTTTTCAAAAGTTTAGGCACCCCTGCCATAGATGGATTGTGAATGTCAGTCCTGTTCAGTGCCTTTTACAGCAATCTGATCTTCCAGTGCATGTTGGGAAGTCTGAAGACCGTTTTATATGTTATTTTCTGCCCACACAGCACCAGAGCAACAGAGTCAGAGAATTCTGAACATTCAGAATCATTTAAGAAGGTAAAAAGAGCCATGATACCCTCTTAAGTACTTAGAGAATCACCAACCTGAAATGAACATGACTATGTCATGGCATTTGGAGGCTTCACATGCCTTTGCTTGTTTTACAAGTGACAGGCAGGGGTTGATTTATAAAGAATTTGCATAGTCATTCACCCGGTGAAAGTGCAAGTACATTAGTTCCAAGAGGCAAAAACCCATGTAACTAGACCATATCGTGTGCTGTTTGTAATATAAGGTTAGGTTCACACTTCGGCAATACATTTTTTTGCTTTGATTTTTATACAACATTCGGTGTGATTATGTAGTGCAACTTGGATGTGGTTTGCATATTCTGTGGGGCCAAAATCGCACTGAAGTCACAGCCAAGTATTACAGGAACCTTATCCAAAAATCACACCATGCTGCGTTGCATTAATGTGAATGGGCAAAGTTGAAAACAACATAATTTTCATTGTCATGCAATCCTATGCAATTCAAGTCTATTCTATGTTAAATCAATTGTTTAAATTCAAACAGCACACAATATAATCTGCCTACATTTATTTTTGCCCCTTTCTCACAGAACAAATGTACATGCATGTTGACTGGGTAATGGCTATGCTAATTCTTTATAAATCAATCCCATAAAGTAGTAATGCCATGATCACCAGGATGGCACCGGAGCATGCGCCTTCAAAAAGTTGACAATATCCACTGTCATATTAATAGTTTTATTTGATATTAACTGATTTGAAAATGCAGTTGTGTGAAAAGATTTGTTTCACCCAATTCAGCAGAGTAGCTGTCTATTAAGAAATATATTTTGGGAATATGTTATGATTGCCCCCTGTAGAGGTTATAGTTGCATCTTTTTAGCAAAACTCTTGAGTTGAGGAGACTGTCAAAACTTTTGCATGCAACTGTATTGTAGCTGAGAGCACATTCAACAGTTGTACTCACACCCGTGAGGTAAACCTATTGCTTTCTAAAGTGCTACCAAAACACATCCATGAACCAAGCAACACCCATGATCCTTCAGACTCTATGTAGGGGTTATGTACATTTTTAGAATGTGTACATGTATTAAGGAACTATATAAAATGGATTAGCACATGAGCTGTAATGCGCTTTGACGCATAACATGGTATAAATGTGTCCTAATGTTTTTGGGGTGGAAAGGTGACATTTCACTTTAAGTGACTTTCTCTCTTTCTTTTTCTCTTTCTCTGCTCCTTTCTTAGGTCCAAACTGTCTCGGCGCAGAACTGCTCAAATGAGAATTTAATGGGTGCCCACACACTTACTTTCATTCATTGACATGTTAAAGCATTAATTCACCTCACTCCTCATTCCCAAACTACACACGGCAAGAGCCTCACTTCTCAGATCTCTGTACTCACTCTTACTTGTACTGCTTGTATGGAGATTTTCTGTACTCCTCTCATGGCTGGAGGAGCTATCTTGTGGCTACTTGGCTGCTGCTGAAACACAACTCTAGGCACACCAGGTCCCCTGACCTAGATTTTTTTGAAATGCCACATAGGGCTGGGCCTAGAGCTGCGGAAATGTAAGGGGGTGGGGACTATCCCATGTTTTATTATCTTATTACAGTTCTTTATTATTTAAGAATTTATTGGAAAAAAAACATAACAAAGTAGCATTTAATCAAGTGTAGAATAAATCTATTTAAATTATACAAGATTCATAGAACTGTGCAGCTACCATTACCTGTTACAAAGGAGGGTGACACAATAAGAACAGCTTAAGGGTGCATAATCAACCCGTTAGATGCCAGAGAGAACAGTGGTGTCATGTAACCTTAGCCACCAGTCAAATACCAGCTTTCCTCAGTTTAGGGTATTTACAGCAAAGAAAACGATTCCAGACTGGTTTCTATGAGTTACTGCACTTTGGGCATTTCTCATTGCCTTATTAACTGAAATAATGGCCTAGGAGTTTTAACAACATTTCAAGGGCCTCATAGTGCCTATACCTGGCTTAAAGAGTCGAATTGTCCTTAATTTTTTTCTGTATCTTTCCACTTTCCCCAAAATAATTGATTGAAATCAATGATATTTATGATTTGGTCTATAAGTAAGTAGGGCCAGTGGAGGAAACAGTAGATAGCTTTGTAACTGATTTATTGGGTCTTGGTGGTCACATCAGAAGCCCAAATAACTACATTCCCCCCCTTGTCCTTTCCCCTGAGGCCAGCTTTTTAAAAAATAAATATGCATTTATAAATGGAAAACTGGAAAACAGTATAAAGGGACATGTCATATGTCATGTGCTCTATACTAACACATCATATTCCAGCAACAAACCAAACAAATCTAAGTGTGCAGCCATTTCTTATTTATGTGGATGCAAGCAACAGTTAATATGAATTGAAGTGTCTAGTTATTCTGTAAGGAGCTGGGTTAGCACATGATAAGGCTCATATAGACAGGCAGTCAATGGTGAAGAGCAGCACATAGTGACCAATCAGATTTCACCATTCATAATGTTAGTATTGTGAGACCAATGACAGAAACTCACTGATGGGCTCCTTTGGGCAAACACACCATTAAATGTTCCTGTTTTTAAACAAAGGCTGAAGGGTCTGTCGCCACACTACAGGCAATGGAGCACTTTGTTACACCCGGTATATGTCTGCTTGCTGCTTTGTGTATCCTAAGTACTCTGTGAGGCCATACTATACACAGAATTTATTTTTCATCTAGTGACATATACTGTGTTAGGCACATGTCCGTGCAGCATCTTAGTTATTATTTTTCTGTGCATGGAATACATTAACTCTGAATACTGTACAGTGGTGAGCCATGGGTTCATGTAACACGTGTTTCCACATAAGCATAAGAGGCACAAGAAATGTGATGCTTTTTAGTAGACCCTACAATCCAGTTATAGTAAGATCTTTATGGTTGATATATATATAAAAAACATTACTATGTTGTACTGGAAGAGTATGACGCATTTACCCAATGTATGTGCGAATGTATACATACATTACTATTTTCAACTGAGGAAGGGCAATGTTCTTTGTGGTAAATACTATTTGGGGCCATGTTTTTCCTTTCTTTTCAGTATAATTGTATTATGCTGTATGTCACTAGTGACGTGGCTCAGTGAATGTCACAGTGAAGTGTAAAGTCAGGAAGCATAGCAATATTAGGAGATTGCAGTCATTATTTAAAAAATTAAATTAAATTATGTTTTAGTTAATCTACCAATATATTAAAAATGTAATTTTGTAAACAGTGGGTAATATACAGAACCATGAACAAAATCAGAGATGTACGTTGAAAAGCTCACACATGAAGGAAGATGGTTTTAAAGGTTTTAGAGCAGTTAGACATTATTGCACTCGGAGAGTGGCGTGCACACAATAGCCAAAGAAATGGAAACAATGATCAAATAGACATAAGCACTTTAACAATGAACAAGAAAGAAGTAAAGTATCACTTATTTCCCCTTACTATCTCTGCTTTCCTATACAAAGACAATGCAAATCAAATGGCTGCTAATACTATGCACCATCATGATGTAAAAATGTATTTTTCTCCTAACAGACAACAGTGACCAGTTACCTCCAGAAAGACGGAACATAAGTAGTTATAATATATATGGCTGACCTGCCAGTGATTGACTCTGTCATCTGTCCTCTTGTCAGCAAGATGGAATTGGCTGATTTGTTTCCTACTATATTGTGATATGATAGGACTTTGAACTCATGGTCAACCAGCCTTGACAAAGTCTGAATATCTCAAATATGGATATATGTGTATCTGAGGCCAGCCAACCTACAGAGCATGTAGTTTATGAAACAGACCAGTCATGACAATTATCCTGTCAAGATTGAGACATATGCCAGAATCAACAAACAATCATTGTTCTAAACCGTTCCACTGTGATCTTATACACCCAGTAGAAGAATATTTTAATATTAATTTAAACTGGCAGCATAGGGTATTATTTTGCTTCTGTAAATAAAGGGTTTGCCAATGAAAATACAACATTGTTGCTAATTAATGTATATTTTTTAATGAATTTTGGATCACTGGTAACAATAGTCTAGGAAACTTACATGAACGCCTCCCAGCTCTGATTGCAGGTTTTATCATTTTTATTAGCAGCAGAGCAATGGACTGATCTACAAATCCCATATATAAGTTTGTTCTTTTCAAACTGAACCAATGGCATTGTGTGCTGTACTATGCTATTGCTCTCACATATAGACCTAGCCAAGAAAAACTTCCAAATCCCACATAACAAACTGAATATAGCCTGCTGTCATTTATATTTAATTCAGGCAATGTGGCAGCATGAGCATATACAAATATTACAATGAATTTCTCATTGTATACATTTACATGGAACATACACAGAAAAACAAAAGCGACCAATTAAATGTCATATTTCACCCATCAAGTACAGTCAATGCAAAGAAAGATAATTGCTGATGAGTTGTTGCGAGTATTTGCTTTTAGATTTTCTGTATCTAGGCTCATTGTTTAAAATTTGACTTCCAGAGCACTCATTGTGTTACCTATTTTTTGTTACCAAAGTTTAAAAAAAAATACTCTAAGGCCTCGTACACACGATCGGACATATCCGATGAAAACGGTCCGCGGACCATTTCCATCGGATATGTCCGATCAGGAGTTTGATCCGATGGCGTGTACACACCATCGGATCAAATTCCCCGCCGGCGGACGGCGCGGTGACGTGTCGGTGACGCGGCGGTGACGTTGACGCCGCCACGTCACCGCCACGTCACCGCACCAGGAAGTAAAACACTTCCGCACATGCGCCGAATCCATTCGGCGGTGGCGCGGCGGCGGCGCGGCGGCGGTGCGGGACGACATGTCTGCTGGTAAGTGTACTAACCAGTAGACATGTCGGGCGGACAGATTCCCACCGGATAGATTTCAAAGCATGCTTTGAAATCTGTCGAGTGGACAAATCTGTCTGCTAGCCCATACACACGATCGGAGATGTCTGCTGAAACGGTCCATCGGACCGTTTTCAGCGGACATATCCCCTCGTGTGTACGAGGCCTAAGGAATAAAACAAATATTGTTAAAGATCAGTAGGGGATAAGAAACCACTTTATTTAATTCTGCGCTCCATAACAACAGGAAAAATGAAGGCTCCATCCACCCATCTGCAGAGCAGTCATTTATAGAAACTGATGAATGCTATGCCCTGATGTGTGTCCCCATGATGGAATTCTTCCCTACCTGTCTGAGCTGTGATTTATTTGTCTCCACAGAGCTGCCAGTCAGTAGAATTGGACAACCAGAGAATAGCAAAGATAAATTAAGCTAGGTTAGCTTTCTCTGTAAAGATTGTTACTATGAGTTTAGTATTGCTACATAAATGCCTTTAGTTGGCTTTCAAGCTACTGTTTCCAATTTTATGCTGGTTGCTGTTCTTTGTAGCCATATCTCAGCGTCATTCAAGTTTATGTTTATTCCCTGGGGATACACAAAGCTGCTTAGTGGATACAATATTTTCTGGAAAGAAGCTCAGCAGTCAGTGGTAGGACTTTCCAACCTTAGGTGTGATTTCTTCCTATAACTTTGGGGTTGATTTTGAGTACCAGTATGGAGTCATATTCTACCAAAACCAAGATACACTCCATTAATAATCCTGTAAATTAATTGCTAATTTTCCAGATAGCAGCAAATAGGTTACCCCTGCACTGAGTATGCTCACTGATACATTTAAAGTGATAGGAAAGCAAAGAGCCACCATACCTGGTGACTACAGCAATCCTTTTGTTTAGTTAGAGTAGGGGCGTCTTCTACTAAGCCTGATAATCATTGGGTCTGTTACATAGTTTGCAGGACAGTAAGGGGATGTATATAATCAAATAATAATAAGAGTGAACTTATTGTGCATATTATTAATGTTTTGTTTATAGAAATTTCAATTAGGGCAGCTTACTTGAACAAATTAAGAAACTGCTAATTAAGACATTACCTGCTTCATTTACAAAAAAAGGTGCAGCGTCATGTAGTGTAAAATTCTCTGGAGTTTCAGTCCTAGAAATGAACTTTGTATTAGGTAATATGCCTTAAATGTAACACAGAAAATATTATAACCATGCAGAATAGTGTTGGAGCACATATGAACCCCAATTAGATGGGAGCAAAATACTATGATCATTAATGGGGGTGCAGACTGCTTGATCATTTTAATTGAACCTTGTCTGTATAACTGAGTATGTGAAAAAGTATTTCATACATGTCTTGTCCCGTGCCTCATATACGTTTACAAGTGTTTAACTGTAATTAATTATACCGTATGCTTGTTTTTTTTTTTGACTATGTAATATAACGGTTTAGAAAAAAAAGTGTTTGTTTTATCAGGGATATGATAACACTGGAATCCATGATACAACACAACTCGGCTTTGAAGATCTTCCTGTGATAAATTCCAGCACTTTATTATTTAATAATTAAAGCATTACAATGTCTCACATGAACTGGTGGCTTTTTTTGGCCATGCGTTTAGTGCTCCCCCACCTCGCATTGCTATGTTTCGTGGCCCCAACCTCCAGCATATATTATCGGTATAAAATAAAGGTATTCAACCATAAAATAAAAATTAGAGTGTATTTTGTTTGCAGTAGCAGATACATAAATAGCCAATACACATATTTGATTCAATTTCAAGTCATGTTGGAAGAAAAGATCTATGGTGTAATCACTGAGCCCAGAGGGAATGTCCACATTTTAAAGGTAGGCATGAAATGTGGTATCTATCATTCAAAGGTTGCAATTTTAACTGTATTGTATTGTTAACATTTTCTGTAATATGACTTATAACATAAGAAATAAGTCTGGATTACAGAACACTTGGGCTTATGCAGATGATCAAAGCAATGTGCCTTCAGGTACATCTGCTTACTTTTGAGATTAGTTTGAGATGTTTGAGTTTCATCTAAATTTGCTAACTCTGTATCTGATCTGCATTCGACCTCCTGAGCTCATCAACCTTGCATACGCTTCTATGGGAAAAGAAGCAATATTGACATGAACAAAAGCAGGTGTACCCTTATGCTGGCTATAGAAGGGGCAGCTTTGTTGCTTTCATTCAACTTTTAACTGCAAATGTTTCCTGTGATCAAGTTGTATAATAAAGTTAAACAACAATTGAGTTAGATTATGGCAAAGATGATTGATTTCCACTGCATTTCCAGTATTGGAAATTGGGAAACGACTGCAGTTCAAAAGTGGTTGAAAGTCACCAAATTGCCAAGTGTATGGCAAGCATAAATGTTGAACTGATTAAATACATGTGTGAGCCTCACATTGTACATTTGGAAACCACAATAAAGATACAAATACAGTAAAACCTTGGTTTAACCACTTAAGCCCCGGACCAATATGCTTCTAAATGCCCAAAGGCGTTTTTACAATTCGGCACTGCGTCGCTTTAACAGACAATTGTGCGGTCGTGCGACGTGGCTCCCAAACAAAATTGGCGTCCTTTTCTTCCCACAAATAGAGCTTTTTTTTTATGGTATTTGATTGCCTCTGCAATTTTTATTTTTTGCGCTATAAACAAAAATAGAGCGACATTTTTGAAAAAAATCTATATTTTTTACATTTTGTTATAGGCAAAATCGAATAAACTAAGTTTTAGTCAAACATTTAGGCCAAAATGTATTCAGCCACACGTCTTTAGTAAAAAAAAAAATCGCAATATAAAAAAAATTATCTACCAAGTGGCAACAGTGACACTAATACAGCGATCAGAAAACCGATTGCTTAGTGACACTGGCAATAGGGGGTAAAAGGGTTAACTAGGGTGGTGATCAAGGGGTTAAACCTTTATTAGGGGGGTACGGGGCTACCCTGGACCTAACACTAACTGCCTGCCACAGTAACTGTCACACTGATACTAAATGCAGTGATCAGTAAATATATAATCCCTGCAATCAGTGACACTGTGACAGGGAGCTGGGGGGGGGGGTGATCGGAAGGGGTTAAGTGTGCCTATGGGTACTGGTGTCAGTGTAGTGTTGGTGCGACTTACTGTGATGTCTTCTCTCCTCTCGTCAGATTAAAAATCCCGCCGAGAGGAGAGCTGACATCACTTCCTCTGCCAGTGTTTACATTACACAGGCAGAGGAAGTGCAGGGCGGGGGCTCTGCTGATTCGCTGGGAGCGATCGCGAGGGCGCGGACAAAAACGAACAGCCGCCCCCTCATCTCGGATCGCTCCCAGAGGTAAGACGCATGTAGCGGGGGGGTCCCGATCGGACCCCCGACCCGCAAGAAGGCAGGGACGTACATGTACGCCCATCTGCCTGTATGTGCCATTCTGTGGACATACATATAAATGCGGCGGGCTTTAAGTGGTTAAAAGCGTTTTTCAAGACAAGCTACATTTAAAAAAAAAATGTGACTTGATATACAAGCAATGTCTTGATATAAGAGTTGTCTCATGTCACAACAGAATATAAGAAAGAAGAGAGGTCTATGTGGACGGCTTTACTTCAGATGCCTGTATACTTAGATTTGCCTCTTTTAGTTATCAACCATGTGAGTTGCTAAATGTTGTACCTTCATTAGATGTAACCATATTGCTACACTTAGAGGTGCCTCTCTTCTCTTTTATACTCTGTAGCTCCTCCTGGATTTTGCTTCTAATCCCGTTGTTGAGGCTTCTATTTGTGAATGGACATTTTATGGTTACACAACCTATCACATTGCTATAATTTTTTTATATGGACTATAAACTGAAATACCTATGAATAAATGGTCGTGGAAGAAATCATCCGAGTTTCCATTATTCCTTATGGGGAAATTTGATTTGATATACAAGTGCTTTGATTACAAGCATGCTTCCACAAGGAATTATGATCGCAATCCAAGGTTTTACTGTAACATCTTGCTCTAAATGTCCTGCAATTGCTCATTTTATTTAATCTAACGATGTTTGAGAATCCCATAGACATGTCCAGTTAAAATAATATGGCTTCTAGTAACATTTTCTATAGGGCAGGGCTCAAAATTTCAAGTCCTGAGCTACTAGCCAGGCCTCAAGAGTTACTCGCCACCAGTTGCCCCACCTAATTCATACACTGCCCTGCGCCTAATTGCACCCGTAAATACGCCCTCGTAGATTATATCATGGAATGACACTGTTAAATGTTTTATGCAGAATCAAGTTACACAATTACATATTACCAACAACAACTTTAACAAAATGGACAGGGCACTGGGGGCAGACCAGAGGGACAGGGCACTGGGGGGCAGACCAGAGGGACAGGGCACTGGGGGCAGACCAGAGGGACAGGGCACTAGAACTGGGTCTCCTCCCCATTCTCTTGCTGTTTCCTCTGCAACTCCCATCCATCCTCTCTCTCACTCTCCTATTCATCTCATCATCAGGAGCCTGTGTGTGTGGCTCCACGCTTGCATGTCCCCACTTCCCCCTTTTATTCAGCCTGGCAGAGAGGAGAGCAGCTGCAGCACAGCGGGAGGGAGTACAATCCAGCGCTGAAATCCACACAACTGCACAGCCATTGACACCATAGCACAGCACACACTGACACCGCACAGCACACATTGAGACCAGTCTGTTCACAGTGCTCAGGCTGAACTGTTGGACACTTACATAGAGCACAAGGAGAAGAAAACTGCACAAACTGGAAGGCTGCCGCTCTCATGTCAAGGCAACTTTAAGTGAGCGCTGTAATTTTCGCAATCCTCCACCTCACTCATTACTTCCTGCTCCCTGCTCTCTAGCTACATTGGTCGGGGGGAGGGGGGCAGGCTCAGAGAGGTCATACTGTTAGGTCCCATGGCTTAATGAGAATTGTAAGGAGAGCTCGTGTGTACTGCTCTGCCTGTTCGCGGCTCACCAGACTACTTTTCCCGAGCATGCACCTTTCCTCTTCGGCCGCCAATCTCATCGGACTCTAAGTGTAGGCACAGATTGGAGGTAGATTGGTCATGCAGCCCTGTCACTCGCCCCCAGCTTAAATCCACTCGCCGAATGCTAGTAGGCGAGTGAAAATTTTGAGGGCTGCTATAGGGTATATATTATACTGCATTACCTTGAATAGACAGAGCAGAGGAAGACAGGTAGTGAACTCACAGTACATTAGTCCACTACATTTTCTCCTATTATCAAGGTTGTCATAAAAAAGAAGGATCAGCATTTCCCGGCCCTTTATTTTCTACAAACACCTGTCACGATATGTGCTGATTGGTTTCAAAGAGATCATCTGAATTGCTATGCAGGGCTGGTTCTTTACAGCTATCAATGATTTCTATTTCTGATGTTGCATGCAAGTCTTTGCTTTGAAATTAGCTCTGAACATTACCATTAAACCTAATCAACTTTGATTTTACTAAAATTGAGATTAGGAGCCCACAAGCCAACAAAGCTGCTGGGGTGGTCACAATCATTATATGGCTCTGAGCAAAGATCACATATGTGTGCCTACATTTCTGTAGGTTGATGTAAGGAGTTAGGCTCCCAGTTCGGAGGCATGCTTTATTAGGTTAATGGAAATACTAAAGCTATCCTTATTGTTTATAATCTATAAATGTTAAATGTAAACTTACATGATTGTACTACTGTATAGGGGATTGCAAGAGGCTGAAATCAAGTCAAGGCTAGTTGCACTTACCTGATACCTTTAACAATTGACTAATGAATGCAGACCTTTTTTATAGTCTGGCTTTTTTATTTGCCTAAAGTGTAGTTTATGTTTCAAAACAGAATAATTTAGAGCCGGTTCACACTGGGGCAGTACGACTTGCCGAGTGACTCGGCAAGGTAATCTGCCCACGACTTCAGAGGCGACTTTCAATATGACTTCTGTATTGAAGTCAATGCAAGTCACCCTGAAATCGTCCCAAAGTAGTACATTCCTATTAGAATGGTTCCATAGTACAGAGCCCAGCGCAACTTGTCAGGCGGCTAAGTCACCTGACGAGTCGCCCCTGTGTGAACCGGCTCTCACTGATGCATATTTACAAAATGAACAATTCACTAATGCAAGTAGTTTTTTCTTCCCCTTAAAACAAAATAATCTTATTTTACTGATAAAACAGGAGTATGAAATACAAGGGGTCTTCAAAAAGTTTCTGCACCTTTATACTTTCATTAGAAACGGTAAGGGAGGAGTTTTGCTGATGACATTAAAGCGGATGGCCCATTAAAAAAATATATTAAAAGCCAGCAGCTACAAATACTGCAGCTGCTGACTTTTAATATTAGGACACTTACCTGTCCTGGAGTCCAGCAGCGTTTGCAGCAGAGGACGAGCATTCGCTCGTTTCTCTGCTGCTCCCCACTCCATCCACGGTGAGGGAACCAGGAAGTGAAGCGCTGCGGCTTCACTGCCCGGTTCCCTACGGCACAAGCGCGAGTCGTGCTGCGCCCGCGGATTGGCTCCCGCTGTGTGCTGGGAGCCGAGAGTTCCCAGCACACAACGGGAAAAACCTGTCTTTTGCCCGAGACTGCGGGCCGGAAGTGGGTGCAAATACCTGTCTTTAGACTGGTATCTGCACCCCCCTCCCCCTGAAAGGTGTCAAATGTGACACCGGAGGGGGGAGGGCTCCGATCAGCGGAATTTCACTTAAGGGTGGAGATCCGCTTTAAAAAGTAAAAATAGTGCTGGGAAAAATGCTTTGCAGAGGGGGGTGACTATGTAGAAAAGTAATGTCATTTGATTTTGAAATTCTTAATAAAAGGAGTTTAAAAAAGTATGTAGACTTTTTTAAGAACCCTCATGCAAAGAGTTTTAGGACTTCTGCTGTCCAGGCTTTATCTTTACAACAGGTCAAGCTGAATTGGCCCCAGGGTAATGCCATTTTACCTTTTTTGGTTTTAAAAAGAGTCCCAAATGATTAGAACTTAAAATTTCACAAAAGCTGGAGCAGGTTCCCTATGTATGGTCTATATAGTATAAAGGGGAAATAGGCACTTACATCAATATAAATGGAAACAGGCAGTTATATTGCATACTAGTGTATTCAGTGAAGCAGTAGAAAGGACAATGATAATATTTAAAGTACAGTAACTCTTTATCAATTAAAGTTTTACTAAACCCACAACAGTAATATCAGTCTGTATATGCAGTAAAGCATGCTTGTTATACTCACTATGTAACCTAAGTGGTTAATACTCTGCATTGTGTATAAAGGCTGTGTGATGCTGTCTCTCTGATCCTCCTCTTCTTCCACAGTCCCCAATCCATCTCCTGATACAACAGAACAGTTTGGTGTGTATTGCTAAAAAGTAGTTTTTTTTGGGAAAGTGCATGTGATCAGCACAGGGACAATCAGCACTGCCCAGACAGAGGGTAAGGGGTCTTACAGTCTGATCAGGGGAAAATGAAAACTCCTCCAAGTTTTAACCTGACACTGATACAAGTCACAAGACTGCTATAAAAAAAAAGATATTTAGCAGTTCATATTAACTGAAACTGTTGCATCCCCATGTTCTGTGTAGTGTGGGAGACCATGAATGGTGAATGCAGGGTCCTGGGTTTAGTAACCATGGAGAATTTGCCTGCCCAATGACCGGGCCATTTTTTCGCTCTAACTGACAATTGCGTGGTCGTGGGACAAAAACAAAATGTATTTCCTTTTTTTCCCACAAATAGAGCGTTCTTTTGGTGATATTTGATCACCTATTTGGTTTTTATTTTTTGCGCTATAAACAAAAAAAGAGCGACAATTTTGAAAAAAAAGCAATATTTTTTACTTTTTGCTATAATAAATATTCCCCAAAAAATAGTTTTTTCTCAGTTTAGGCTGATATGTATTCTTCTAAATATTTTTGGTAAAAAACAAAAAATCGCAATAAGCGTATACTGAAAAGTTTTAGTGTTTACAAAATAGGGGATAGATTTATGGCATTTTTATTAATATTTTATTTTTTACTAGTTATGGCAGTGATCTGCGGATTTTATTATGACTGTCACATTATGGCGGACACATCAGACGATCTTTAGGGTCCATTGTTATTTATACAGCGATCAGTGCTATAAAAATGCACTGATTACTGTGTAAATGACACGGGCAGGGAAGGGGTTAACCACTAGGGCAAGGAAGGGGTTAATTATGTCCTAGGGAGTGATTCTAACGGTGTGGGGGCTGGGCTTCCAGTGACATGACATTGATCACTGCTCCCAATGACAGGGAGCAATAGATCAGTGTCCTGTCAAAAGGCAGAATGGGGAAATGCCTTGTTTACATTTCCCTGTTCTGCAGCACCGTGACACGATCGTGGGACACTAGCAGAAATTGAGTCCGCGGGCCCGACGGGCACGGTCACAGAGCTTGCGGCATGACCAAAGGGGTGTACAGGTACATCACTTTGCGCAGCCGTGCCATTCTGCCGACGTACATGTTTGTGCGTCGGTCGGCATGTGGTTAATTATGCTCTAGTTTACTGAAATCAGATTAGTGAAAGATGGATTTTGGTTTCTTACTATCCTTTTAATGCATCTTAAATATTGCACTGTGTGTTAATCAATAGGAATCGTTAAATATAATAAAATGCAAAATTCTAGCATATAATGTTGTTAGTTATGGAAAGGGGGTGAGTGTAAATCCAGCTAAATAACATAATTTTCCTCTAAAGTAGTGCTTCTGAACCTCAGTCCTTTAGTACCCCCAATAAATCAGGTTTTGGGAATATGATTTTCAATAAAAGCCTTTTTGTAAATATAACCAAATCATAAATACCAAGCCATTGACACTGATTTAAAACGCAGTTCCATGTACAGTATTTGTAAACTTTAAATAGTTTACAGAGACCAAGCTGGTCCAAACAAATTATTATCTTCACTAATAGTGATGAGCGGAATACGCCATATTCGATTTCGCGATATTTCACGAATATACAGAAGAATATTCGCGAAATATTCGTTAATATCGAATATTCGTGATATTTTATCAAAAAAAAATGCAAAATTGATTGCGAAATTCTCGTCAACACGCGAAAACGGAGATCATTTCCTGGATTACTGAACTAATAGGCACTAAACACTAACTCTACTTACACAAACGTATATGACTAAACTAAAGCTAATTTTTTTTTGTTTTTTGTTTTTTTATACACAAAACACAGAAGGGCAGAGAAAGTATTCGCGAATATTCGCATTACGAATATTCGCATTGCGAATATTCGGCAACATAAAAGGATCGCCTCAGCTACTCGGCCCAGGGTCTCTAATCATACCAGCAATGCTTTTAGACGTCGATGGAGATCACTAGGATGTGATCTGTTTTAAAAATAAATTTGAAAAAATATTTATTCGCGAATACTCGAATATGCAATATTCGTAACGAATATTCGCAATGCGAATATTCGTGAGCAACACTATTCACTAACACATTCAGCAGCTGTCAGCACATTATGTGTATGTAGCCGCAGCTACATATAATATACAGCACTGTGTTCTGGCAATGGGACGGGGACCCTGTCCCACTGGCAAAATATAGAGCTGTATACCAGTCTTGCCAATTTCCCACAGCATTTTTTACAGACAAAACATTGACAATTCACTTGCGAAGAACATTTTTTACTGATAACCTGAAAAATTACAGAATTCCTATTAATAATAAAGACAATTGATATTTAAACACAATATGGAAACACTGATAATATCTATATCAAGTTTTACACTTAAAAAGTCAACACATCATGATAAACGACCAGCCCCTTGATATTTACAGACAGTTGTAAAAATCAGTGATACAAACTGTCCGTAAATTTACCGATGGTTGGCAACTCTGCTGTAAACTGTATGCAGCTCATGATACATACAGTTTATACTACGCTGGCAGCCGCTGCAGCTATTGTTCATTTGGACCAGCTTGGTCTCTGTAAACTATTTACGAAACACATGGAGTTAGACTTTAAGGGCCAGTTCACACCAGACGCAGTTCCGCACAGTTTTGTGTGCATTTTTTTCTGCACTAGAAATGCATGCACAGTGTTTTCCATGTATTTCAATGGCTCTAGTTGGCTCTAGTTCACACCATGCAGTCAGTTTCCCGTGCAGAAACTGACCGGAAATTGACTGCATGATGTGAACTAAAGCCAACTAGAGCCATTGGAATACATGGAAAACACTGTGCATGCATTTTTAGTGCAGAAAAAGTACACACAAAACTTTCTATTGGAAAAAGTTTGATGGAGCATACACACGGTCGGGATTCCTGACCAAAAGCTTGCATCTGAATTTTTCCGACGGGAAAACCAATTGTGTATACGGGGCATAAAACCTTTTCACTGTAAAACTCAAAAATAACAACAGCTTACAGAAGAAAAATAAAAATAAAAAAACAACAAAAAAGAAAGGATCTTTTTTTTTACACCAACCTTGTGATCAGAGCGAAGTGGGGTTCACCGCTTCAGGGAAATCCCAAGTGCACTCGTGGATCAGTCCAGGTATATGCGGGTGCTGGCAATGCACTAGGCAATGGAAATAACAAAGGACGGATGGACGGCCGCACACCGGAAAACTCTTGAGTTATCTTTATTGCAAAAGCATAAGCAGGCACCACAGATACACAGCAAGAATCAAAAAACTTGGTTAGTGCTTATTCATGGCCACCTTGTGATCAGCATGTACTCCCTTTAACTTTTGAACAAATGCTTTTTATTATGAGGACAAAGGGGTATGACGTTTCTTTGTTAACATAACTGATGAATGTCAGAGCTTGTTGCGGTGTGACATACCTACAGTAATTTTTACCAGCAAAAAAAAACATTGTTTAAACAGGTAAAAGGAGGTTCTGCTGACCGTGCAGCTATCGTTATAATTAAAATTGAGCCAAAATGGCCCAGTTTACTTTGAGCTGGGTATGCAGAACCCAGAGCAAAATCTTGCAAACGTCAAGCTTAGCACCGAACTTCACTGGAGTCTACGGAAGGTGAAGGAAATTATTTTGTTCTGTCCTTTTTCAAGGATTAAAGGCAAGATATTATTAAAGAAGGGCATTTCCTTAGAAGACATGTACCAATGCAAAAATAAAAATAAATTAATTAAAGAGAGAGTCTTTTCATGTGGCTTGAACAGCAACATTGAAAATACACAAATCCTTTATGTAACATGGGGAGATGCTGCCTTAAAGTTGCATGTGCTGTTGCAACAGTACAATATGGCTCTTTAAAAGTAACCGGGGCAAAAACAGTGAGAGGTTCTCCTAAAATTCTAACAAAACCCTTATCCAGGTATGCAGACTGGGTTGCCAGTAAAGGGAGTGTGTGGCTCCACTTTCCTTTCAACTTTGTAAGGTATCTTGCAAGTGGTGGTCAATTTTGGCAACATTTCAACTAAGCAGGAACTATTTGTCTTCTACTGTATTATATCCATGTCTCGCTTGTTCAACTATATTATTTCTGTCAAACATTCAACAATGACGTCCAAATATAATTATATTCCCCTAAATATTTTGTTACCAGGGTCAAATTGTAAACATGCTGAGAGCCTGAGCCAGCTGCTCTAGCCCCTCAACAGTCCAGTCTGAGCTAGCCTCTGACAGTCACTGCTCTGTACTCAGAGTGGACCCAAGAACTGAGTGATTTTTAAATGTTTAGCTTTTAGGGTAAAGCCAGCGGGGGACAGCTGCAGCTCAGATTGATGCTGCAGCCATCTAGGCGAGTATGAATGTTTTTTTCAGGATCCTGCACTTCTCTTTAAAGCAATAGTCAGCATGCATTCACGACAGATCAAAGTTGTCAAACACATCTGATTTTTTTTTTTTTTTTTTTTTTAATGGGGAGGTAAGCAAAAAGTTAGACAAAGGAGTGGCTGTGGATATAGTATACTTGGATTTTGCAAAAATATTTGACACAGTTCCCTACACGTGGCTTATGTGTAAGGTAACGTCTACAGGCTTGGAACATTCAGTTTGTAAATGGACAGAAAATTAGCTAAAAGACCGAATTCGTAGAGTCGTGAATAATGATTGCCACTCTGAATGGTCTAAGGTTATCAGTGGTGTACCCCAAGGTTCAATGTTGGAACCCTTACTTTTTAACATATTATAATGATATTTGGGATTGCCATTTCAGTGTTTGCAGATGACACCAAGCTATGCAGTGGAATAACGTCCTTACAGGATGTCTCCAATTTAGAAGTTGACCACAGTACACTATTTAATTGGGCAACTACTGTATGTGGAAAATTATGTATAATGTTGATAAGTGTAAAATTATGATCTTAGGGGCAAAACACATCCATGCATCAAATTTTCTTGGAGGAGGACAATTGGGGAAGTCAATGGTTGAGATGGATCTGGGGGTTTTGGTAGATCATAATCTCAATAATGGTTTCTGAAGCTAGCAAAATACTTTGTTGTAATAAAAAAGGTATAGTCTCCAGAGAGAGAGGCAGAATATTGCCCTGTTCAAATCATTACTAAGATTCTATCTAGAATATTCAATTCTGTTTTGGGGATCAGTTCACAAAAAGGATATGAGAGAACTGGAGAAAGTGCAGAGAAGAGAAACCAAACTGATAAGATGCATAAAAGAGCTCAGCTACTGTATGTCAGGTAAGATTAGCTGATCTGAATTTATTCTGTTTGGAGAAGACACAATACATTGGGGATATGATCACCATGTATAAATACATACAGTATCTCACAAAAGTGAGTACACCCCTCATATTTTTGTAAACATTTTATTATATCTTTTCATGTGACAACACTGAAGAAATTACCTTTTGCTACAATGTAAAGTAGTAAGTGTACAGCTTGTATAACTGTGTAAATTTGCTGTCCCCTCAAAATAACTCAACACACAGCTATTAATGTCTAAAGCGCTGGCAACAAAAGTGAGAATACCCCTAAGTGAAAATGTGTAATTTCAGTGTCGACACATAAAAAGATATAATAAAATAATAAATAAAAATTTACAAAAATGTTAGAGGTGTACTCACTTTTGTGAGATACTGTAAGAGGTCCATACAGTGACCACCCTGGTGTTAGTAGGTCATTACAGAGGGCAAGGGAACACTTTTATGCCGGAGGGAAAAGATTTTATACCTCTAAATGCAGAAAAGCTTCTTCACAGTAAGAGCTGTAAAAATGTGAAATAGACTCCTTCAAGAACTAGTTTTGGCCAGCTCAGTAGATTGATTTATAAAAAATAAATAAAAAAAAACATCTATATGCATTTCTAAATTTCAAAATATATTTGCATAATAACATTTATAATAAATAACACCAAGGGTAGTTTATCCAGAATTATCTGATTGCATCCTGGGTATCAGGAAGGATTTCCCCCCATTGGAGCAAATTGGATCATGCTTTATTGGGGTTTTTGCCTTCCTCTGGATCAACTGTGTTTATAGGATTGTGCATATGGAGGTTTTCTGTTTGTTTTATTTCTGTGGGTTGAACTAGATGGACTTGTGTCTTTTTTCATCCCTGACTATGTATGTAACTATGTAGTCTCGTCAGATTTGGAGTTGCTGCTAGATGAAATCTGTACCTGAGGACTTTCACTATACATATTTCCATGGTTCCACAATCGTTCAATTGATATGTGGTTTTTGAATTTTACCGCACCAGTCTTAGACTTGGGTGTTTAGACTTGAGTACGCAAAGCCCTGCCTCTATCAAAAAGAGCAACTCCACACAGAAAGACTTTACAAAACAAAGCATGGTAAGTCAGTAACAGGGAAAAGATCAGATACAAGATGACCACAGACACTACTAATGACTAGTGCTTTGCCTTTTGCTTCCTCTGCTTCCCATTTCACAAGAAGCATATTGTATAATATAATACCATATACAGTATAAACTGTATATACTGTATATATAATAATAATAATAATAATATAATTGTATAATATTATATGCTGCCAACTTATTTTGGTCTCAAATGGAGATGATGTCACAAAGATGTCCTTGCCATGCATCAGAAGTACAGAAACCACACAATCATATCTATTCACGGTTTGCTCCATAAAGTGGTATCACAGAAATGTATATAATAAATCTTGACTAGATAATATCCACCAAATGTACTGGTAAGTAAAGGACCCATGATTAGGTTCATCTTACCACTTATGAAGGAATTTATAGTCGTATAAAGTATGTGTCCATATATGATTCTACAATAGGCCTCTGTTGCCATCAAACATGTTCTCTAATGCATTTGCCCATTCTCACTATGGTGTGAAGTTGATTATAAACGAGCTCTAGTTTTTTGGGGGGTTTTGACCACATGCACCTTCTACCAAGAGCTATCCCCTGCAGTACATATCCTCCACAACAGGGTGCTACCATTCTTCTTGGTTGACTGATGGATGGTATTAATTTCACTTGCTTTGAGCCCAGGCTATCATGAACTCTGAGTCACTTGTGAAGTAAAAAATTACTGTACCCCCCTTGCCCGCCACCAAGAAAGAAGTACCTGTGACACTGTGTGGAGTTTGCTCTTTATTGAATGATGTGGTGTAGTGGATCCTTGCCCTCAAGCAATGTAATCATGGACACATTTCACTGGCATATGCTTCCAAAACAGTATGTTTTGTATATTATTCCAAAATGATTCTGGGGATAAAGGGGAATCCAGCCCCATGCTGACAATGACAACAAATGGGCCAGAAGGAACAATTTAATTAAATTGCTGAGCATAGCCTGAATGTTGTTTGTGATGCCCAGTGAATGTAAAATGCTAGCTGTTAGGCCTCGTACACACGATCAAATCTGTCTGCTGGAAACGGTCTGCTAGACCGTTTCAGCAGACAGATTCGATCGTGTGTACGGGCAAACAGACGGATTTGGCCACCCGACAGATTTCAAATCATGCTTTGAAATCTGTCGGCTGGGAACCCGTCCGCCCAACATGTCTGCTGGTTAGTATGCTAACCAGCAGACATGTCTTCTTGCACACGCGGCGAATAATTTCGACGCATGCGCGGAAGTGTTTTACTTCCTGGTGCGGTGACGTGGCGGCGTCAACGTCACCGCCACGTCACTGACATGTCAGCGCGCTGTCTGCTGGTGGTGATTTTGGTTTGCTCGTGTGTACACGCGAGCAAACCAAAATGCCAGCAGACAGATCTGTTCAAATCGGTCAGTCCAACCGATTTGAACAGATAGATTGACTCGTGTGTACGAGGCCTAAGTGTAGAGATAAAGTGTAGAGATACACCTTTTTCATGGTGCTTGGCAAGTGCCCTGTGACTGATTGAAAAAAGTGAGGCGTCTATGGCCAGCCTAATTAGTGATGAGACTGAGGCCTTGTACACACGATCGAATGTGTCTGTTCAAATCGGTCGGACCGACCGATTTGAACAGATCTGTCTGCTGGCATTTTGGTTTGCTCGCATGTACACACGAGCAAACCAAAATCCCCGCCAGCAGACAGCGCGCTGACGTGGCGGTGACGTGGCGGTGACGTTGACGCCGCCACGTCACCGCACCAGGAAGTACAACACTTCCGCGCATGCGTAGAAACCATTCGGCGCGTGTGTGAGAAGACATGTCTGCTGGTTAGCATACTAACCAGCAGACATGTCGGGCGGACGGGTTCCCAGCCGACAGATTTCAAAGCATGCTTTGAAATCTGTCGGGTGGCCAAATCCGTCTAGCAGACCGTTTCCAGCAGACAGATTTGATCGTGTGTACGAGGCCTGAGAGGGTGAGCTGAGGGTAGAGAGATAGATTTGGGTGTCGTCAGCATAGAGATGGTGTTGAAAGTTGTGAGAGGCCGACCCAGGGAGGAGGTGTAGATAGAAAATAGAAGGGGTTTGTGATAGGAGTCTTGGATGAAGAGGAAAGAAAGAGATGGATTTGTAAATGGTGCACTGAGACAGGTAGGAAGAGAACCCATAAAGAGCAGAAACTTGGGGACCAAGTGATTGGAGTTTTTTTGAAGAGAAAGAGCAAGTGTCAACTGTATAAAGGCAGACGAATGGTCTACTGCCGCGTACACACAATCGGAAATTCCGTGTAGAAAAATTTGGATTTTTTCCAGACTGAATTTTGGCTTAAACTTGTCTTGCATACACACGGTCACACAAATGCTGTCTGAAATTCCAACCGTCAAGAACGTGGTGACGTACAACACTACAACGAGCCAAGAAAAATGAAGTTCAATGATTCCGAGCATGCATCGAATTGATTCCGAGCATGCATGTTTTTTTTTGCATCGGAATTGCATACAGACGATCAGAATTTCCGACAAGAACTTTTACCGTCTGAAAATTTGAGAACCAGCTCTCAATTTTTTGCTGTCGGATATTCCGACAGAAAAAGTCAGATGGAGCCTACACAGTCAGAATTTCCGACCAAAAGCTCACATCAAACTTTTCTTGTCGGAATTTCCAATCGTGTGTACGCGGCATACTAGCATAAGTACAGGGTTTATCACTGTGTGTGTTCGGGGACCTGCACTCACACCCACACGGGTATCATGTTGGGAGTAATAGCTGTGTCTGTGCAGCTACTGTATTCCAATTGACATGAATGGGACTGCCTACATACAGATGAATATAACACCTGTGCATCCCATGCAGGCAAAACAATTATGACTATGCAGGCAAAAATTAGGGTTCTTTCTGAGTTTGCTAGGGGTTTCTTGAGCTGTGCCCACCATTTGATGGTGCCTGCCTTCCAGAGCCAATGTCATTTGGCAGTGCCAGCAGCATAAGAGCAATGATCTTTTGAGTAAAGGTGACAGTCTGACCACTACTGTAAGATTTGCATTCTTCCTACCGGCCACCAATGCAAGAAACTTTTCTCCTGGTACTGAACCGGTACTTAAACTTTAGTAAGGGTTTCCTGAGACCAGAAAATAAATTTAGGGTCTCCTCTGGGGTAAAAAAAAGTTAGAGAAGGCATGCCCTATAGTAGTTATTATGTGGTATGGGACCAACATTAGTTTAGTTCTGTTAGATAGATTCTGATTTTCAGTCCCATGATAGATACAGTAGATATGATAGATTCGGGATGATATCAAAAATAGTTCATAAAAAAGTTAAAAATCTAACCACAAAATACAAAATTTAAATTATTGCAGCTTACCTGTTCTTACATATGGGGTGGCCGCATTATTTTCATTTTTTTTACCTGGCAATCCTACAGACATTATGCTTTCTGTCCTAATATGACAAAACTCCCTACTCTGTAAATGACAAAAAGTGTGCTAAGACTACAGAACACCTCCCTATCTGCTCATTTCTATACCACGGAGAGTGGGGCAGTCAACAGAGTGAACTAAGGCAGGGCTGATAGCAATGTATGAGATTACAGTGCATCATTGTCAGCTCACTGCAGAAAGTTGATTTGGCAGACTGTGAAACAAGATCTTGAGTGTGTACAGTATGATAGACTACTCCACACTTGATTTTGCTTCAACAGTAAATTAGTACTGCACATTCTGTAAGGAACTTTTAGGGCTTGTTCTCACGTGTGGCCAGAAGAGGGAAGTTTTACTGCCCCTTCTTAACCCAACACAATGGCCGGAGGCGGAGGGGTTGTACCCATGCCCTGGAATCATTTATAAAAATGTTTGCATTCGGCAGGCGGTACCATTATCGAATGCAACCATCCAAGTGAATGTGGTCATGCCACAAGCGCGCTGCAGCCACGTGCAATGTATGTGGTTGTGGTGCAGTGGTGGAGGCTTTTCACAGTTAGAATGTGAGGTGAGGTGATATTTTGCCTCCCAGTCACCTGCAACCCCTCCTCTGAAAAGCGATCCACCACTAATTGCTTTTTAAAAGGGCAGACACCAGTGCAAACAAGCCCTTATGGAACAGTTCATGCTGAAAAGTCTAGACTACTAATAACAATACAAATGATTCTCCAGTGTGCATAACTTTTTATTGCTTTAAAACAGCATGTTATAGGCCCATTCTCCCCTCCATGTACTTGGTTGTCATATCAACTTAATTTAGAAAGGAGTACTGTAACTGATTCAGTATTATAGTCATTAAGACACAAATATGACATTGATAATCTTCCTTATACAAGAATACTTCCTCAATTCCATATTCTGATTAGAAAACATAGTATGGTCATTTTTCCAATCACTTTTGATTGTTTTTGTTCCTTTTATGATGAAATGAATGGGGAGAAAACGGATTTGAAAATGGTTATTTTTACTTGATGGAGTTGTAGTGAGCATGTGTGGTTTGTAATGATTTTGTTTTTAATCAAGTCTTCTAGTGCAACCTTTTTTTTCAACCAGTAGAATTACTGCACTAATGTAGAATTTAAATAAATAAAAATAATCAAAAATTGGTAAATAAAAAATATTAAGCTGCAGGGAGGTTGACGTGCTGACATCATCACCTTTGTTTCCATAGTGGACAGGTGATTGCAAGCCGGCCGGCTTACCATTTGATGCTTTTAACTTCTGCTTTTTCATAAGTGTTACCTTTTATGCTTCATAATAAACCTTTATACGATTTACACTATGTTGAGCTTTTCTCATTCTGCGTAAATGCTGTTGTATACATTTTGATTGCCTGACGATCAAGGTCCTCTGGTTGCCTGCCTACAGTCTATGCCCAGTCATTCAAACTTGTATAGCCATTGTCCTCACTGCCTCTGGATAAAGACCCCATTGGATGCACTAAATACAGGCTTTTTTAAGCTTGCCTCTGGTAAGCTCACATCTTATGTGGTGGAGGTGCACATCCCTTTTTTGGTGTTTGTCCTCAAGAATTCTCACACCTTTGTTTGCAATATTGGGACTTCTTTGATCAATATCAGTCACAATTGATTTTCAGTTTATGTCATATTTGTTTTTTTGGTTATTGTTTTAGCGCAGCTTTTTTCCCCTTATTTTTTTCAACCAGGATGCCCAGGCCTGCTGGGGTGCCTTCAGGGGTCTGTTGATAAGGAGGACATCAGGTGTGTGCACAGCATTCTTGTTTGGCGCTCTCCGTCAGCACTGGGGTCACAATAGCTGAGTGAAAGAGAGAAACAGAGGGAGAGAAACATTGGAAAACTAGTCAATACCAGTGAGCAAAGGTGTATTTGCTTTGGATATATCACCTCTTATGCCTTGTACATACGATCAGAATTTCCAATGAAAAAAGTCAGACGGAAATCTTTGACCTGATATTCTGATCGTGTGTGTGCCCCATCTGACTTTTTTCCGTCGGAATTTAGAAAGAGAACATGTTATCTTTTTTTCCAACTGGATACATTTGGGAATTCTGTTCGTCTGTAGGGAACTCCAAAGGAGAAAAAACATGCATGCTCAGAATCAATTTGACGCATGCTCAGAAGCATTAAACTTAATTTTTCTCGGCTCGTTGTAGTGTTGTATGTCACCGCGTTCTTGACGGTCGGAATTTGGTGTGACAGTGTGTATGCAAGACAGCTTGAACAGAATTCCGTCTAAAAATTCCGCCGGAGTTTATCCCGACGTAAAATCTGATCGTGTGTACAAGGCATAACATTGGGTGTCCTATGTATGTGAATGCTGCCCTGTTATGAAAACATTTCAGTTTAGTTTTTACATTCTAGATTTAGGAGCCTCGGGATGGTGCATAATTCTATGCCTAAATTGTGTGATAAAGGGTGACTTGACCGAAAAAAAATTGAGAAACACTGGTCTAGTGTGCAATGGTAAAGACTGCTTTTTTTTAAAGCCTACGAGTTAGATCTCTTTCATGTTTGTCCTGTATTGGTGTCACAGCTCCCAATCTAAGAGATTTTCCCTTACTTCCTGTTGTGTCAAAAACCCATCACCTGAACAGAAAATGAGGGGACATCTCCTTGATGGGTTCCTATGCACTATTCCCAATCCCAATGCACACATTCCTGTAGAGATGACTGTATTTGTAAGTGGATGCTGAACCAACCACCGGCTGGAACCGTGTGTAGCCAGAGAGAGTAATGTCACCACCAGCACACCTCTTGGAGATCTTGGTGTGCTGGTAACATTACTCTCTCTATCTCCTTGATGGGAACACAGAGAGCAATGAAAACCTGAGAGGTTCTAAAATTTCCCCAACCAAGTAAAAAAAAAAATGTGTTGCTTTAGCCCCATCGGATAGGTTTTCATTCTAATCTCATCTCCTGTATTGCCTGACCCCTGGTAAATACACACAAAGTGGTTGAAAATGTTCCCAATGGAGACACAAAGGTCAATAAAAAACCTGACATAGGTTCTAACCTTTTCTCACTATATCCAAAGCGAAGATATAAAGTTATGTCTTATGACTTTAAATATAGTTCATAGATATACAGAATTCAGCTCACTCCATACAGCAACAGGACACATCATCAGCAGACAAGCTAGTTTGAAATGATGAATGATGCTACTTAGAACAGAAACCAAATAAACTGCAATATCACCATTTTAAGGTCTCATGCACATGGAAAGTTAGTAGATCAAAAGTCCTCAAGTATAAAATTCCTGTCACTTTCCTGCTCCTGAGGAGCCAAATGTGGCGCGTTCTGCCAGGCATACAAGTTAATTACCATATGCTGCCATACATGTGCAAATGCCAATGCTGGCTAGCAGACAGGTTTTTCCAGCAGACAAGTTTTAAAGCATGCTTTAAAACTTGTCTGCTGGAAACCCGTCCGTCCGACATGTCCGCTGGTTAGTACGCCTAACCAGCGGACAAAAATCCCCCGCATGCATCATATGGATTTGACGCATGCATGGAAGTTTTTTACTTCCTGGTTTGGTGACCTGTCGGCGTCAACGTCACCGCCACGTCACGTCACCGCGCTGTCTGTTTTTGCAACCATCAGACCAAAACAGCCCAGCAGACATATCCGATGAAAACGGTCCGTCGGACCGTTTTCATCGGATAAGTTTGATCGTGTGTACGCGGCCTAACTCTTCGAGTTGCATTAAGCTTGAGGACATTTCAGTTACTCAATGTTTAGAAATGCAGACAGGAGATTTATTTATCACCCATGAATAAAATTTACAAGAACTCTCATTACTGCCTGCGGCTTGAAATGTTGCTATTCATGGGTGATCAATAAATGTCTTATTTGGAGACAGTGTGCATTATGGATTTAAAATGTAACCTCCAAATCTTTAGTAGAAACCCCAAAATTATATTTTAACATTTATCTGGACACATTAGTTATTTTGGTGAAGTGCTACATAATTTCTCTTGATCTTTCTCTTGATCTTGTAGTGTTGAATGTTATACAGTTTTATGGCCCGTACACACGATCCGAAAATTGGACGAAAAATACCGCTTTCGAAGTAATCGTACGATAATCGGATCATTTCGAGAGCAGATTACGACAATACTAGTAAAAATATACTTTTCATTATCTGCAAATAAAGAAAAACTGAATTTAGTATCAAAGACTCAGTATCATCACATTACCACTATTATTATCAGCAACAAAGATATTTACAATCAATAATTTTGCCATTATTAATAATTCAACGCTTAAAATTTATACTCAAAGTACCTATTTAATTCAGCTTACATTTATATATTATAATCTTTAAGACAGTTATACAAAAAGTTAAATCCTTCATATTTACAGTAATGCCAAATCGTGATCTAGTTCTATTACATAGGCCAATGATAAAATTAATTTGCACAAAAATTGAATTGTACCTGAAGTGTTTATATTTTTCCTAACTTTTCCACAAGTGCTGCGTACAGTAAATTGCCACTAAAATACACAATATTATTATTAATCCAGTTCAGTAGTTGGGAATGCTTTTGCTACTGAGAGGCCCGGAGTTGTGGTTTGTGCAGTTTCAGTGTATTTAGCACAGCACAAGGCAGGGAAACAGATGCAACAATGCAGTCACTGGTAAGGAAGACAACGTTTTCACCACATAGGTTACAACCAGAGTATGATGCCATCATCAGTCACAGAATGGGCTAAGGGACACTTTTATAAAACAAAATCATTTTAAAGTTTTACCTTTAAAATCAAATTGTGGACAGTGATAAAATACAAAAATCAGTATGGCTCTGTATTCATTAATACATCATAACATGTTTTAAATGCTACCAGTGCAAAATCATGAATTTGGCTTGCTGTCAGCCTCATGCAACCTCTGCACAGCATTACTCAGACTGGAAGAGGAAACTGCAGCACTAACCAAAAAACTGTGCAGCATGCAATTGTGCTAAGAACATGCTGACAGAACAGGATAGCAGAGTGGACAGAGGGATGACCTGATTAGTCTGTTGCTGCTTCATTATTGTCAAATTATCATATTGGGTTGGAAGGACAACACTGTATATCATCCTTTGCAACAAAGAAAGTGGCGTCATCCCTCTGGCTGAGCTGTTTGAGAAATAAATAAATCTCACGACTAGATGAAAAAAAAATGCAAACCCTTTGGCAATTCTCATGTACTTCATCTATGTATTTAACTGATTGCTTGGAGTTTAGATTTGATGGCAATCAATATTAGAAATCTTTGGACACACATTTTCACAGCTTAAGGACCCCTTTTCCATCAGAAGATTTGATTAAAAACAAATGGGTTTAAGTGACTAAAAAATATTAGGCCCAGAATCAAGGAGAACAGTATAACAATTAAGCAGACCCCTGACCCTATCTATTTTTCACAAAATATTAATAGCGCATATGTTTTGTCTTTTATTCTTCTGGGGAAAAATGTTTAAGGATGAATTTAAAGCAGAATTGAAGTCACTCTCTGGGAGGGATTTACTAAAACTAGAGGGTGCAAAATCTGGTGTATGGTAGCCAATCCACTGTACCAGTGCTCCCCCAAGAGCTCCTTTCTTGGTCTCCCTGCAATATAATGCCTGGTGCAGCCATGGGCATGCATAGGATTTTCTCCCATAACATAAATTGTGTGAGCAGGGCTGGTTAATATTTTCAAATAAGTACAATTAGGTTCACCATAAGCTTTTTCAAATTGACATATGCGCATAGACCTCAATTTGGCCAGTTCCTGCTGAACTGCCAAGTTTCCATACATGCATTGCATAGGTGTGAACCCAGCCTAAAAGGAAATACGTTTCCTTCCTGATATTTCTCTTTCCTGTACATGTCTGTATATTTACCTAACGCAGCGTACACACAATTGAAAATTCTGACAACAAATGTTAGATGTGAGCTTTTTTTTGGAAATTCCAACCATGTGTTGGCTCCATCGGTAATTTGCTGTAGGAATTTCCGACAAGAAAAATTTGAGAGCTGGTTCTCAATTTTTCCGACAGCAAAAGTTCTTGTTGGAAATTCCGATCGCTTGTATGCAATTCCGATGCACAACAATCCTACGCATGCTCAGAATAATTGAACTTCATTTTTCTCGGACATTCGGAATTTCCGACAACATTTGTGTGACCGTGTGTATACAAGACAAGTTTGAGACAACATTCTGTCGGAAAAAAATCCAAAAATATTGTTGTTGGAATTTCCGATCGTGTGTACGCGGCATAAGACTGCTGAACCAAAACAGAGCACTGTCATATGCAAAAGAGAAGATAAGCACTTATATTTCTGTCACAGACTTTTAAGCCGCGTACACACTATCAGTCCATCCGATGAGAATGGTCTGATGGACCGTTTCCATCGGTTAACCGATGAAGCAGACTGATGGTCAGTCGCCCCTACACACCATCGGTTAAAAAACTGATCGGGTCAGAATGCGGTGACATAAAACACAACGACGTGCTGAAAAAAATGAAGTTCAATGCTTTCAAGCATGTGTCGACTTGATTCTGAGCATGCCTAGATTTTTTAACCGATGGTCGTGCCTACTAACGATTGGTTTTGACCTATCGGTTAGGAATCCATTGGTTAAATTTAAAACAAGTTGGCTTTTTTTTAACCGATAGATAACTAACCAATGGCGCCCACACACGATCGGTTTGGTCCGATGAAAACGGTCCATCAGACCGTTCTCATGGGTTTAACCTATTGTGTGTACGTGGCCTAAGGCTACTAAGAAAAGAGTCCACAGTGCCAGGTCAGAGTCAAAGTACAGATAGCCAAAGACAGATCAGAGCAAAAGTACATGATACTATTGTGAACCTGGTCTCCATTACAATTACTATGAAAAATCATCTATTGGTCTTCTGTTTTTTTCTTTGATATCATTTGCAAAACCAAAAGATTATGGAAATAATTCTCCTTTACATGGGTCTGACCACCACTAAACACCATGTCAGAGGTCACCGCTGTTTGTTTTTTTCCCCTTTTCCCCTTGGTTTTCTTATAATCCTTCACTAATTTATATTAATTTACTTATTTAGTAAATTATCTATCCAATGTCAGGAACGAATGCAAGCATACATGGCAAAAAATTGTTTAAGCTGGCACTTTGCAGAAACAGGGTCTTGTATTTAACGCAGATATGTGTGGAGTTATCGGAGTATGGGCAATATAAAAACAATCAATTGCGCTTCCATTCAAAATTCAAAATGTTGTGTCATCAACGTTCAAGTTATGCGGTCATTATGGCAAACATCACCCATACCAACTGGGCCCAACTTATTTTCTGGCTGAAAGTCAGATGGCTTGAAAATATGGATCCAGTGTTCTCCAGTATCATTTTGGAGGGGTAAATTGTCAGACAGAAGCATTACAATATGCAGTTCCATATACTATACTTAATAGGAGTCCCAGGAGAGTCAGGGAGAGCATATTACTCCATCATTTCTTCCGTAGGGGCTAAAGTAAAGGAGTAATTTGCTCTTTCTAAAAAGATATCTTAGATGAAATAGTTGTAAACTGATGTAAACAAAAGTGCAAGAACAACTCTCGAAGAGAAAAGTGATGCAATTAGTTGTTCTCACGTAGAGCATGACTTTTAGCAGGCAATGGTGGACGAGGCTTAGGTGCAACGATTTCCGGCCGAGTGACACTATTTGGAGCCATGGCTGACAGAACGTTCTTAACTGCAGCTTTTTCAAGAACAGCAGGTTTCCTCTCCGAAGTGGAATATGTCATAGATCGTTGACGAACAGCAGGATTTTTGCGAGGGGCTGGCTCAGGAGGTTTATGAGGCCGATTCTGACCTGGTGGAGGATTAGAGCCAGTGTTGACTGGACCATATAATGGATTATCAACCATTTCTGGTATGTCAGCTGAGGCTGGAGGGCAACTGCAGAGAGATAATTTATTAGTGAATAATAAAAAAGAAAATGGCATTTTTGTGCTGTGACTATAAATGTACATTGGGAAAGAATGTCTCAAATTGTGAATTTTACCATGCGTTACTGCAAGGTATAGGTCTGAAGGGAAAGGGTTTAGTTTTGTAACACAAAGGATTCACAATAAATAATTATACAGTATTGAGGGTTCTTCACAGTGCTGATGAGCTGACTCAGGTCTAGAAGTATTTTGAATATCTTGTGACTGACTAGCTACTAAGAAAGGCCTTAACCTCCCTGCCGTTAATCCCGAGTCTGGTTCGGGGTGGAAATCCAGTACCATTAGCGGTATCCCCGAGCCTGACTCGCGTTCGCATCGCAGTATCCAGTCGGAGTTTACTTACCTTGTCCCCTGAATCCTGCGATGTCCACTGTGTGATCAAACTGTCTCCTCGCTCAAAACACAGTGCCCTGAGTGCTGTCGAGCTCCATTCCCTGCGACGTTACGACGCACGGGGGTGGATATCGGCGCCAAATTCAAAAAAATAAAAGAACAGTACACATACAGTATACTGTAATCTTACAGATTACAGTACTATATAAAATAAATACACACCCCCTTTGTCCCTAGTGGTCTGCCCAGTGACCTGCATGCACTTTTATATAATAAAGACTGTTCTTTCTACCTGGAAACTGTAGATTGTCCATAGCAACCAAAAAGTGTCCCTTTATGTCAAAAGTGCTTTTAGACCAGCTAGAAAACAGTGATAATAAACTAGAATCACTTGCAGAATTGAGCGATAGTGATTTGTGGGGAAATTCATCTTCAGACACTGAAAGTAATGACAGCGACAATTCTGCAACTGAGCAAATTTCAGTGTTTTTGATTTGATTACATTATTGAATAATTTTTATTATTATTATTTGTTATAATTATTTATAGTTATTTATTATATTATAAATTTATGATTTTGTGTTTCAAACTTTATCATAACCGGGATGTCTACTAGACTCTTGTTTGAACAGATTTAAAATGAGTTATTCCTAAGAATTAAAGGCCTAGAATATAAAACGCCAAATTTCCATGCAAAACAATTGTACTGCTTTCAGCTCCTAAAATCTGACATAATCATACCACCAGGGAGGTTAAAGTGATTGTAAACGATCACCTTCTAAAACAACCAATTCAATTTAAAATAGAAATTAAATGCTAAACATTTTTGTATTGATATAAAAATAAATACCTTTTGTCCCTTTTTTTTATAAATGATCACATTCCCTCTGTTCTCAGCTGCATAAGAGCTGGGGGGAGTAGAAGCTGCAGTACACTGAGCTTGCCAATAAATGGCTGTGCACCAGGGGCATGTCAGGACAAGTCTGATCATTGGAGGAGAGCAGGTTGAGTTCCCAGCATAGTTAGAGAACTGACAACAGTGTGCTCTCCTGCTTAGTGTGGTCAGTTTTTAATAGGAAAGCAAGGGGACTAGCAGAAACACCAGGGATTTCACACAAAGGAAGCGATACAAAGAGAACAGAATACTTCCTCATACAAAAGAAAAATATAAATGGCGCTACCTCAACCACTCTTCTTGACAGACGCTGAACGTATGCAAGTGGGTAGTCTCAAGTGATATATGTGAAAGACTAACTGCAATATCAAAGAAGTGACCTATAATGGCCACTAAGGTGCAACAAGCAGCCACCTCAAAATCCCTCAACAATCATAGTGATAATAATTAACAAAGAACAAAAGAAAAAAACAGAAACAAATTACATTAAATCCAAAACCATCAACTGAATATAGATATTGGCTCTGAATGGGTTAATAAACAGTCCAAAATATTGACAGTAGAAAGTCCATAAATAGCAGGAAAAATGTCAAACACCCGTGCATCTGTGCCACATTATGGATTGGTTGTAAACGTGTCCAAAAGAAAAAATGACATGTCCTCCACCAGACTTATAGATTGTCCTCTTACCGAATTCCCACGATCCCTTATGACAGGGGATCAGAAACAGCATATAATAAGTCCCAATCTTGCAGTTTCAAATATGCAGTCCTAATGGATCTTGTTTCCCAAGAGATTTCAGCAGTATCAATGCCCACCATGCAAGAAACAGTGATAGCTCCACATAGTGTATTAAATGTATAGACATTTATTTCCCCTGCCCCTGAAAGAAGTATGTTTTTTACGAAACAGACGTAGGGCGAGTGGGGCGCTGTAGTCATCCATCAAGCTCTTAACGCTCCCCCAGTGGACGAGTGCCTGAGAGTTTTGTGTACCAGCCGGCACATTAAGATTCAAGGCAATTTTTAAACTGCATAATTGTAAGTGCAATTTACATTTTTTAAATACATCTAAGTAAATGCGCTCCAAGATGCGCCTGCGTCGCGTAAAATCATCGGCGTAATCCGGCGCAACTCCAAAGTAGGAGGGAAGTGGGCGTGTTGCATTGTAATGAAGCGTGACCCCATGCAAATGCAGGCCGGGACGAACGGAGCATGCGCCGTGACGTGGATGACCCGCGCCGTGACGTGGATGCCTTCTGCGCATGCGCAAAGCCTCCCTACGATTCGCCGGCGCAGGGTATATAATGCGCCCACACATGCGCCCGTGCAGCGCAAACGTCTCCCATTTTTTTGATAGTGACGGCCAAAGTTTGTGCTGGACAAGATGACAACTGCTGTTAAGGAGAGGAGGAAGAAAAATTTCTCCCCAGAGGAGAGGGCCATTGTCGTGAGGGCAATGGAGAAATATGACTCGCGGCTCCATGGTGCTGACAGTGCCCGGACCAGCAAGTCCCGGAGGGATCAGATCTTAATGAAGGTCGCGTGCCAAGTCAATGCCCTCTCTCATGAGGTCCGGACACCGCAGGACATTCAAAAGAAAATGAATGACCTGCGGCGTCTCGTGAAGGGCAAGCTGGTTTCCATAGCTCGGCATGCCAGGGTCACTGGAGGGGGCCCACCCTGCACTGTCCGCCTGAGTGAGGAGGAGAAGGTGGTTGCCCGCTGCCTGCTGACGGAGCAGGTTGAGGGAGTTGGGGGCTATGAGTCACAGAAGCCAGCCGTGAGGACAGGTAAGTGTTTTTTATATTCTATCTGTTGTGTAGCATGTGTGGGGGTGGAAGGGAACATGTGCCAAGTGTGTGGGTCCACCAACATGTGCATCTTTTGTGTCATCCACAGATGTGCAGGAGGGAGCGGGGCCATCTGTTGATGCCAGGGCCCGTCCGGAGACATCCCCCGAGCATCCAGTCCCTCTGGCTGCCCCCCTGGAACAGGACTTGGAGGGAAGTGGGCACACCTCAACGGAGGAGGTGGTTGAGGAGGATGTCCTAGGCCAGGACCAGGACCTGTATGTTCTTTTGGAGGAGGGTGATGGGTTGGCCGGACCAGCCCAGGCTATCCCCCCGTCTTTATCAAACCCCTCAGTGACCCCCCCAACCTCTCCAGTCCCTCTGTTTCACCCCCCCTCATCTCCGGCCCCTCAACATCCTCCCCTTATGCCCGGTCCCCTGCCACTCCCCGGAAGGCCACATGCAAAACCAGGGGCGTTCATAAGGTCCTGCCGGAACAGCTGGCCAGACAGCAGGACCAGCAAAATCAGCACCTGTCTGAGGTCGTGGAGGAGATGAGGCGCCTGGCCGACAGCCTGGCCTCCTCGGGACACATTACAGATGCCCTACAAGACCTTGCTGGCAACAGCGCAGCAACGCTGACCAGCCTGGGGGAGCTGCAGGCGACCACCTGCGACCTTGTAGGGGAGGTTCATGCCCTGCGCCTTGCAGTCGAGGAGCAGACTGCTGTGCATACCCACATAGCGGTTGCCCTGGAGGGCATGCAGGCAGCCAGGGAGGGACGTGGGGATGCTCCTCCTCCACCTGCTACCCCACCCCCCCACCTGTGGCTGCCCCCAGGCAAGTGAGGGGCAGGAGCCGTGGCACCAGGCGGAGCCCCCGCCAGGCCCATTAATTTTTTGTTATCTTATTATTTTGCTCTGGTTAAGAGCTTTTTATTTTTGTTTAGATTATGCTCTGGTTAAGAGCTTATTTTCTTTATTTGATACTGCACACAGGGCAGTGTGAATAGTGTGTGAATGTGAGGGGGTGGCACTCCTGCCAGTAAGGGGTGTTACCCTCGGCCGTGGTGGAGAAGTTATCCCCACGGCTGTGTGAATGACATGTGAATGGTGTATGAATGGACAGCAACATCATTGGGGCCTTGACGTGGCGTTGCTGCTCCCAAGTCCTACATGCTGGACTTGGGCTAATCCAATGTGATGTGGATGTGGTGTGTGTGATCAGTGGTGTACACGCGTGCATTGTCTGTGTGCCATGATGAATGTGTGTGTTTAACGGTCAAATATTCGTAACACGAGGACCCTCCTGACTGCTCTTCCATCAGTTGATGGGGTCTCCTCTGGCAGGGGGGGTCTGTGTGGTTGGGGGGTCAGGTCATCACGTAGGGCAATCTGCAGGCCCTTTCTCATGGCAAAGTTGTGCAGAATGCAACAGGCACCGATGATCTGACCCACAAAGTTGGGGGAATACAATAGGGCCCCCCAGACTTATCCAGGCATTGGAAACGGGACTTCAGGAGGCCAAATGTGCGCTCCACCACTGCACGGGTTTTGATGTGGGCTTCATTGTATCTTCTCTCTCCTCTGGTTTGGGGATTCCGGAAAGGAGTCATGAGATGGGGTCCCAGTGTATATGCAGAGTCACCTGTAAGGGAAAAGACAGGAGGATGTTAGTCATGCATGTGCCACTTGTGATGTGTGCATCATGGGAGGGGATAGTCATGCCTGACTCCCATGTCACTCACCAACCAGCCAGCTGTCTCCATACATGTCCTGCTCAAAATCATTGGGGATGTTGCTTTGACGGTATATGTAGCTGTCATGGATGGACCCGGGGTCTTTGGCACGGACGTGCCATATGAGGTATTTGGCATCGGCTATCACCTGTACGTTGATGGAGTGCCAATGCTTCCGATTGCGATATATGTGCTCTGTGTCCCGGGGGGGCTGTAGTGCCACATGTGTGCAATCAATGGCCCCAATGGTGCATGGGAATCCGTCAAGTCTGTAGAAATCTGTCATTGCCTTCTGCCGCAGTTGCTCAGTGGTGGGTCTGATGATGTGGTGGGACATGCGTGTGAGGATTGCAGGGACAACCTGGTGCAGACATCTGCTTATGCTGGTTTGTGACATCCCAGCCACCACTCCACTTGTATGCTGGAATGATCCACTGGCCAGGAAATGGAGTGTTGCCAGTACCTTCACCAGTGGCTGCAGTGCATGTGAGCGGTGTGTCTGGCTGATGATGTCACCCTGCAGGGCTGTGGTTAGTTCCAGGATGGCAGCAGGGCTGAATCTGAAGATGCGATACACCTCCCCATCACCCATGCCAAAGAGGCTCATGCGCGCTCGGTAGATCCTCTCACGTGCCCCCCTCCTCCTACTCCTCCTTCTATGCTCCTCTTCCTCTGCATACATTAGTAGTGATAAGACCATGGCTGCCCCTGGCATGTTGGCATACGAATGTGTTGTCCAGTAAGTGTGATTGCTCAGCTCGTCCGCTATGGTGCTGCTGTAGTTGCTCTCCAGCTGACTTGCACACGGTCTTGAGCAAAGTTACCCGTGCTTTTATGAGGGGTATGTTTACTCAAGGCTTTTGTGTTACGCGCACCATGAGTAGCCAACGCCGAACGCGCGTAGTTTCGGGAATCCGCGCATCTCCCTCATTTGCATACTAATTCAATGGGAACTGAATATTTTTGATGCGTAACTATGCGCCTACGCCGCGCTAGTTTAAAGCATTTTCGCCGCTCAGACGGAAAAGATTTTCTCGCGTATGTGGTTCTGTGTTTGCCGCGCATCGATACGCAGGCGCACATTTACAATTACGCCGCGAAAATCCATTTGCGCAGGCGTAGCGCCGCTGAGAATCTGGCCCTGTATACACTATGTGGAGCTATCACTGTTTCTTGCATGGTGGGCATTAATACTGCTGAAATCTCTTGGGAAACAAGATCCATCAGGACTGCATATCTGAAACTGCGAGATTGGGACTTATTATATGCTGTTTCTGTTCCCCTGTCATAAGGGATCGTGGGAATTCGGTAAGAGGACAATCTATAAGTCTGGTGGAGGACATGTCACTTTTTCTTTTGGACACGTTTACAACCAATCCGTAATGTGGCACAGATACACGGTGTTTGACATTTTTCCTGCTATTTCTGGACTTTCTACTGTCAATATTTTTGACTGTTTATTAACCCATTCAGAACCAATATCTATATTCAGTTGATGGTTATTGGATTTAATGTCATTTGTTTCCGTTTTTGTTTTTTGCTTTTGTTCTTTGTTAATTATTATCACTATGATTGTTGAGGGATTTTGAGGTGGCTGCTTGTTGCACCTTAGTGGCCATTATAGGTCACTTCTTTGATATAGCAGTTAGCTTTTCACATATATCACTTGAGACTACCCACTTGCATACGTTCAGCGTCTGTCAAGAAGGGTGTTTGAGGTAGCGCCATTTATATTTTTCTTATGTCTATTTCTTGTATTTCTTGTTTACACGATAATTGCAGCACCTGGAGGGAATAGACCATGACTACGTTGCAGGTCTTTTTCTCTCCTTTTTTCTTCTTTTTTTGTTAATTTAAGAGCAGTTTCTTTTCACTTTTCCACTTCCTCATACATGTATATGGTACAGGAGGCACATATCATGGAATATGAAGTGTTGGGGAAACAAACGCTAAAATCAAACAGACTGTATGATGCAATACAATTCCTCTAGTAGAAAGTAAACGATGGATGTACTTACAAAGACTCCTGCTGACGGGTACTTGGAGGCCCTCGAGCACTGGGACAAGGTCCAAACTTTTGAATTGATGTAGGATTCCGTGCGGGAGGTGTAACTGGTGTGTCTCCACGTCCTAGCACTGGAGAGCCTGGTTTGGCTCGCTGTTCAGTCACCTTAAATCCTGCAGGAGTTCCAGGAGGACTCTGCTTCACCTGGTTTGCTAACACTTGATTCGGCACAATTTGATCCACGCTGGAAACAGATGAAAGAAGAAGCATGAAGAAAACAAGAATGGTCAGAAAGCCTGAGACAGACATAACAAATTGTGACCTGAGAGAGTTGCAAGACTTAAGCTGGCCATAGATTGATAGAATTTTTAAAAGAAAATTCTTAGGAAAAGTCTTAATAAAATTCGTACAAAAAATCTCAGAACATTCTCAAAACAATTGCCTGTTTAAAAAATGTGGTTTGCTTTTAACATTTGATTTTGGAATAAATGACATTTTCCATCCTGCTCCTTTGAATTTTGTCTTCCAATCCTTTTTTTTTTTATTTTTTTAAATCAGAGAGGAAAACGTAACATATAAATTATAGGCATTTAAAAGTTAACTAGCGATAAGTGTATGAATTGTTAATGAATAATGTCCTGTGAAAAGAAAATCATATAAAATAAATATATTCATAATAAAAAAAAGATATATTATATTATGAAGAGATTTGAATTGGGAGACTAAATTAAAACAAATCTCTTCAAATTCCTAAAGGTGTTAAAAAAAGGAGGAGAAAAAAAGGAAAAAGTATAGATCCGGAAGAGGATAACTTAACGTGGAGCTCCACCCAAAAGGGGAAGCTCTGCTTGTTCGCACCCTCTACCCCTCCACTGCCACATTTGGCACTTTTTAGGGGGAGTGGGTTCTTGGTTTTGTCCGGTACCCTCTGCCACCTTCGAATAAGATTGCTGTGGCAATCTCTGAGCATTTTTGTCGCCTTCTCCTTCCCCCGCTGCCTTCTGGGACACATACAGTGACCAATCAAAAAAGCATGGCGCAACTCGCACATGCGGAGTGGGAAACCGGCTGTGAGGCATGAAGGCTTCACTGACGGTTTCCTTTATTAACATTGCCGACAGCGGCTCCCTAGACAGGTAAGTGTCCTTATATTTTTCACCAAGTATAATATGCAGTCCCCTCCTTTCCACAACCTCTAAAATAATCAAAAGAAGCTCTTGAAATAAAAAAAAGCTAATCTTGTCAGTACCATGTACCATATCACTTTGGGGTTGATTTACTAAAACTGGACAGTGCAAAATTTGGTGCATCTGTGCATGGTAGCCAATCAGCTTCTAAGGCTGGAAACCTATTCTACAAATTTCTTCTTCAATTTCCTTTACCTTCAACTTTGTAGCACAAGGGCCTGCCTGATTGCATAGAAAGTAAAAGTGTTTATGTTTTAACCTCATATTATATGGTTTTGGTAAATATAAAGGAAAATTTTACAAGAAAATTGTATAATGTATGGCCAGCCTAACTTCAGCCTGTTCAATAACTTGAACTTTGACAACAAAAAAAAAACTTGAAGCTGATTTCTATGCAGAGCTGCGCCAGATTTTGGAATTGCAATTATCTGGTAATTTATTAGAAATAGATTGAGGCTGGGTTAACACCTCCATAGGACGTGGCTCACTGCAGGGGTCTGGTGCGTCCCTGTTCTCCGTTTCAGGGATGAATCGGGGCCTAATTTTTGCCAGAATTTGGCACTGAATCTAAGCCAGAGACACACAGGAACTGAGCCAAAGCCATTCCGGAGCCGCAACGAAGATATATGAACCGGCTCAATACAGAGCCGGTCATGATCTCCTGTCATGCGAATTGGAAACCTGCATCCAATTTGCATAGGTGTAAACCCAGCCTGAAGCATATTATATATTATAGAAATATACTTTTGAAGTTTGTCAGAATTGTTACATAAATATTCCATGGGTATCATTGATGGTAAATCAATTTGTTTAATCAAAGTTTAAAAAAAGTTAGGTATCTGAGAAAAAATGATAATTTTCCTCAGATGGTATTAGATATTTTTCTTGTAATATTTGTATTGATAATATACCTTGGGTAGAAATTTCTATATGTAGAAGGCTTTTATTAGACCATAATTCACCCTTCCAAATTTTATCATCACTGTGGTTGAAAACGAATGTCGATTTTCACCAACTAATGATTAAAAAAAAAGGATTTTTAATAACAGCTTACCTGTAAAATCCTTTTCTTGAAGTACATCACGGGACACAGAGCGCATAGCCATTACATATGGGTTATATGGGTACCTTCAGGTGTGGACACTGGTGTAATCAACTTCACAGGAAGTTCCTCCCTATATAACCCCCTCCCACTGAGAGTGCTTCAGTTTTGTAGCAAGCAATTTCTCCGAGGTTACACAATGTTCCCCAAAAGAGGGGTGGGAGCTCTGTGTCCCGTGATGTACTTCAAGAAAAGGATTTTACAGGTAAGCTGTTATTAAAAATCCTTTTTTCTTTATCACGGGACACAGAGCGCATAGCCATTACATATGGCAGGGGTGTCAAACAGGCGGCCCTCCAGATGTTGCAAAACTACAAGTCCCATGAGGCATTGCAAGGCTAACAGTTACAAGCATGACTCCCACAGGCAGAGGCATGATGGGACTTGTAGTTTCGGAACAGCTGGAGGGCCGCCAGTTTGACACCCCTGACATATGGGATGTCCCAAAGCAATGCTCCATGAAGGGAGGGAGACCGTAAGGCCAAAAATAGCCAAACAAAAAACATTATCAGGAGGTAAAATAGCTCCACCAACAGAAAAAAAGGGGGCGTGAACCGGGCCAGAGGATTCTATACTGCTGCCCGTAGGACCGCCTGCCCAAATGCTGCGTCAGTAGCCTTTGCGACGTCCAACTTATAAAATTTATTAAACGTATGTACGGAAGACCAGGTTGCCGCTTTGCAAACCTGTGCCATAGAGATCTGATGGTGTGCCGCCCAAGAGGCACTCATGGCCCTCGTAGAATGGGCCTTAACTGATAAGGGAGGTGGAACGCGCTTCAGACCATAGGCCTGAAAAATCAGCTGCTTAATCCACCTAGCCAAGGAAGACTTGGCAGCCGGCTGACCCTTTTTGGGGCCATCCGGAAGAACGAAAAGCACATCTGTTTTCCGAATCTTCTCTGTAGCCTTGAGATAAACCCTCATGGCTCGGACCATGACCAAAGTATGAAGCAGTCTTTCCTCTCTGGACTGGGGAGTAGGAAAGAAGGATGGTAGGACTAGGTCCTGATTCAAGTGAAAACTGGATATGACCTTAGGAAGGAAAGAAGGTTGAGGCCGCAGAACCACTCTGTCCTTATGCAGAATCAGGTACGGTTCCCTGCAAGACAAGGCTGCCAGCTCGGAGACCCTTCTGGCTGAAGCCATAGCCACCAAGAAAACCAACTTTCGGGTTAGCAGCACAAGAGGGATTTCTGTCAGAGGTTCAAACGGCTGCCTTTGTAAAGCTGACAAGACCAGATTTAAATTCCAGGGGCATAGGGGAGCTCTAATAGGGGGAATTAAATGCAAGACCCCCTGCAAGAAGGTTTTCACAAGCGAAGTACTAAGAGCCAACCCCTTGTCAACGCCCACCTGGAGGAATCGCAAGATCCTGTCAATAAAAAACTTGCGAGGATGCCCTCCTTGAGACTCGCACCACTCCACATAGGTCCTCCAGACTCTGTAATAGATATTTCTAGAGACTGGTTTTCTAGCCTGAATTAACGTAGATATGACCTGGGCTGAGAGGCCTCTGCCCTTAAGAATTAGGGATTCAGCCGCCAAGCCATCAAATTTAGCTGCTGTGAAGCAGGGTGGTAGATCGGGCCCTGAGACAGCAGATCTGGGCGCAGGGGGAGTGGCCACGGTGCCCCTACTGACATCCTCACGATGAGTGCGTACCAAGCCCTTCTGGGCCAGGCTGGGGCCACCAGGATCACCGGCCTGCGCTCCACCCTGATCCTTCGTAGAAGGCGGGGAATCATCTGTAGTGGAGGGAACGCATACAGGAGAGAAAACTGGTGCCAGGGGCAAACCAACGCATCGGTCCCGTAGGCCGAGGGATCCCTGGCTCGGGATACGAATTTGTCCAATTTCTTGTTGAATCTTGTTGCCATGATGTCCACATCGGGAACTCCGAATCTTTGGCAAATTTCTTGGAATACCTGGGGGTGAAGAGACCACTCTCCCGGGAGTAACTGTTGACGACTCAAAAAATCTGCTTGAGAATTGTCTATCCCTGGGATGAACACTGCTGAGATGCAGGGTACGTGGGCTTCGGCCCATGAGAAAATCAGGTTTACTTCCCTTTGAGCCGCTAGGCTCCTTGTGCCCCCCTGGTGGTTTATGTATGCCACCGCCGTGGCATTGTCGGACTGTATCCTTACTGGCAGACCCTGCAGGGGGAGAGTCCAGGCGACCAGGGCCAACCGAGCAGCTCTGATCTCTAGGACATTGATGGGAAGCAGGCTTTCTGCCTCTGACCACTGTCCCTGCTGGGTCCGTTTTCCTAAGATTGCCCCCCAACCTGTTAGGCTGGCATCTGTGGTTACTATTTTCCACGTGATGGGGCAAAAGGTTTTCCCTTTTGACAATTTTTGAGGGACCAGCCACCAGTACAGGCTGCGCCTGACCCCTGGGGAAAGAACTAATGGACGGTCTAATGCCTGTATGGACCTGTTCCAAGCAGAGAGAATAGCTGCCTGGAGAACTCTGGTATGGATCTGGGCATAGGGCACTGCTTCGAAGGCGGCTACCATCTTTCCCAGCAGTCGCATGCATAGGCGAATAGTCGGCCTCTTTTTGCCTAGGACTATTTGAATTGTTTGAGTCAATGACCTGATCTTTTCTTGAGGTAAAAATATCCTCTGGCATTCTGTATCTAACCGAAGGCCTAGATATTCCAACTGTCTTGTGGGTTGCAACCTCGATTTTCCTTGGTTCACAACCCACCCGAATTCTTCTAGATGCCGAACTGTGCGGACTACTGCATGATTGAGGTTGGAAGCTGATCTGTCGATAACCAGGAGATCGTCCAGGTATGCCAGGACCAAAATGCCTTCTATCCTTAGAACGGCTAGCACCGGGGCTAACACCTTTGTGAATACCCGCGGAGCTGTTGCCAACCCGAAAGGGAGGGCTACGAACTGGAAATGACTTTGATCCAACGCCTTTACGAGAGAGGCCCTCTTTAACGGGTCGCTTGGAAGACTTGATCCCTGAAAATGAGGAGGGGGGATTTCTCGAAACTCTAGTTTGTAGCCTGTGGCTACCACGGACCGAACCCAAGAGTCGGGAATTCTGGCCTTCCAGACTTCGGAGAAAAACTGAAGTCTTCCCCCCACCCAAGAGAGTGGGGGCGCCCCTTCATGAATCTGACTTGATGACTGGTTTAGCCGGCTTGCGAGACCAGGGCCTCTTGTTTGCCGCGGCTTGTCCCTGTGGGCGGCTATTAACTGCTAAACGCCCGGGAGGCCGTCGATACTGACGGGAAGTCGAAGGGGCCGAGCCTGCAAAGGCCTGTCGTTTAAACGCGGGCCCACGCGGTCTTTTCTTGACCGGTAAGGAAGAACTTTTACCACTTGATATGGTTTGGATATATTTATCTAGGTCTTCACCGAATAGTCTTCCCCCATGAAAGGGAAACCCTGATAAAAGCTTTTTGCAGGGTGCCTCTGCTGACCAGTTCTTTAGCCACAAAAGACGACGCATGTGAACCACCAGCAGAGATAAACGGGATGCCTGTTGGATGGAGTCCTTAATAGCATCTACTGCAAAGCAGAGAGCCCTAGGGAAATCTGCTAATTCACGAGTTTGCTGAGCCGGCATGTCCTTTAATATCTGTTTTGCCTGATCCTTTAAGGCCTGACAAACGCCAATGGCTGCCACCGCTGGCTGAACCATGGCACCTACTGTGGTGAAAGAAGCCTTCAGTAGGGTCTCTAATTTTTTGTCGACCGGATCCTTGAACATCTGGACATTTTCAACCGGACAGGTCAGGGATTTATTCACGCAGGAAATGGCCGCGTCCACTGTGGGGAGTGCCCATTTCTTTAAAAATTCCTCTTCCATAGGATAGAGAATAGAGAACCTCTTAGGAGGGATAAAGATCCTATCAGGTCGAGCCCAATCCTGGTAAATCACGCTCCGCAGAAGGGGGTGAATCGGAAAAGACAAACAAGTTAATGGAGCCTTTAAAGAACCCAATGAGGATACCACAGGGGCTACTAGTTCTGGCACTGGAAGTTTAAAAGCAGTGCGAACCATATCGGTCAAAGACTGGATCCACAGGCTCTCCGCTTGAGAGGCCGAAAAATATTCATCTACAGTGGAACCCTCCATGTCTGAACCGTCGGGACTTGGGTCCGCTTGATCCCCTTGTGGGTCCCGTTCCTCCGAAGAGGAGACCTCCGCATCTGAAAACACCAAACTAGGTGAGGGGGATCTAGCCCGTTTGCTACTTGGCAAAGGGCGGGCAAACAAAGCAGTTAACCTTTTCTCTAGCCCACCCAGGGTGGTCGCTAGCATTTCTTCCGTTACGTAAACGGGAATGGGTGGATCGGGGGCCGCCTCTGCCCCCAGCACCCCCAATGGCTCTTGTACTATGCTACTTGGTGGTCTAACTGGTGAGGGTGGGGCCGTTGAAGCCTGGCCCAAATCCTCTGAGCCGATGGAGACCCTTTTTGTTTCTTGGCACCTTTTGCAGCCTTGGCTGGTCCTGATCCCTTTGGAGCCATTGCACAACCTTGAGTCACCCCTATAGCCAACACCTGACTGTTGTAGCTAGGAGTAATTAATATGAGAACAGGCTGAGGAAAATGAAAAATTTTGTATATATATATATATATATATATTTTTTTACCCGCCTGGGAGGTGGCAATACTGAGGAAATCTGTGAGTATTGCAACACCAATGCCCGTTAGCCGGAGTCCAAGGTTGACTCAGATACTGCTGGATCTAAGGCTGAGTCCCTTTAAGCAAAAAAACTCTTTTTTTTTTTTTTGGTCAATAGTGGAACTAATTCCTAGACCTGAAGATCCACAAACCGCCACTGGGTGTCACTGTGGCCAAAAGACCCAGCTGTGCGCTCTGTGTCCTTCTTCCTCTGCTTCCAGGAGGGAAAAGACCAGCCAGAGAGAAACATTTTACTTTTAACTGACCCTGACGCTGCTGGCCCGCCCCCCCAACGCACGCCGACGCTATAAAAGGCGGCGTGCACGCGCCCACGCGCGCGCACCCCCCCCCCCACGCTGAAACAACATGGAGGAAGCAGAGAGCAGAGGAAAAGCATGGACCAGCGCAAGCAGCACCAACAGACACCAGGTAAGCACTAATCCTTACTGTAGTGCACACAGAGAGGAAGCTGTCCCCATAGGCTTCCTAAGAAACAGGAGTTTTCACCAGCAATTCCCTCTTTATAGTACGTGGGGCTGCAGTATTAATGCTAACAGGCAGACCTGGGGTGAGTAGCAAATATATATCTTAAACAAGTATACATATATCTACATCAGGTAAGCACTAATCCTTACTGTAGTGCACACAGAGAGGAAGCTGTCCCCATAGGCTTCCTAAGAAACAGGAGTTTTCACCAGCAATTCCCTCTTTATAGTACGTGGGGCTGCAGTATTAATGCTAACAGGCAGACCTGGGGTGAGTAGCAAATATATATCTTAAACAAGTATACATATATCTACATGTTATCTGGGTAAACATTAGTACATCCCATCCTGCCTAAAAAGACATAGTGGAGATAGTGGCTGATGCACAAGCATACCATTAGCCAACCCAGAACCCCCAGGGGGATACCTACTGTCGAACCAAGTCCCGCAGGTTCCCTCTTACCTGCTCCACGCCGCAGGGTATTGCAAACTGCAAGAGGCCCAATCTTCTCCCATCTCCGTGGGTATTGTCTCGGACCTTCAGGGACCGGGGTCCTGTGTTTAAGGAACCCACACCCCTGGACCTATATAGCATCCTGGCATCAGTAGCGTTTAGTCCTGGGAGAGACCAAGGCACTGGAGCCCAGAATCCAGCCCTCCAAGGAGAGGCATTATAGGCAACACCCCACGTAGGCAGGGCCCGGGTACCGTACTCCTTGGCTTTGAAGCACTTCGGACGGATCCGGCTAGCTATCCTGGGTCCCGAGACCTCCGAGGGACAGCTAGACGTGACCAACACCTAAGACACTGGCGAAAAAACTGAAGCACTCTCAGTGGGAGGGGGTTATATAGGGAGGAACTTCCTGTGAAGTTGATTACACCAGTGTCCACACCTGAAGGTACCCATATAACCCATATGTAATGGCTATGCGCTCTGTGTCCCGTGATGTACGATAAAGAAAACAAATGAACTTTCTTAGAACATTATTTTCCAAAGAGCTCAAATAGCACTGCAAACGTATCGGAGCATTTGCATGAGTATGAATACTCATGCAAATGCTTAGTATCGGACTTTCCCTCCTGATTGGCCAAGACACAGCAGCGACACCATTGGCTCCCACTGCTGTAAATCAAAGTCAGTTAGACATTTAGGAGAGAGGCAGTGGGGCAGAACCATGGCTCAGGTGAGCCCATAGCAAGCTGCTTGCTGTGGGGACACTCAACAGGGGGGGGGGGCTAAGTACACCAAAGAGGGACCCGAAAAAAGGAGGATCTGAGCTGCTCCATACAAAACCATTTCACAGAGAAAAGAAAACGGTAGAAAAGACCTGCAGAAAAATGAACACTTACCAGAACGACTGCTCCCACTGCTGGCTGCTCTGGGATTTTATTTGATGTTTTTGTACCACTGCTTCATCTTTTTCAATCTTAACAAAGTCTGTGAGAAGAAATAACATTCTCATTTTCATGCTGATAGAGTGTTAGAAAATACAGTGAGCAGAGAGGGATTAAAGCCGTTGTAGACCCTCCGCATTTTGTAGCTTAACACATTGAGCCTAATAAGATAAACTTACCTGAGTAAACTATTAATTACAATTCTTACCCTACCACCTACAATTAACATCTTTATATACTGCTGGCTCATGTTCTCAGTGTTGCTTCCCTGAACTTCTGGTCTTCACAGGAAAAAGCTAACAATCTCCAGCCAGTCAGCTTGGAAATGGGAGGAGGAGAGAGAAGCAGGGGAGTGCCTTGCCATCCTAGACTATAGGGCTGCGTGTTTCTATTGAGACACAACTCTAGTCCCTGCATTCAAAGGTGCTCCAAGAGAAAAGAGACACTCTAAAACAGGAGACCTGGGGCAGCAGTCATGGCACCAGCTTAAACTGGACCTCAGGCAAGGATAAAAAAACTACATATTCACTAAGGGATTAAATCAGCTACTGCAAGTGCCTAAAAATTATGGTTTAATATCACTTTAAGGCCTGGTTCACACTGGTGCGACATACGCTCCAACTTTGGTAGCTCATGTCGCATGACATGTACAAATCAATGGTTCCCTATGAGAGCCATCTTAACTGGTCTGACACAAGTCGGTCTGACTTTGAAAAAGGTTCCTGCACTACTTTGGTCCGATTTTGGTCTGTTTTTAGCCCATTCAATACCAATTAAGTCAGATCAAAGTCGGATCCTTGACCAAACCATCCGACTTGTGACATTCAACATGGTGATTACAGCAGCAGTGAAAGGGAATTTATGTCACACTGGGATTGTGTTGATTGGTCAAAGGACTAGTTGGACTATCTCAAAGTCTTAATTTGACTTTTTTCTACTCTATGACATTGAAGTCATATCAAATTGGACCAAAGTAGTGTAGGAACCTTTCTTTTCTAAAGTCGGAGCGACTTGTGCAATATCAGTAAGACGGCTCTCTTAAGGCCCATACACACGGACGCACTTTTTGACAACAACTACAAAATAAGCAGGTTTTCAAAGAAAATCCAACCGTGTGTATGCTCCATCGGCAAACTTTTTTGGTTTTCATCGGACAAAAGTTCGCTCTGCAAACAGACAAACTTTTCGGCAACAAAAGTCCTACGGTGCAAAGTCCTATCGTGTGTACAGAAGTTAATATCAACCAACAATAGCAGAAGTTGACCAAAGGGTGGCGGTAAAGAGCAGAAAACAGCTGAAAAACCATGTGATTTGGGTAAAGTTTGTTGAAAAAGTCCTGCCGTGTGTATGCATAAGTTCACGGCCAACGCCCTTCAAACAAAAATCCACGGAAAAGTCCAACCGTGTGTATGAGGCTTAATGCTTCATGTACACGGGACGTTTTTACAATCTCTCCTGAATGATTTAACTTGATAGTTAGTAACCATGTTTAAAACGTCGGTTTTGCTGCGTTTACATGCCGCATTTAGCCGCGTTTGCATTTAGAAGAATTTTTTCAAAATAGACAAAAATTAAAAATGGCTGTAAATAAAACGCAGCTAAACACAGTTACTGTGTTTAGAAGCGTTTAGCCCCATACACGCGGCTGGGTTTCCCATCGGGAAAACTGCAGGGAGAGCTTTTGGCCTGCAATCTCGGCCGTGTGTATAATTTCTGGCAGTTTTCCCAACAAGAAAACTGCCAGGAATCCTGGCGGGAAGATACAGAACCTGCTCTCAATTTTCCCGCCAGGATTCCCGGCGGTTTTAAACCCGGCAGTTTTCCTATGGGGAAACACTGCAAGGGAGTATACACACGGCCGGGATTCACGGCCAAAGCTCTCCTCGCAGTTGTCCCGATGGTAAACCTGGCCGTGTTTACACGGGTAAACTTATCGAGCAGGTTCTCTGGTTTTCCCTCGGTTTTCTCGCAGACTTTTTACCACCGAGAAAACTGAGCATGTGTACAGGGCTTTTAGCACTTGAAATGTCTCTAAAGCTTCTGAACCAATTTTTTTTCATTCCAAAAAAAGTCTCTAAACTCAACTGCCCAGATACGACTGTAAACGACCCTGTGTACGTGTACTGATGAGATAAAATAGAGGAGAGTTCAGGAGCAGTTGGAAAAAATGCCCAACTGCCCCTTAACTCCTGTTTACCAGCAGCAGTGTACTTGAGGCCGAAACATTAAATTTGTGCTCTCACAAGTCAAATCCCATGTCGCACCAATGTAAACTGGGCCTTAGTAGTGACTAGCAAGATGACTTACCATATAACTTTTCTCTCTGTTTTCCACAGGGAGCGTGCAGGAATATCTCACCCTGGAAGCAGCCGGTCTCCTCTCCATGGTGGGTTAGTGGAGTAGAGAAAGAGAATGGCTGTTGCTGAGGATCCTCCATGCCCAGAGCGATGCAGCCCTCACCTGTACTCCCACAAGCCAAGAACAATAGAATGTTATGGTAAAATAATTATACGCATGGCATCAGGCCTAACAATAATGACAAAAATAAATAACACATGTGCTTAGTCTAATTAAAGCCCAAATGATGTCTTACATCTTTTAATCACTGTAAATTCCTGTACCCATGTGTGTTATCAGTTGTACCTGATTTTTGCTTGGAAATACTGTTAAGCTTAAAGGGGTTGTAAAGGATTTTTTTTTCTCATAATAAGCATCCTTTACCTGCAGACATTCCTCTTTTCACTTCCTCATTGTTCGTTTTTGCTCAGAAGTTGCTCTATTTCTTCTCTGTTCTGTTCACTTCCTGCTTGTCTGATTGTTACTCACCACCGTGAAGGGAGGCTTTACTGCGGTGGTCAGTGACGTGCTCTCCCCCTTCTGGGAACTTCATCTGTGCGGCAGGACGCTCTCTACGTGTTAGGCCGCGTACACACAATCTAATTTATCTGCTGAAACCGGTCCGACGGACCGTTTCAGCAGACAAATTCGATCGTGTGTACGGGGCGAACAGACAGGTTTTTCCAGCAGACAAATTTTAAAGCATGCTTTAAAATCTGTCTGCTGAAACCCGTCCGTTCGACATGTCCGTTGGTTAGTACGCCTAACCAGCGGACAAAAATCTCCCGCATGCGCCGAATTAATTTGACGCATGCGTGGAAGTATTTTACTTCCTGGAGTGGTGACGTGGCGGCGTCAACGTCACCGTCACGTCACCGCGCTGTCTGCCGGCGGGGATTTTGGTTTGATCACGTGTACACGGATCAAACCAAAATAGCCCAGTAGACATATGCGATGAAAACAGTCTGACAGACCGTTTTCATCGGATAAATCTCATGGTGTGTACGGGGCCTTAGAGACTTCAAGGAGGTGTGAATTACTGGGCGTGCCGCAATGCATACTGGGAAATGTAGTTCTTACATGAACGAGCAATGCAAACCAGGATGTGAATGGGAGAACAGAAACTAGAACGCCGGAGGTGATATAGATGAAGGAATTTAATAGGTATTTACTAGTTTTTTAACAGAATCGTTACACTATTCTGTCTGTCTACCTTGCAGACATAAATTTTAGGCAATTTTTTTTTCCTTTACGACTCTTTTAAGTTTAGTCGAAAAATAAATATCAGCACAAGGGACATTACTTACAATCAATGCAATGTGTCCCTTATGCTGATTGCTGGTGCTTTAGTTGAAATCTTGTGTCCTCTGATGCACCACCTATCCCCATTGCCATAATCTTACAGCACAGCAGGAGTTAACAGAGCCAAGGGACCTGTCGAATGCATTCCTCAAGAGTGATTTTCCACTTCCCTCTTCCAATCAAAGAATCTGTGCTAAAGTTTTTGTGAAGGAAATTCAATCTATGAACAGAGGCGGCAGACCTTTCATTAATCCGCATGCTCCGCCTCCCACATCCCTCATCACAACCTTCCACACACAAACTTGTGTAGCGCCCTGCTCCTGTTGAGTTGGCGCTATTTTGTAAATTTAGTTAACTGAGCTGTAGTTTAGCTCAGATTTTCATGCCAAATTATGGATCTCTGTTCCAGCTCGGCTGTGTTGCGCATATTTCACCTGACTGCGGGTGTTGCTCTCAGAGGTCAAGGTTGGAATTGCAATGGGCTGGGTGTATTGGGTGCCTCTTGCCCAGAAGCAGCTCAGTGGCGTTGTCCCCGCCGCTGTGCATTCTGGATTAAGGGGCAGATGCCGTTCTGGCGGGGACTTCCGATCCTGACCTGGTGGCTCTTCTGGCCTCAGGGATGTATTAGCAACCGTTTTGTCTGGCCCGAGGCACCGCTACCGAAGTAGGCCCGGAAGTTTCTGGGGGCCTACTGGTTCAGGGATTGTCCTGTGCTGTCTTCTCTGCAGGAAGGAGCCGAATAATTGAGGATTCAATTAGAGGATGCATCCTGACCAATGCAGTGTGACCGGCTTGGCTGTTGCCACCCTGTGATGCAAAGCATTGCTCCTGCAGCATATATACTCCCCCCTCTGTTACCTTTGCAGCAGTAGTAGGAGCAGTTGTGAGGTGGTAAAAATGTGTGTTTTTACCTTCGCCCAAAAACATAAGAATCAGGATGCTTATAGATCTTTTTGGTCAGCCTGCAACCTGAATCTCTGCAGTGGATCACTCTTCAGGGAGCATTTGACAGGCAGTGTGGAGTTATTGTATCACCTCCTCACCACCTGTTTAAACCCCATACTAATGGGGCAAAATCCTATGTATGGTTGTACTGTGATTGCAGCCTGCAGGGTGCACCCATTCAGTTAAATAAGTTGCGTTCAGTGGGTGGCAAGCAGTGATAATTTTTATCACACTGTCATCCAAATCATCGCAGCCGCAGAATATGTGCTCCCCCCTCGCATGCCAAGTTAATTAAAGTTTAGGAGCCATGGCTGGCATATGCCTTCCCTGAACTCCCTCTGGTTAGTATGTATCAGCTATGACTGGTTTCCTAAGTGATCCCAGGTCTCCTTCTCCTTCACTCTCTGACCCCTCCCCACTTTTCCTTATTCTCCCCCTTTTTTTATTATTTTTCTCTTATCAGGTTTTCTTTCTCTTATCAGGGCTCTTAGCCCTTTTCGATTGCTAACAGATGCCCAAGACGATCTTAATGCAGAGTTAATACATTATTGTCCTGGTTATTCCTGCACTTATTAGGGTTACCCACAATTACGGATTTCTGTGACCGTTTAAATAGGGGGCTGCCCTACTCTGTTTATGTTGTATTTTTTTTTTGTCTCTTATGCGCCAGCTCTAGCCCCATGTGTGGGCAATCTAGGTGCCTTTGACATTGTTGTATCTTTAACACTATTTCTGCAATAACAACATATTGAACCAGTACAGTCACGTGACGTAGGCACGAGTGGAGCGAGCGGAGAAAGTTGCGAGCTGACGTGGCTATCAAGCCAGGACTCGAGTCAGCGTGACTGATATGATTGGCAGCCGGCATCAATTCATCTGCCGGGGCGGGCTTCATTGACATAACGCCTGTATACCTTCTGACCCCCCCCCCATGGAGACCCGGGATAGCCTTCTCTCTCTCCCCCTTGATATACGATCACGCTGATCAGATGACTAGTGTTGCTCACGAATATTCGCATTGCGAATATTCGTTACGAATATTGCATATTCGAGTATTCGCGAATAAATCGAATATCGCGGTGAATATTCGCTATTGCGAATATTCGTATTTTTTCAAATTTATTTTTAAAACAGATCACATCCTAGTGATCTCCATCGACGTCTAAAAGCATTGCTGGTATGATTAGAGACCCTGGGCCGAGTAGCTGAGGCGATCCTTTTATGTTGCCGAATATTCGCATTGCGAATATTCGGCAACATAAAAGGATCGCCTCAGCTACTCGTCCCAGGGTCTCTAATCATCAATCGAATATTCGCGAATACTTTTTCTGCCCTTCTGTGTTTTGTGTATAAAAAATAAATAAAAAATTAGCTTTAGTTTAGTCATATAAGTTTGTGTAAGTAGAGTTAGTGTTTAGTGCATATTAGTTTAGTAATCCAGGAAATGATCTCCGTTTTCGCGTGTTGACGAGAATTTCTCAATCAATTTCGCATTCGCATTAGCGAAATTTCGGAAAATTTTTATTTTTATAAAATATCACTAATATTCGATATTAACGAATATTTCGCGAATATTCTTCTATATATTCGTGAAATATCGCGAAATCGAATATGTCGTATTCCGCTCATCACTACAGATGACTTCATCAATCACAGAAAGCTGCAGTCTCGGTAACTAACTAACAACATTAAGAGAGACAGCGAGGAATTCAGCGGTAATGTATGAATGCACTTACTAGTTTGCTATTGCTGCCAGCTGACTGTATTGTCCTGCACCACTGTTATTCTCTGTTTACCGCTGATTATGCTCTACTGACCAAGCCTGATTAGGGGCAACTGAGAGTTGAACATATCATGACCAATGACTTCATGAATGAATTCAGCCATTTAACCAGATTCAGACCTATGATGGACTAACATTACTCTCAGGGCCGGCCTTTGGGGTGTGCGAGCTGTGCGGCCGCACAGGGCGCCATGGGCAACAGAGGCGCCGTGCGGCCATCACAGCTTGCAGCATGTGAGTCACAGCAGGGCCGGGCAGCGTTGCCACTAGGCGGACTAGGAAGGCAGCCACCTAGGGCGCACTGCCACCTAGGGGCACCGCTGACTCTTGCCTTACCTCTTCCTCCTCATTGTCGCTCCCCAGGCTCCCGGCAGAGGATAGAGGGGCCCCGGACAGCCTATTTGTGTATGTTTAGGTGACCAGGGGGCGAGGGGTGAAGATGGGGGGGTGCCACAGGATAAGCTTGCACAGGGCGCCTGAACACCTAAGACCGGCCCTGATTACTCTAACCTATTGGAGGTCCACACAGGAGATTAAAACCAATAACTTGAACTGTATAATCGGCAATATTGTGGGTTTCTCTGGATAATTGACTTATCCTTCAGTTCATTCCAGGCCATCTCAGCAACTGGGACCACCATAAAAATATATTATACATGATCGCATTTATTGCCATAATTCAAAACTTAAAATTCAATTTCCAACTAGGCAACTAATGATGTTCCCTACCTTACCTCCCCTTGCCCCTTTACCCTCCCCACACACCAGGTTCAGCCCCTACTGGCCCTCAGTGAGTTGCACCCATTGGCTTCCCCAAGGGAGATACTATTAAGTATTTACCTATTAATTACATAGGGCCAGATTCTCGTACTTTTGCGTTGTTTGTGCGGCGGAGTAGCGTAAATGGGACGGCGTAAGGCTGCGTAATTCAAATAGGGAAGAAGGGGGCATGCTGTATTTAAATTAAGCGTGCCCCCGCGCCGAACGAACTGCGCATTCGCCGGCCGGGAACGTAGCCCACTGCGCATGCTCCATAGTACGCCGCAAATACATTTATTTTGACGGCAACGTAATTAACGTACAGCCCTATTGGCCACGAGTTAAGTAAACGATGTAAACAACAGAAAAACACGACGCTGTTCCGACGTCCATACTTAACATGGCTTACGCCGGACCTACGCAAGGTTACCCCTCATATAGCAGGGGTAACGTTACGCATACGCAAACTACGTAAACTGCGTCAGCAGCGCGCAACTTAGTTCGGGAATCGGCGTATCATGCTCATTTGCATATTCAACGCTGAAATCGACGGGAACGCCACCTAGCAGCCAGCGTAACATTATGGTGTAAGTGACTTACGCAAGTCGGATCTAAGCAAAATCTATGCGTAACTGATTCTAAGAATCAGTCGCATAGATACCCAGGGCCAGATACAGAGATACAACGGTGTATCTGGAGATACACCATCATATCTCTTTCGAGAATCTGGCCCATAGACTTTTTCCCTTCAAGGCTTAAATTGATACATCAATTGTAATAGGGTAACTATAACTCGCGGCTGGATCATTCATCCGTACTTGTGCTGTGTTTTATGTTTTGTCATCTGTGAATCCTGTTTGTCAATTATGTCCATGGCTATTAACCTTCAATTGATTCCATTTTCTCAATGGTTCTTTATAACTGCATTTTTATTCTTTAACTTATACATTTTTTGATATCGGAATAAACATAATGAATTTTGGATTATTCCTGCCTAGATCATTATTTGTTGCTAAGAGTAACCCCTTTCAGCCCGCCTAACTACAGGCTACCTATCTGAGTATCGTTTATTGGGCAAGGTTATTGGTAGATATGGTTATTATGGTTTAGGCCTATGCTCCTCAGCAGTCATGTGACTGAGCCATATAGGCCCAGCAACCATGTTCAATGCACTCAGGAAGCATCGTGGTACTGCGCGTTATCAGTGGTTAAAACAGTAATCCACTAGGCAAGACATCGCCTCTAGCTGCTTGTAACAACAGCTTACATGTCAGCCACAAGTGTAAGCTACAAAGAAATACATCCTGTAAATTTTGTCCTACAAGCTCACAGCACAGAAATCATGCAGCACTTGTTTATTTGCTTGCAGAATATTAGATCCTAATGAGTAAAGCTTGGTAGAAACTAGGGAAGAATGTTCCGCAGACTGTGTGGGTGTGCCACAGATAACTTGACAGCAAAAGAGAGAAAAACGCTATTTATATACTGTGATGATCCAAACATCTTGGGTTATTTTGAAATAAATGAGACAGAATTCATGGCATGTCTTACTTTGTGATTGTATGCCAATGCATAAGGCTTGGCAGAGGACAAACCTCATGTGCATATGTTCTAAGTTCCCACCAACAGGCAGAAGACTGGCTCCATGTGCCAGTGTGTGTCACTGAATTTGACATTTATTAGTTAGTGAGAGTTGTAATCATTAAGGGCTACTTTACGCTTGCTTTAAAACATGGCTTCGGAAATGCTTTGTTAAATCTCTGAATGCTAAAATGGTTATCTTACAGTCCTGGTTACACCTTGCTTTTGCTTGGTGCTTTGATCATGCTTTAGTGAGGCTTCGTTGGGGCTATGGTGGAGCTTCAGTGGGGCTTCGTTCAGGCTTCAGTGGGGCTTCAGTGGGGCTTCAGTGGTGCTTCAATCAAGCTTTTGATTATCACTGGAATTTACCTGAATTTCTTTGCGCTTCCTGGACTTTTTATTCATTTGTTGTTCCTAGATGTGGAATATTGCTGTGGTGTGTTGGGACATTTAAGCCTTGGTTTTGTATACACTTTTACAAGTTTTTCCTTCTTGTAAAAAGGAAGTCTTTTTTTGATTTGTTTTTAAATGTGTATCTATTTTTTAATAAACTTTTTTACACTATGAGGAGACGATTTTCTCCCTTTTTTTCCTATCTCCCATTTCCTGTTTGGATTAACCTTGCATGAGGATTCAACTTTATTGAAAACCCTGGCTGTTTCCTTGCGAGATCAACCTTGCATGAGGATTCATCTTCATTGAATACCCTGGCTGTTTCCTTGCGAGGACCTCTGGATCATCCACAGTAAGATCTGCACTGTGATAGTGACCGGGTATCCAGCCCATCCAAGCTCAAGGGACCCCCCACCGTATGGTGAGCTGCGGGTCTACAGCAGTCGGTAAGCGTAGCAATTCCAACTTTACCTTACGCCTACTATACAGGAATGTGGAGTTTTACAGGAATGTGGAGTTTTAGAAGAATTGTATGACACTGACCAGTACTAAGAGTCCCCTTCTGGTTCCAATTGGAACAGGTTACATACAATCCCTAGATGCTGGAAAGTTATCTAACAGAGGACATTATTATTATTCATATATATCCATTATTGTATTTGGACTGCTTAGAAGATTGTTTATGGTTATTCACAATTTAATACCGGAGTAGTTTATTTCACTATTAGGATTGTACACTGTTTGTAATATTAGCAGCATTGTTAGTTTGACACATATCACTAATTGTGAATAGTTTTTTCCGGTTGGGACTGACACTCTCACCTAACCGGTTTTTTACCTTATTTGGAGTTATCACTTATTTTTGTTGGGCATTCCTATTGTGGGATACCTCGGTTCAATTGGCGCTGCACTTTTTTTCACATATCCACTTACAATATTTTCCATTGTTGTGTTGGCTGCCTTCACCCCCCCCTTTTATTAGTTTTCACGTATTTTACATAATACTATTGTATGTCACATATTTTTATATTCTTTTACTTTGGATTAGCGCAATATATTTTCATTTAACAAGCTTTTCCATAGACTACTGTGGCAGCTTTGAAGACGCATTGAAGCACCACTGAAGCTTCATGGGGTATATTTTTCGAAGCAAAGCAAAAGCAAGTTGTAAACATGACTGTATGCTAACTATTTTATTTAGTGACAGGAGCTTTGACTGGCGTTCAGAGAGCTTTAACAAAGCATTGTGAAAAAGTATGTCTCTGTGGGGCATTAACAGTGCTATATGATTTTACATCAATTGAACTCAAAAGTTCAAACTCTGCTTGTATGAGGTGCAAACATCAACCAGGACATCTAATCCTTAAAATGGTAGCTATCCTCAAATAGTAAGAACAATGTTAAAACTGCTATTGCACATAAAATAAAAGTTGGTGAAATGTATATATGACATAATATTCCACTAGTGATGACACGTGGGTCAGCTAGAGACGGAGCGGAGACGCTAGGCCAGTGTTTTTCAACTCCAGTCCTCAAGGCACACCAACAGGTCAAGTTTTCAGGATTTCCCTCAGATGAAATGGCTGTGGTGATTACTAAAGCAGTGAAACTGATCAAATCACCTGTGCAAAATAAAGGGATTTTTAAATACAGCTTACCTGTAAAATCCTTTTCTTGGAGTACATCACGGGACACAGAGCGGCATATTCATTACTATGTGGGTTATATGGAGTACCTTCAGGTGTGGACACTGGCAATCTCAAACAGGAAGTCCCCTCCCTATATAACCCTCTCCCCTAGAGGGAGTCCCTCAGTTTTGTAGCAAGCAGTATGCCTCCCAAAATGTTTCCCCAAAAGAGGGGTGGGAGCTCTGTGTCCCGTGATGTACTCCAAGAAAAGGATTTTACAGGTAAGCTGTATTTAAAAATCCCTTTTTCTTTCTCGTACATCACGGGACACAGAGCGGCATATTCATTACTATGTGGGATGTCCGAAAGCAATGCTTTAATGAGGGGAGGGAGACATCTTCCAAAGAAGGATTCAATTTAGAGGTATACTCAAATAATAATAATAATTCCAACTTAGTCAAGAAAAAACTTTTTTTTTTTTTTTTTTTTTCTTTTTTACAACCAAGGGTGCTTCTGATCCCGAGGATCTTAAACTGCAGCCTGTAGTACTGCCTGTCCAAAGGCAGAATCCGCATTCCTTCTCACGTCTAGTTGATAAAACTTTGTAAACGTGTGGACTGATGACCACGTCGCCGCCTTGCATATCTGAGCCATAGAGATCTGATGGTGTGCTGCCCAGGAGGCGCCCATGGCCCTGGTAGAATGGGCCTTTACCGACAAAGGAGGAGGCAACCTCTTCAAACCGTAGGCTTGAATGATTAATTGTCTAATCCATCTCGAGATGGTGGATTTTGCAGCTGCCTGCCCCTTCTTGGGGCCATCTGGTAGAACGAATAACACATCTGTCTTCCGGATCTTTTCTGTAGCTTTAAGATAGGCCTTCATGGCCCGGACAATATCCAAGGTATGCAGCAACCCCTCCTTTCTAGATGTGGGTTTTGGAAAGAAGGATGGAAGTACCAAATCCTGGTTCAAGTGAAATTTGGATATAACCTTTGGTAGAAAGGAAGGATGGGGCCGGAGAACTGCCCTGTCCTTATGCAGAACGAGATATGGCTCCTTACACGATAAGGCTGCTAATTCTGACACTCTCCTGGCCGAAACTATGGCGACCAAGAAAACCAACTTTCTTGTCAGTAAGACTAAAGGAATCTCAGCCAACGGCTCAAAGGGTTGTTTCTGTAGAGTGGACAGGACAAGATTTAAGTCCCATGGACAAATTGGTGACTTGACAGGAGGATTAATACGCAAGACCCCCTGTAAGAAGGTCTTTACCAGCGAGTGGGTGGCCAGCGGCCTCTGAAACCACACTGACAGAGCTGAGATCTGTCCCTTGATTGTGCTTAGTGCCAGGCCTTTATCCACTCCTAGCTGGAGAAAACTTAACACCCTATCAATAGTATATTTGCGGGAATTCCATCTTTTGGATTCACACCAGCCTACGTAGTTCCTCCACACCCTGTAATAAATCACCCTGGAGACCGGCTTTCTAGCCCTAATCAGGGTAGGAATTACCTGCCTAGACAGACCTCTACCCCTGAGAATCAGGGATTCAGCCTCCAGGCCGTCAAATTTAGACGCTGTAATGTAGGGTGGAGGATCGGGCCTTGTGAGAGTAGGTCTGGTTGTAGAGGAAGAGTCCAAGGGTCTCCCACTGCCATCTTCAGGACTAGTGAGTACCAAGTCCTCCGGGGCCAAGCCGGAGCTACTAGAATGACTGGCTTGTGCTCCACTCTGATCCTGCGCAACAGGCGAGGGAGTAACTGTAGCGGAGGGAATGCATATAGAAGTTTGAATTGATGCCAAGGGCAAACCAACGCATCGGTTCCGCAGGCCATAGGATCCCTCGCTCGAGACACGAACCTGTCTAGTTTCTTGTTGAACCTGGATGCCATTATATCTACGTCCGGCATTCCCCACCTCTGGCAGATTGTCTGAAAGACCTGGGGATGCAGAGACCACTCCCCTGGCAACAGACTCTGGCGACTTAAGAAGTCTGCCTGCAGGTTGTCCACTCCGGGAATGAATATCGCCGAAATGCAGGGTACATGGACCTCTGCCCACTGAAAAATCAAGCTCACCTCCCTCTGAGCGGCCTGACTCCTGGTTCCCCCTTGGTGGTTTATGTATGCCACCGCCGTGGCATTGTCTGACTGGATTCTCACCGGGAACCCCTTTAATCTGGAGGTCCATGCCAGAAGGGCTAGGCGAGCAGCTCTGATCTCCAAGATATTGATGGGGAGCTGCCTCTCTGCTTTCACCCAAGTTCCCTGGCGAGAGAACCCCTCGAAGCCCGCCCCCCAGCCTGCCAGGCTGGCGTCTGTGGTAACTACCTTCCAGACAACAGGGCTGAAGGATTTTCCCTTTAGAAGATTCTGGGGGTTCAACCACCAGGCCAGGCTTTGTCGGACCCTTGATGATAGCGTCAAAGGGGACTCTAAGGCATGTGCCCTCTTGCCCCAGGCTGCTAGAATGGCTGCCTGTAGGACGCGAGTGTGGATCTGAGCGTATGGTACTGCCTCGAACGTGGCCACTAGCTTGCCTAGTACTCGCATACACAGGCGAATAGTTGGTTTTTTCTTGTTTAGAACCAACTGAACCAACCCCTTGATAGCCTCGATCTTTACAAGGGGCAGGAACACCCTTTGCTGTTCTGTGTCTAACCTCATGCCGAGGTATTCCAACTGCTTTGTAGGCTGGAACGCTGACTTTCCCCGGTTTAGGACCCAGCCGAATCCTTCGAGGTACCGAACCGTGAGGTTTACTGCCTGTTGCAGACCCGGCCGTGAGTGATCTATGATTAAAAGGTCGTCCAAGTATGCTAGGACTGTGTCCCCTTGGATCCTTAAATTGGCCAGAACTGGGGCTAGGATCTTCGTGAATACCCGGGGGGCCGTGGCCAGCCCGAAGGGGAGCGCCCTGAATTGGAAGTGTCGCTGCCCCACCGCGAAGCGTAAAAATCTTTGATGCGACTGAAAGATTGGTACATGAAGGTAAGCATCCTTTATGTCTATGGAGGCCAGAAAATCGTCCCTCTGAAGCGCGGCGGCTGCTGACCGGATGGATTCCATCCGGAAGGAACGAACCCTTAGGTAACCGTTTAACCTCTTTAGGTCCAAGATTGGCCTGACATCGCCGTTGGGCTTTGGTATGACAAAGAGATTGGAATAGAAACCTAGCCCTTGCTCTTGGGCTGGCACCTCTATTATTACGTCCTGGCAAAGCAGGTGATCCAAAGCTGCCAGCAATGAGGCCTTCCTTGCTGGATCCTTTGGTAGCCTTGATTCTTGAAAATGAGGCGGAGGACACCTTAGAAACTCCAGTCTGTAGCCTGTGGTTACAGACGCCCGGACCCATTTGTCGGGGATCTTGGCTTCCCAAACTTCTGAGAAGAAACGAAGCCTTCCCCCCACCCGCGAGAGTGGGGGCGCCCCTTCATAAGGCAGACTTAGGGGCTGTCTTTGTCGGCTTGCGATACCATGGCCTCTTACCCCCAGGGGCCTGTCCCTGCGATCTACTGTTAACGTTGGATCGTGCAGGCGGCCGTCGATACTGCCTGGAATTTGAGGGCCCCGAGACAGGAAAGAGCTGCCTTTTAAATGTAGGACCCCGGAATGTCTTTTTGACCGGTAAAAGGGTACTCTTGCCACTTGAAATAGTCTGAATATATTTATCCAGATCCTCTCCGAAGAGTCGTCCTCCATGGAAGGGAAACCCTGCCAGAAGCTTTTTGCATGGGGGCTCCGCCGCACAGTTCTTCAACCATAAGAGCCTTCTCATGTGCACCAAAAATAGTGATAAACGAGAGGCCTGCTGGATGGAATCTTTTATAGCATCTACAGCAAAACACAGAGCTCTGGGAATGTCAGAAAACTCTTCTGCTTGTTGGGTAGGCATGTCCTTTAACATTTCTTTTGTCTGGTCTTTTAACGCCTGACAAACTCCAATTGCAGCCACAGCTGGCTGTACCACTGCTCCTGCCGTAGCAAAGGATGCTTTTAAAAGTGTCTCTAACCGTTTATCAACCGGATCTTTAAACATATGTATGTTTTCCACCGGGTTAGTGATTAGTGATTTATTCACACATGAGATGGCTGCATCCACTACTGGGAGCCTCCACCTCTTGGAGAATTTTTCCTCCATGGGGTAAATGACCGCAAATCTTTTCGGTGGCAGAAAAATCCTGTCCGGCCGTACCCAATCCCGAAAGATCAATTCCTCCAAGAGAGGATGGACCGGAAAAACTGCGTTGCTTAACGGAGCTTTCAAAGAGCCCAGAGAGGATACCGGAGGAACCTGAGGCTCTGGCAATGGTAAACTAAATGCCGAGCGGACCATGTCCGTCAAAGACTGTACCCACAGTCTTTCTGTCTGGGAGTCTGAAAATGGTTCCTCAGAGGCAGATCCCTCAATCCCTGAACCCTCTTGGTTCAGGTCTAGTTGATCCTCCTGTGATTCCAATTCCTCCGGAGAGAGAATCTCAGCATCTGAGGATACACCTCTTGGTGATGGGGATCTAACCCGTTTCTTACCAGGAATAGCTCTAGCGATCAATGCTGCTATTCTCTCTTCTAGCCCCCCTAGGGATACGGCTAGCATCTCCTCTGTGATAAACACAGGGCTGGGCTGATCTGGGCCAGCCTCCGCACCAGATCCCCCTAATGGCTCATCCAAGGCGCCCTTTATGTTAATAAGTTGCGGGGAAAGTATCGGCATATCATCAGAATCAGAGGGGGAACCCCTTTGTTTTTTGGTCTTTTTTGTACCCTTTGACCCCGAACCTTTGGAAGCCATAATACAAAATCGAGGGACTCCGCCAACAACAACAGACTGTAGTGGCCAGGAGTACAAAACCAGAGCTTAGGGGACAATAGATCACTAATGCCCAAAAACTGATGGGGCCCCGTATGTTTTTCTTTTTTTTTTTTTTTTTTTTTTAAATATATATTATATATATATTTTTTTTTTTTTAAAACATACAGTGACCCCAAACTTAGTTTGCCAGCCTCCAACCTGCTGCAAAAAGTAGAATTTCTTGGCTTAACAAAAAAGGCATTGGAACAAAGTCCAGCATGTACTACCCCTCTTCCGCCACCGGGAGTCACTGTTCTGCCGCTCTGCGTCCTCTCCTTCTGAAATCAGCCTCAGACTGAGCACTGACAATGCCTGCTGATCTATAACAGCACAAGGCGCGCCCCTGTATGACGCCGCAGGCACGCCCCCCCCGCCCTCCTCTCTGAACGGCGCGAAAAACGTCTATAAGACGTGCGCGCGTATGCCGGAACAGGAGGAACATGGAGGAGCCGCGCTGCTGGAGACCCAGGACTGCAGTATCAGGCGGCAGATTCAAACCCCCGGCCAGGTAGGACTCTCCAAAAGGCCCCATAGGGATCCTTACTAGTCCTAGGAAGAAAGCAGCAGGTTAGCTAGCAACACATTCTTAGACAGGGGAACCTAGTGATGGGGGAAAAAAGGGGTCATCCTGTCTTTCTCAGACATAGTGAGCAAGGTTGCCAATGCAGAGCATACTTAGGCTATCCCCCCTTTTAGGTTACCCCGGAGAGCCTGCTGTCGAACCAAGTCCCGCAGGCTCCCCCTTACCTGCTCCATGCTGCAGGATGTTTGTCCAGCAAAACGATCCAATCTTCTCCCATCTCCGTGGGTAGCGTAGTAGACCTTCAGGCCCTGGGGTCCTATGAAGGTACCCACTGTCCTGGACCTATATAGCACCCTGGCAAACAGGCACTTATGGTTTTTACAAACTCCAAGTCCTGGGCCCAGGGTCCAGCCCTCCAAAGAGGAGCATTATAGGCAAAACCCCACGGTTTGGGGCCCGGGTACTGTCCACTTTGGCACTGAGGCTCCTTGGACAGATCCGGTTAGCCCGCCCTTAATCCCAAGGATGTGGAGCAAAGCTATTCCGTGACCAACACCTAAGACACTGGCGAAAAAACTGAGGGACTCCCTCTAGGGGAGGGGGTTATATAGGGAGGGGACTTCCTGTTTGAGATTGCCAGTGTCCACACCATAAGGTACTCCATATAACCCACATAGTAATGAATATGCCGCTCTGTGTCCCGTGATGTACGAGAAAGAAAATGGAAATCCTGAAAACATGACCTGTTGGTGTGCCTTGAGGACTGAAGTTGAAAAACATTGCGCTAGGCTATCTGAGTGAGCAGTAACATTGTAACCGTTGAGCACACACTATTGTTTTTTTACTTGTAAGCATAACTTTTAAGCGGGGGTATTTTATACAATAAAGACAGAATTACACTATGTCCTCTCCCTCTATGTTTATTCTTATATGACCGCTCATGCTGCACACCCGCACCTAATCCCATCCACATCCATTGGGAGGAGAAAAACACTGCTGCTGAGCTGATCTGAACGTCATAGAAGGGAGACTTAAAACACCTGAAGGCATTTAACACCATGTCAATCTGGTGAGTACAAAACCTTGAGGGGGACTACAAGTGAAGGAAATCCTGGTCTTGTTTTTTGCACAATCAACTTCAAGATCTCTTCACCATAAAGAATGTTATAGACTGTGTTTTGTTAAAACACCCACGTGTCATCACTAGTGGAATATTATGTCATATATACATTTCACCAACTTTTATTTTATGTGCAATTGCAGTTTTAACATTGTTCTTACTATTTGAGGATAGCTACCATTTTAAGGATTAGATGTCCTGGTTGATGTTTGCACCTCATACAAGCAGAGTTTGAACTTTTGAGTTCAATTGATGTAAAATCATATAGCGCTGTTAATGCCTCACAGAGACATACTTTTTCACATATTCTTTTCTTATTATAATAGCTGCTTTTTCTGCATATATATTCTTATAACCTATTAAATTAGAAGACCTGTCCATTGAGCGCTAGGATCAGTTTTTATCTTAGGATATATTCTGGTACTTTTTTTTAACAAAGCATTGTTGAAGCCTTGTTTAAGCCTTGTTGAAGCCGAAGTAAGTGTAAATGAGCCCTGTCAAAAAAAATGTATAAATGGCATGAAACCTCAATGACTAGCAATGTAGCATTACAAACTGGGTTTTATGTGGAAATTATGTTTTTTGTATGTTCTGTTTGGATTTGTCTGGGCACTTTTGTCTCCTCCAATCACAAAGGTCTTCTGCTGGCATATCTTATATATCTGTGCTATTATTTTCCTAAAAGGAATTTTATTTTTTTGCAGCTATCACAGGCAGATAATGTGGGGCTATTAGTAGGATAATAGCAGTGATCAGCAAGCAGGATCCTCTCCACCTACTGCTATGCCAACTGTGGTCAGATAGCAGATAACTTCCTGAGCCACAGGCATGACATCTAATCTACAAGAAAACTGTCATTTTGCGGGTTTTTAAGGACCTGTACAAACTTAACCATTTTCTTTAGTAAAATACATGAATTTTTATTGCATTAAAAACATGCATTTCAAGTAGAAATTAAATTTACACTTTGAGGCCGCGTACACACGATCGGTCCAAACCGATGAGAATGGTCCGATGGACCATTTTCATCGGTTCACAGACTGATGGACTGATGGTCTGATGTGCGTACACACCATCAGTCCAAAAAATGATCGTGTCAGTACGCGGTGACGTAAAACACAACGACGTGCTGAAAAAAATGAAGTTCAATGCTTCCAAGCATGCGTCGACTTGATTCTGAGCATGCGCGGGTTTTTGGACCGAAGCTTTTGCGTACTAACCATCGGTTTGGACCGATTGTCAGGCGTCCATCAGTCTGATTTTAAAGCAAGTTTTAAAACTTTGGTCCGACGAACGACGGACTGATGGGCCGTACACACGGTTGGTTTGGACCTATGAAACTGGACTTACGTCCATTTTCATCGGTTAGAACCGATCGTGTGTATGCGGCCTTAGGCTCCATGCACGCTAGTTTATTTTTAGGCTCCTAGCAGATGCTTTGAGCATTTGATTTCTGCCCCTAGAAGCAAATATCCTAAGTGTACATGCACACTATTTTAGGCCTCTTGCACACAGTACTGATGTTTGAGCATCAGCATTTCTGGACATAATTTCAGGCATTTGTTTTACATGTATTTGCATGTATTTATGCACACATTTGTGCGTATCAGTGCAAAATACTGACTGAGAAAGCAGGTTTTTTTTTTACTTCAGAATGCGCAGCACTGGTTTACATGCCTGTGTGTACAGGCACATTGCAAACAATGGGCTGCATTTTAGATCAATTTGAAAAAAAAAATACACTCTGTACTGAGCTTTTTCAGGCTGCAGTGCGCAAAAGGGCCTTAGGCTAGAAGACTTCCAGGAGCGGAACAAAAAAGCTTTTTTGCATTTTTAGGAGCAATTTGCCAGCAGAAAAAAAAGCCGACAAGCTCCTAAAAGCTCCCAAATGCCATTAACCACTGCTAAGCACCGGTTTACAGTGTTTTTTTTTGGACAGTGGCCAACTGATGTCCTTAACAACCAGTGTATAGCTAACAAAGGGGGCCCCTTGATCCTAGCCCCCATGTGAATGAGCATGGGGTACATTGTACCTCTACTCATTCACCAATAAAATGTCAAAGAGTAAATAAAAATGCACACAAAGTTTTTGCCAAGTTTTTTATAAAAAAACAAAAAAAAAACAATGTCCCCAGTGTAGATACATTGTCAATCATCATGAACGGCAACCACACCGACTGAAAAAAAAAAGTGTGCATACGACAAAGGCTTCTGCCGTTTGACAGCTCCAACACCTAAGGGCCTGGTATGAATTGGGGGGGACCCCACTCTGTTTTTTCTCAATTTTTATTGCCGGCAATACTCATTTAAAGGGGACAGGATTTGGGGGCCCCCTTGTTAAAGGCGGCTTCCAGAATCTGATAAGTCACCCCCCTCCACACCCCAGAGGAACTTGTCATTATCAACATGGAGACAAGATGCATTGTGGGGAGCACCCCCCCATGCTGAGGGCATGTGGCTTGATATGGTTCAAGAGGGGAAGGGCTTGATTGCCCCCCCCCTTTCTATGCCTGCCAGGCTGAATGCTCAGATAAGGGTCTGGTATGGATAAGGGGAGGACCCTACGCAGTTTCTCAATTTTTTATTGCTTTTAATTGTTTTGTTTACATGTTATCCTTTGTTAAGTATGTGGACCAGCTTGCCGGCCCACTCCTTCACCACCAGCTATTCATTGGTTGTTAAGGATGCCGGCTCCTTAACAAAAATGCTATGGCTCATAAAAACTTTTAAAAACACTCCTATACACTGCAAAAACGCTGGCAAAAAATGCTATATTTTAGAGTTTTTTATCCAGCGTTTTTTTTTTTTAGAGCCTATTGTGCAAGGAGCCTTAGTCATGTAAATTAAGAAATAAACACCTATGCAGACCTCCTGACACCAAGGGCGGGGTTATATAACTAGATGTGGGGTTCCACAACTTTCACACCTCCCATAATCAGTGATTGGATTAAGGTGTGGATATAAATTCTGAGGGATTTCCTTGCACTCATCAGAAGTAAAGAAATGGTTTGGACAAGCTATGAAACATCTTGAGCATTATAGAACAAACTGAATGTGCCTAACTACTACTAGATATACCATGACCTGGATAAATTCCTTCACAGACATGTATAGCCCCAAGTATACCCAGGAGTGTGGGTTGCACAATCAACATGCACACTTGCACACTTCAACAAATGCACATAGTCCTAAAGTAAACCTGCCAGGGGATAAAAATTGTGTCTATTTGTTGTTGACCTCCTGAAAATTTTCATCACGTCGTTTTGTTCTACGTCACCGCGTTCTGGTCCGAGGGGATTTTGGTCCGATGGTGTGTACGCACATCAGACCAACAGACCACTTCAGCCTGGTCCGATGAAAACGGTCCGTCGAACATGTTTCCTCGGACATGTCTGATCGTGTGTACGCGGCCTAACAGAAGTCAATGCAATTCACAATGAAATTGCAAAAAAGTAGTACAAGAGACTTTATAAAAGTGAGCTGCAACAATTTCAACACTTCCAACAGTTCCAAATTCTGCATTTTCTTTTTATTGTATCTTTATGTCATAATGCATTCACTTTCTTACTGACATGTGTATGATTTTTTTGGTACTAACCGTATGACTCGTCAGTGTCAGATGACTTGATACATATCAGTAAATGCTGATCCAAGAGATATTCCAGATCGGAGATGATCGGTGTTAGCTGTAAGTACAGAACTGTCGTAATGTATAGAGATCAAAAAAGTAGGAAACAGCATAGGAAGATATGTAGGTAGATGTATGGTGATACAATGAGAACAAAAGATAAAAGATAAACAAGGAAAGACAGTGTATTAACACAGGCTTAGAACACTCCAAACAAGAAGCCCTTAACTCGCAGCTCAATTACTTCAATAAGAAAAGGAGACAACATATACAACAACGTTAAACAGCAATAAAGTACATGCTAGGCATCATCACCGAAGGTGGGCATTTCACCTCTACTTGGCCATGTCACAGATTAGATAACCTATGGAAATGCTTTGGATGGACTGGTTATTATGCCTGTATGCTCGTTCATGTGATCATTTTAAAGAGTACTGAAGAGTACAAGAACAATTTCCAAATGTATGGTTGTGGATGCCAAGGTGAATTTTGAACTGAAATGGGAGGCTTCAGAAGCTCAGTAAGATAGCAAAACTTGTTTTTACATGTAATACCAAGAAGGCTCTTTGTCCACTCTATCAAAGTATCTGTAATTGTGTTCCAGTTGTTTTGAGATCCTGGTACTCTTGTCAAATAGTACAGCCAGGTCCTTGATCCCTATTGTAGACTACACTGCAGTTAAAGCCCAAACTATTTATTTTGTTTTGGATAGAAGTGGTAAAAGATACATTTAAAGAGAGTTTAAAAAATATTACCAATGAGGTCAGAGACTAAAAACAACTGACACCATAAAAAAAGAAATAATTCCAAATCATTGCATACACAATGACGGGATCACAGTCAGATATAAAATGAGCTTACTTTAGTAAGGATAAGCTTGGGTTCAGTTGGATCCTATGTTCAGCCAAACCCAAAAGGAGGCTGTTGGTGCTAACCCCATCATCTGCGGCATTAACGGCCCCATAACTTCACCTACACAAAGGTGTGGGAATTCTCATACCATCATTGACCTAATATGGCCACATTGGACAAACTGTTCCCTACTAATTAGATTGTATCTTTGTTACAGTTTTACAGCCCACCCCACTAGGGCTTGGAGAAAAATATTCAGCTGGGTCCTCTTCATTGTGTACATGTATGTGTCGGGGAGAGGGCATCAATTAATTAAAGGTCAGGTTGCCGTACAGTAACTGAGATCAGACTTTTATATGATATTTTGAGTTAGGCTGGCCCTACATGAGTCATTTTTTTTCTGTTCAACTTAAAGGGGTTGTAAAGGTACATTTTTTCCCCTAAATAGCTTCCTTTACCTTAGTGCAGTCCTCTTTCACTTACCTCATCCTAAAAATTTTGTTTTTAAATGTCGTTATTTCTTCTGAGAAATCCTCACTTCCTGTTCTTCTGTCTGTAACTCCACACAGTAATGCTAGGCTTTCTCCCTGGTGTGGAGTGTCATGCTCCCCCCCTCCCTTGGACTACAGGAGAGTCAGGACGCTCTCTACGTTCCAGATAGAGAAAGGAGCTGTGTGTTAGTGGGCGTCCTGACTCTCCTGTAGTCCAAGGAAGGGGGCGAGCACAACACTCCACACCAGGGAGAAAGCCCTGCATTACTGTGTTGAGTTACAGACAGAAGAACAGGAAGTGAGGATTTCCCAGAAAAAATAAGGACATTCAAAAGCAAAATCCAAGGATGAGGTAAGTGAAAGAGGACTGCACTAAGGTAAAGGAAGCTATTTAGGAAAAATAAATTGTACCTTTACAACCCCTTTAAAGCTGGTGGTGGTGATTAAGAGAAACATTTCCAACAGGCTGGTTGTACACAAGTGGATAAATTGATTGGATTGTGTAGAACAAGCCTGCCCATACAGAGATTAAAATTTGTCTGGTCCCTCCTGAACCCTACTTAACGGCCAAATTCTGTTCCATGATTGGCTGGCTTTAAGCCTGACATTGCAGAAGTGAACATTTCCAAACCTGCAAACCAATACACTAAGCAATAATCTTGCACTTGAACAGTGGTAACTTCTGAACTGATGTTGCTTGAAATCTTGGAATAATACTATAATACTATTTTGGTGTTACTTGGGACATTTAGGGATAATAGGCTGTTAATGTAGGCCTCACCTAAAATTGCTTTAACGTATTACACTGTTCCAGAAGTATGTCTTTCATAAGGCTGCATGCTTGCTTCAGTTTTTCACTCAGACACATTACTGAGTGAAAAAGTCACAAGGTTGGGCAAATTGCATTTTGAAAAGGAGGCCAGAAACGACAGAAAACATATTTTTCACCTGACAGGTATACTTTCAAATCATTGAATTTAGTGAACATGTACCAATTTTATACTTCACATGGAGCAGACATGGGCAGATGACAATACGTACACTGACAAATACTTGTGACAGATGAATTTTCAGTAGTGGTAAATCACCTTTGGAAGTTCTCCAAACATCACAATTAAAGTGCCATTGCATCCATCCTGATCTTCTGCCTCCGAGCTCTTTACCATATCTGTTAGAATAGGATAAATGATTCAAATAATGTACAGGACATCTCGGTACATACAGTATAGGCATCGCTAGTTTTATTTGGGAGAAGAAATCTAGTGAAGAACCAGCTTTGGAAACTGATAAATCTTATGGCCCAGATTCACATACAATTAGATTCGCGTAGAGTATCAGAAATACACGACGCCGCCGTATTTTACCTGGCTCTACGTGGAATCCCGGTAGATTTTGTCCAGTAAACTACGTTGGCGTAGTGTATTTCTCCCGGTGCAAGCCATCTACGCGAGTAGGGGGCGTGAAGCATTTAAAATAGGCGCATTCCCGCGGCGATCGAACTGTGCATGCTCCGTTCAGAAATTTCCCGCCGTGCATTGCGCGAAATCACGTCGTTACATCATTCGTTGTTTGAGTAGCGTCGTTTACGGACATTCCTATTCCCGAACGAGTTACGTAAAAAAAAAAAAAAAAAAAAAAAATTTAATTCGACGCGGGAACGACGGCCATACTTAACATGGGCTACGCACCGTTAGACCAGCAAATAGCTGGTCTAACAGTACGTAGCAAAAAAATGACGTAAGCGATTGCGAAGACCACTCGTATCTTCGTGGATCGCCGTAAAAAGTCATTTGCATATCCCGACGCTGAAAACGACGTGGACTCCTCCCAGCGGCCGCAAAAATATCGCAGCGTAGATCCGAAGGCTTACGAAGACGTAAGCCTCTCGGATCGAAGCCCGAAGCCGCCGTATCATGGTTTGAGGATTTAAACTAGTGATACGGCGCGCAAAATTTGAAATTACTCCTGTCTAACACCAGTTAGACAGGCGTAATTGCTCTGTGAATCTGGGCCTATATTCCTAAAATTGTTTTTATTTAGAGTATTCAATAGATGAGACTTGATGAGAACAAATCAATCAGTTCACACATTTTCATACTATAACACTCATGTATATTAAGGACTAAAAGATATGAATAGGGTTGTCCCGATACCACTTTTTTAGGACCGAGTACAAGTGCCGATACTTTTTTCATGTACTCGCCGATACCGAATACTGATACTTTTTTTAAATGTCATGTGACAATTTTCAAACCACAATACAGACTAAGGATATTTTCTTTAGAATTATGAAGAACTCTAACTCAAGACATTATAAAAGAATAAAAATGAGTAAAAATTAATAAAAAAAAATGTGTTTGCTTGTCACGCAGTAGTAAAAATCTCAAAGAATTTTCACAGAACATGTTGATAAATACAAAAAAAGTATTCGGCCAGGCATCGGGAGCATTTGTGCGAGTACAAGTACTCCCGCAAATACTCGGTATCGGGACAACCCTAGATATGAAGATAGTTTCAATCATGTTGGCTATTGTTTACAATCGTGTTGATTATTAGAATTTACAATTATATCCTTAAGTTCACATGATGGCAAGATAGGAAAATAGAAATAATGTGCAGTCATGGAAATACTTAAAGCCCAACGCCACTCCAAAATATACAAATTATACAAAATATACAAATTAGCCAATCAGTGCATGGAAAAAAAGCATCTTTTGCTGCAATTCTTACTGTCAGGAATGCTCAGATCTATGGGCCACAGTACTGGTGTCCACCAGTGAGTGTCTCCCGGCAGTCTGGAGCCGACATTATCTCCTGCAATCAGGTGTCACCTGAGACTGATTACAGGAGGTGTACTTATACCCAGCAGATGCTTGCACTCATCACCTTGGTATTGTTCCTTGAGCCCTGACCTGTATTTGCTATCCTGAGACCTATATTCCTGTAACCTGTACCTTAAATCCTGTGTTCCTGAACCCTGGCCTGCATCCATCCCTGGACTCCTGTCTTGCAGACTGACCCCTTCCTCCTGTTGTCCTCTCCCTGTGGCCATATAGGGTAGTTCCCCTCCTACTAGACCTGACAGAGAAACATACAGCCTGGAGGGACAGGCGAAGAGCAGGTTGTGCTGAGAGAGAATAAGTCTGGTATACATGGTTCAGGCGATATGCTTAAACCTGCAAAAAGGGTGGTGGGGCTGGAAGAAAGAGCAATGTGTGTGCCCAAGACCTCAAGGGATAGAGGGGCTACTGTGGCTGACAGGGACTGTCTGCTCCTACAAGGAGTGACTGTGTGCCTGGTGCTACTGCTGTTGAGGACCCTGTGGCTCCTGTCTACTGCTGTTCCAGACCTAATGTTCCAGAGTTACTACTGTTCCAGAGTCGCTTCTGTTTCAGAGGACACTACAGAATCTTCCCAAGTGGTGAGAGACCTGTTGGCCACCTTAAATGTTTAAAGTAGAGTTCCAGGTATGGATATTTCTCTCAATAAATGCAAAGAATTCTAAGATTTCATTTGTGATATTACTGCTCCACCTCTCCACTTCGTCCAATCAGAGAACACTTTGTATTCATTAAAAAAAAATCAAAGCGATCTTTGAATGGCACCCATGGTAAGTAGCCAACCTCCTCTGTTCAAAATGCAGAAGGGCAGCTGCTTGGCACAGGTATCAGAAGCTAGTAGAGATCACTGTAGTAGCAGGGTTAATATCTAATCTGTAATGATAAATATCTAATATGTTATAATCTAATCTGGAATGATAAACGGGTCACTGTTTTAAACAAGTTTAGGACTGTATGATATGTTATATACAGTTCTGTAAGCAACATCTTATTCTCTGGCAGTGTCCCTCCCAAGACAAGACTCTGGATCCGCCCCTGACCAGGAGGGGACCATGCTGTTAATGGATTAAAAATCTCACATTTGGGGTGAGAGCTATCCACTGCAAGAAAACAAGATCCCAAAGCTCACAGAGCTGTAGCCAGTTTCACTTTGGCCAGTGATCTAGGTGGACCTCAGTATAGTATTCCCAGATAGATCATTGTTGTATGCAAAGTCTGATTTCCATTTTCCTGCGGTCTGTACTTGACTATAACAGTCCTGTACCTTGTCGTTCTGGTTGTTTGCACTGTTTGTCTAACCCAATTTCCTTTTAAGGGCTTTTGCCTTATTTAAATGTTCCAGATATATCGGCATTATTTGGGTACAGGTACAGGGCAGGGCAACACTAGTGATGAACTGAACATAGCTGGGTTCAGTTTGACCAGGGTTCTGTGAACACCACTAAAGTTTGGGGTGCTGAATCTGAACTCAATTTAAGCCTAATGTAAAAAAAAAAAAAAAAAAACAGTCTGGATGATTTTCTGGGATAATAGACAAGGGATTGTCAAGCAGGTGGCATGGGGAGGTTTAGTACTGTCATGGGAGTTTTGTACTAATGTGATGTGGCTCATCATTGCACTGTATACAACCTACTAATGCAACACTGACAGCTCCCAGCCACTTTGTTTTGTTTGTATACAAACGGCCAGGGATTAATTAATCTACAATAGACCCTTATTCTACCCCTACACTTTAAAGCACTTTAATTACGGTAAGTAGGGGTACTATCTACCCTACTCAGTCATATAGGAGGGATTCCAGGTTCCCTGCACACAGACCCTCACAGCTATTGGGAGAGGGTTGTGTGGGCGAGGTCCTTGTACTCATCAATATGTGGACAAGGTGCTATGCTTGAAGGAAACCCCTCCCTGTTGAGTACATGTAGCTTGATATGGTTCCTGAAGGGATGGCCCGTATGCCCCCCCTCTCCCCTGGCCTGCCTCAGGTTGCATGCGGTTCCCCCTTTAAACCCATACCAGACCTAAAGGTAGACCCAAACAATTCAGCATCTACCCTGGTGTAATGCTACATAGGGCCAGATTCAGGTAGATGGGCGCATCTTTTTGTTGAAGTAACGTTTCTCATTTACGTTACTCCGCCGAAACTTTAAGAGCACGTACTGTATTCACAAAGCACTTGCTCCTAAAGTTGCGGCGGCGTAGCGAAAATGAGCCGGCGGAATTCAAATTGGGCGGGTAGGGGGGCGTGTATTATTATAACTAGGCGCGATCCCGCGGCGAACGTACTGCGCATGCGTCGATTGTCAGTGCGCATGCTCCAAATTCTGTCAGTGAACGTCAATGACGTCAATCCCCATTCACGGACGTTTTACGCAAACGACGCGAACATTTTTAAATTCGACGCGATGACGACGGCCATACTTAACATAGGATACTCCACTAGGGGGCTGGTTTTTCTTTACGCCGCGTATCTCTTACGGAAACGTCGGAAAGTCACTGCGTCGGGCCCGAATACGATCGTGAATTTCCGATTCTCGCTGATTAACATATTCTCGGCGTTTATCAGCGGGAACGCCCCGAGCGCCATATTTAAAATTGCAGTTCCGATACGACGGCAAAATACAATTACGCCGCTCGTATAGGAACTCCAACCCGGTGTTTCTTGTTTTCTGCTTACAGAAAACAGAAACGCCGGCTCAAAGTGAGAGTTAGGCTGGAGTATCACAGATGGGCGCATCTTTAATCTGGAGTAACGTTTCTCATTTACGTTACTCTGGCGAAATTTTAGGAGCAAGTGCTGTTATTCATGAAGCACTTGCTCCTAAAGTTGTGGCAGCGTATCGAAAATGAGCCGGCGTTATTCAAATTGGGCGGGTACGGGGCGTGTATTATTAAAACTAGGAGAACGTACTGCGCATGCGTCGACTGTCAATGCATCCCAGTGCGCATGCTCACAACTTCCGTCGACACCACTTCCTTGGAAACGACAGCGCAATGTGTTCCGTTGGACGTTTAAATGCGCCCGTAGATGCGCCATTCCGGCACTAAAGTATATCCTGTTCCCCCTCCCCGCAGTGAAGTTACTTTTGTTCTGAGATGGCTGCTCCCGTTCCCCGCAAACACAGGAGAAAGCTGAACTTTAAAGGCCAGGAGCTGTCAGCCGTCATCTCGGCTATGGAGACCTATGATGTCTTCCTCCATGGCTGTAAAAGTTGACAGACAAGCATGGACAGAGGTGTTGTCCTGCAAGTGGGGGTGCTCAGCTAGCTCTTATCGTCGGTAACGCTGCTGTAGCTGCTCTCCTGCTGACCTGTGGCCGTCTGGAGTAAAGATAAAGCAGCTATTTGTAGAAATAACTTTGCCCCGGACGGACGAGATACGCGCGGCGCATGTAGCCAGCGTATGGTGCTAATCCGTTCGCGAATCGGGAAATCTCCCTCATTTGCATATTTGCAGGGGAAATCAATAGGCGCGACTGATGCGCCAAGCGAAATTATGCGCTGACGAGACTCTGGCGTCGGAAAGTTAAGCCGATCGGGGAAAGCCCGTTTTCTGTCACATCTAGTTTGGTGGGTACGGCCACATAGATACGACGGCGCATCTTCACAGTTACGCGGCGCATATCGAAATACTCCAGCGCAAGTCTTGCTGAATCTGGCCCATAGTATACACAAATAAGCTACTTACTTTCTAGGCAAGTAGAATGGAACTCTATGTAGAATTTGGTGTGGCTTTTGGTATACAGAGTAGCTTTGCAGTTCAGTAGTTCAATATGTCCCGGCTCATCTGATTCAGTGGGGTCTAAAGAATAAAAAAAATAAAAAAACAGACATGATTTGATTAGATAGATATATAAATATTAATATTACTCATCTCTCTCACCCTGTCTGTAAAGTGCAGAAAAAGATAGCTACTTTTTTTTAACCTACTTTTAAAGTAGAGAGCAAACACCATTGTTCGAATATCTTGTTTTAAAGTGGGTGTAAACCTCTGAAATGAAAAATGAACAAAGCATATCCCTCTATAGTGTGTATTTGCCTCAGTCTAAAGCACCAAATGTCATTTAGCCTCAGTTCTGCATGTTTCCCGCTGAGACTGTGTAGAGGGGGTGTGTCCATTTCCGCCACTTAAGTCTCAGATCACACTCAGCTCTCCTCTCTATGCTGTGCAGCGTGTGATGTCAGATCCCCACCCCCTGCTGTAGCTGAGAAAAAACCTTTGATCTGTGTATTTTGAATGGATGTAGAAAGATATATTTCATCTCTGCGTATCACATGAGGCTAGACACTTCACTGGGTATATGTAAGAAATTACAACCACTTTAATACAAATATAAGAAGGTTACAACTGAAAAATTGGAGCATTTCTACATGGCATTTTCAATTTGTGTGCGAAGGGAAGTATAGCCTGCATGGTGAAAAATCCATTGCTGATGTATTACTTTAGCATACAGTACAATTTGCAGAATACTGGTTATAATGCCTGGTGGTGACAATAAAAAATATTTCTTACTGTTTTTAGAGACGAACTGAGAAGTTACTCCAACCTGGAATGTGGCAAATACAGGAGAGTGATCACTTGTCATGATATCCTCTGTGCAGCCTGATAAGAGGGAGAACAAATGAACTTCAGTTATTACCACAAGGAATGCACATAGGCAAATTACATTATCATATACTGTTAGATATGCAACTACATGTGTTCCTGATTGGCAGTCAAAGTGCAATCATTACTAGTGTTGCTCACGAATATTCGCATTGCGAATATTCGCTACGAATATTGCATATTCGAGTATTCGCGAATAACACGAATATCGCGGCGAATATTCGCTATTTCGAATATTCAAATTTTTTCAATTTTTTTTTTAGAACAGATCACATCCTAGAGATCCCCATCGACGTCTAAAAGCATTGCTGGTATGATTAGAGACCTTGGGCCGAGTAGCTGCAGCGCTCATTTTATTTTGCCGAAAAATCGCAATGCGATTATTCGGCAATAGCGATATCGCGCGATTATTTTATATTGTAATATATCACGAATATTCTGAGCCAATCAAAGTGCTCCATTCCGCATTTCTCGAAATTTCGCAATTATTTTGTATTGTAATATATCACGAATATTCTGAGCCAATCAGAGTGCTCCATTCCGCATTTCTCGAATATTCGCAATTATTTTATATTGTAATATATCACGAATATTCTGAGCCAATCAGAGTGCTCCTTCCGCATTTCTCGAATATTCGCAATTATTGTGTATTGTAATATATCACGAATATTCTGAGCCAATCAGAGTGCTCCTTCCGCATTTGCCGAATATTCGCAATTATTGTGTATTGTAATATATCACGAATATTCTGAGCCAATCAGAGTGCTCCTTCCGCATTTGCCGAATATTCGCAATTATTGTGTATTGTAATATATCACGAATATTCTGAGCCAATCAGAGTGCTCCTTCCGCATTTCTCGAATATTCGCAATTATTTTATATTGTAATATATCACGAATATTCTGAGCCAATCAGAGTGCTCCTTCCGCATTTGCCGAATATTCGCAATTATTGTGTATTGTAATATATCACAAATATTCTGAGCCAATCAGAGTGCTCCATTCCGCATTTCTCGAATATTCACAATTATTTTGTATTATAAAATATCACGAATATTCTGAGCCAATCAGAGTGCTCCATTCCGCATTTCTCGAATATTCGCAATAGCGAAAATTCGCAATAATTTAATTTCCAAAAAATATCACGAATATTCGTATTTAGCGAATATTTCTCGAATATTCGACTATATATTCGAGATATATCGCGAAATCGAATATGGCATATTCTGCTCAACACTAATCATTACTATGCATGCTGTATGCAACAACATGTAAAATTATATAAAACAGTACTGCACAGTAAGAAAAAAAAATCTTGTGATACAACACTTGCAATAATGTGAGCAATGTGTAAAAATAAATAACATCATACATTTTATTAAAGGACATAATACATCTCACCATATTCTTCTCATATATATTGAGTACCATCAGGATTTCATAGAGGGGAACACCATTCCATGAGACCTATTTTTTTGGGGGGGTCATAAAGATCAAGTGAGAGCATCAGAGGGAAGGAGGTGGGCAGAGCACGGTGTATGGTGGAACATATGTTAGATTTTCAGAACGCACTGAATGAAATATGATTTCATCACATAAGTAAAATAAATAAACACATGATTTTGATGGACAATATAGGAATTTTATTGCAAGAGCTGTGTCACATTTTAAGTGTTATACAGTATCACACGATTTATTCTTTTTGTTGACTGTTTTACTGTACAGGCATACCCCACTTTTAAGTACACAATAGAGTTTATTTACTAAAGCTGGAAAGCGCAAAATCAAGCTCACTTCTGCATAAAAACCAATGCAAAAACCAATGCACGTCCAGGTTGTATTACCACCAGACTTAATTTAACAAGCTGGGGTTAGAAGCTCATTGATTTATATGCATAAGTGAGCTTGATTTTGCGCTTTCTAGCTTAAATAAACCTCATTGTGTACTTAAAAGTGGGGTATGCCCAGGGGCGGACTGACCATTGGGTCACTCAAGCACTGCCCGAGGGCCCCATGCCACTAGGGGGCCCCATCAGGGTTGCCAGGCTCAGTAAAACCAGGGACAGTATGTAAAAATCTGTGTTTTTTTTACATCTGTCCCTGATATAAACTGACATGCTTTTGATGTGAAAATCCAGAGATTTTAGCTGCCCCGCCTCTGCACTGCCTCCTGGCATGGTGGCCATCTGTAAGCCCGGGGGCCCCATAATCTTCTATTGCCCGGGGGCCCCATGAGTTGTCAGTGGGTATGCATGTATATAATTGTACTTGTTGCACATGAGGGAACACATGGATTGTGGGCAGCAGTAATAATAATTCATACACTAAGGTTGTTTACAGTAGAGGGCTGGTTTCCCTGAGGTTTCTTTGGTATATTTGGATGGAAAAACATGAAGTTGTATTTATGTATATGCTATTTACATCCATTGATGGACTTACCATAGGACTGACATAAGACATGCATGTTGGGATATGACTTCCACAAAACCCTATCACACCAAGAAGGTAAATTATACTTCATCTGCAAAAAAAACATATGCATTTTTAGAAATAAATAGAGCATGCATGGTGATACATGAACCTAATTAGCACCCCACCCAAGGAAAGGCACATATGGCCTATAATGTGTTTGAATACTGTAATGCTTGAATTGGGTCATCCCCTTCTAGCAGAATTGCTCTAATACCTAAAGTAGAATTATAGGCGTTTTGGACAGAGTAATGGAGGGTCACAACCCCTGTCAGTTTAGGTTTTGCCATCTGTATCCCATTTGGGAGATTTCCCTTCACTTCCTGCCCCATAGCCAAAACAGGAAGTGAGAAGAAGTCTCTGAAAATTTAGAGAATCCCTTTGGGACCCCCAGGTCACCAGAACTAGTGTCCCCATTGAAAGATTTTGCCTCAGCTACTTTTCTGGGGACAACCCAAAATTTGTCGGTTTCTTTTACTGTCACTTTCAGTAATAATGGTAAACAGGACAAATAGAGAGAGTGAAACTCCCTATGGTGGGGGGGCGCAGTCAAATAAAAAAATCTAGGTATGGACCTTTTTACTGAGCTATACAGGGAGTGCAGAATTATTAGGCAAATTAGTATTTTGACCACATCATCCTCTTTATGCATGTTGTCTTACTTCAAGCTGTATAGGCTCGAAAGCCTACTACCAATTAAGCATATTAGGTGATGTGCATCTCTGTAATGAGAAGGGGTGTGGTCTAATGACACCAACACCCTATATCAGGTGTGCATAATTATTAGGCAACTTCCTTTCCTTTGGCAAAATGGGTCAAAAGAAGGACTTGACAGGCTCAGAAAAGTCAAAAATAGTGAGATATCTTGCAGAGGGATGCAGCACACTTAAAATTGCAAAGCTTCTGAAGCGTGATCATCGAACAATCAAGCGTTTCATTCAAAATAGTCAACAGGGTCGCAAGAAGCGTGTGGAAAAACCAAGGCGCAAAATAACTGCCCATGAACTGAGAAAAGTCAAGCGTGCAGCTGCCAAGATGCCACTTGCCACCAGTTTGGCCATATTTCAGAGCTGCAACATCACTGGAGTGCCCAAAAGCACAAGGTGTGCAATACTCAGAGACATGGCCAAGGTAAGAAAAGCTGAAAGACGACCACCACTGAACAAGACACACAAGCTGAAACGTCAAGACTGGGCCAAGAAATATCTCAAGACTGATTTTTCTAAGGTTTTATGGACTGATGAAATGAGAGTGAGTCTTGATGGGCCAGTTGGATGGGCCCGTGGCTGGATTGGTAAAGGGCAGAGAGCTCCAGTCCGTCTCAGACGGCAGCAAGGTGGAGGTGGAGTACTGGTTTGGGCTGGTATCATCAAAGATGAGCTTGTGGGGCCTTTTCGGGTTGAGGATGGAGTCAAGCTCAACTCCTAGTCCTACTGCCAGTTTCTGGAAGACACCTTCTTCAAGCAGTGGTACAGGAAGAAGTCTGCATCCTTCAAGAAAAACATGATTTTCATGCAGGACAATGCTCCATCACACGCGTCCAAGTACTCCACAGCGTGCCTGGCAAGAAAGGGTATAAAAGAAGAAAAACTAATGACATGGCCTCCTTGTTCATCTGATCTGAACCCCATTGAGAACCTGTGGTCCATCATCAAATGTGAGATTTACAAGGAGGGAAAAGAGTACACCTCTCTGAACAGTGTCTGGGAGGCTGTGGTTGCTGCTGCACGCAATGTTGATGGTGAACAGATCAAAACACTGACAGAATCCATGGATGGCAGGCTGCATGAGTGTCCCTGCAAAGAAAGGTGGCTATATTGGTCACTGATTTGTTTTTGTTTTGTTTTTGAATGTCAGAAATGTATATTTGTGAATGTTGAGATGTTATATTGGTTTCACTGGTAAAAATAAATAATTGAAATGGGTATATATTTGTTTTTTGTTAAGTTGCCTAATAATTATGCACAGTAATAGTCACCTGCACACACAGATATCCCCCTAAAATAGATTAAACTAAAAACAAACTAAAAACTACTTCCAAAAATATTCAGCTTTGATATTAATGAGTTTTTTGGGTTCATTGAGAACATGGTTGTTGTTCAATAATAAAATTAATCCTCAAAAATACAACTTGCCTAATAATTCTGCACTCCCTGTATTGCTCTGACCAATGTAATTATGCACATAAGATACCTGTGGGATCCCTTTAGAATCTGGAAATCACTGTTGTAGACAGCGCTACTCTAGTAATCTCCAGTTGCTTCAAGGTCCTGTGCCGAGCCCCTGCCCTGCTTCGAGTGGCCGCCATTCAGAGATCGCTTTGCATTTTCTCAATACGGTGGAGAGGTGGGGCGGTGACAACACACTCAGCACTTTGTCCAATCAAAGAATGCTTTGCATTGAAAATTCAAGACAGGTAAAGGATGCTTATTATGAAAAAACATTTTTCCCTTTACAACCCCTTTAATTAGGTGATAAGACTGTTTGAACTTGTCATTTACAACCTTCGTTTTCATTCGCAGAAAGATATACATTAAAGAGAAAACATTAATTTCTCAAAAATGAAAAAAACAAGAATGATTTTTATGGTATATACACATATGTGAGGAAAAAAGAAGGATACATAAGTATAAAAAAAAAAAAAAGAAAAACTAAAAGAAACAAAGACAGATACAAATATGTAATATAGCAGGAGATCTTAAATAAGAACTAACACACCAGTGATTAGATGAAACAGATATCTAAATATTCATGTCTCATACCAAATACACAATAATGGATGGAAAAATGATGCTTTTAAAGGACTATCAAGAGACAATCTATTACAAATTTTATAAACATCAAATGAACACAAATAAAGACCTTTGATTAATCATAAATGATTGTTGTCAAATGATTGTTTAACGAATATAGAAATATCATAAATCGTAATCTAATCAAAAAAAATGTGTAAAGTCCCATTCAAAATTAAGGCCCATCAGAATGTTCCCCCATACCCTCCTGAGCAATGCTGCCTGTATCTATAGACACAGCTCAGCCCCGCCACTTTCCTCATAGGATTTGACTGACAGCAGCAGGAGTCAATGGCTCCCGCTGAGTCAGCAAAGCCTGCAAGACCAGGAAGTCAGTGGCGAGAGCTACTGCAGACAGGAACAACACTGAATAGAGTGAAGACTCAAGGTAAGTACAGTATAGGGGGGGGTGAGGGGGCATACTGCTACCTAAACATGTTTTACCCTAATGAAAGGAATGCATTAAGGTTTAGGCTTTAGAACCACTTCAATTCGTATTTTGCTTGTACCAGTTGTACAATTTAAAAATGACCTACCCCTGTTGCTTTCTGCTTGGTGTAGCAGTACCGTTCTCTGGTTCCTCTCTCAAACCGATAAGTGGGTGGAAAAGAGATATCTTCTTCTTCTGTAAGGAGGAATTAAGAAAAGATACCAAAATGGAATAGACATATAAGCTGTCCATACAAAGGATATTGTCATTATTTTTAAATTTCAGTGCAAACTTCTAAATGCACTATTGACAATGAACAACTTGAATTAAATAATATTTTGCTTGGATTTTCCTCCCATTGCCAGTATGTTTGCGATACAGCACCAAATGGCCTCTTAGGCCGCGTACACACGATCGAATATGTCCGCTGAAACTGTTCCGCCGACCAGTTTCAGCAGGCATATCCGATCGTGTGTACGACCTAGCGGACAGGTTTTTTCAGCGGACAAATTTCAAAGCATGCTTTGAAATTTGTCCGCTGGAAACCTATCCGTCGGACATGTCCGCTGGATAGTACGCCGCGTCCTCAGTCCGAGGGGATTTTCGTCCGATGGCGTGTACACGCTATCGGACCAAAATCTGAGGAGACATGTCCGCCGGAAACGGTCCGTCGGACATGTTTCAGCGGACATGTCTCCCCCGTGTGTACACGGCCTTATATGGATATGTGGATTATCACCATGTACTGTACTTTTTATCATCTGCTATCAGCTAGTACATAGAGGACTAATTAAATTAATAATATAACTCACGGAAGTGGAGGAAGACTTGGCTTTCAATACGCTCCATGTTTAACTGGTCAAAGACCAGTAGTTCTTGGTATTGTTGTTGCTTAATCTTCTGTACAATGTTCTCTGCCTCCTGTCATTTGTAGAGAAGTGAATAAGTAAAATTGCAATAGAACTGATTATCAAGATATGTAGTGTTCACGTTTTAATTTTCACACCATTTTAAAACTGGAAAAAATAAGGTTATAGACTTGACTTACTAAAAGAAGCAGAAACTATTCCCTCTGCAAATGATCATTATTGTAAATAAGGTCATAATGAGTTGAATTGTAAAGACTGTTCTCCCAGATGTGATGGATGAGTGAAGTAAACACAGCTTTGTCTCATTTAAAAAGCTCATGGAACCTTCACTCTGTAAAGTGAATAATCTGTTTTCTAACTCAATGATCTCTAATCCGTTAGTAAAATCACTTTGTCAGTCTACAATCAGATTCTAACTTTGAGAACATGTTTTATGTAATGTTAAAGTATATCTAAAACCAAATTTTCTTTTCAGTTTTGGATAGAGTTATATCTCCTGTCAGGTTTTTGCTATCTGAGAGAGTTCCCTTCACTTCTCGCCCTGTTCACGATACAAAGTAAGAGGAGGTCTCTCCATAGAAAAGGAAAAGCTCTCTTATGCCCCGTACACACGATCAGGCTTTTGCCTGGTCAAACTCACATTGGAATCCCAACGGAATTCCATCGGAGTAAAGAGAATATTTTCTCTATCTAAACTCTGATGGAATTCCTCGGAATATCCAAAGGAAAAACTCAGATGGGCATACACACGGTCAAAATTCGTCTGACTTTTCCTTTGCAATTTCCGATCGCGTGCACGTGGCATAAGACAGTTCTCAGAAGAACGAGTGTCCCATTGGAACATTTTCCAATTTATTCCTAGTTCAAAGTTTAGAATTTTCTCTCATTTTCTGTCTCAATGACAATGGTCATCAGGAAAAATAGACACAGTGAATCTCTGCAACAGGAACAGAAGGGACATCAATAGAAAGTTGACAAGGGTTCAAACCCCCCATCCCGCTATTCAAAAATAACAAAACCTTTTTTTGCTTTAGATACACTTTAAAGGGGTGTTCCAGCCAAAATGTATGTTTATTAAAAGTCAGCAGCTACAAAAAGTGTAGCTGCTGGCTTTTAATAAACAGACACTTACCTGCTCCAGCGTTTAAGCGGCGCGCCGGCCGGGGCTCTGCTCCTCTCCCCCCCTCCCCGGCCGGCACCCTTATTGATACTGTGGGCACCCGGCCGTGACAGCTTTCGGCTTCACGGCCGGGCACCCACTGCGCATGCCAGTGTCCTAGGCGAATGCCTACAGGGAGGGGCTGCTGTAGGCGATTAAGCTTAATCGCCTAACCAGCCCCTCGGCAGAAGGAGGAAGTGGGACAGGAAGTCCCACTCCTCCTGAAGCCCCCAAAAAAATTACATGCCAAATGTGGCATGTAAGGGGGTAAGGAGTGGGATAAGCGAAAGTTCCAATTTTGGGTGGAACTCCGCTTTAAGGTCTGATTCACACCTATGGCATTTTTAGTGCTTTTTGCATTTTGCAGATTTGCACTTCAGTCCATTTAACATGGTTTCCTATGGAACACGTTCTGTAGTGAAAATCTGCAAAATGCAAAAAGTACTAAAATAGCATTGTTGTGAATCAGGCCTTAGCCTTCGGTCTGTAAGCAAAACCTTCTGCCTACCTGTCCTCTTTTGCAAACTTAGGCTGGATTCACACCTATGCATTTTATGTGCTTTTTGCAGATTTGCACTACAAAACGTGTTCCATAGGAAACCATGTTAAATGGACTGTAGCGCAAATCTGCAAAATGAAAAAAGCACTACAACTGCATAGGTGTGAATCCAGCCTAAGACAGGATTCATACCTATGCCGTTTTAGTGCTTTTTGCATTTTGCGGTGCCAAATCGCGTGTCAAATTTGACCGATGTGAAGTGGGGCAAAAGTGCATCAGTGCTAAAAGGCCCTAAATCACAGCAACTGCATCTGCCAAACTGCTCCAAAGTCCTGCATTGACAGGGGCTCCTATAGCAAGGCTTTCAGGCACCAGTCCTTGAAGCTGACAGTAATGTCAACAGCAGAAATTATTCACTATTTTCCATTTGAGGTCAACAGCAGTAATAAATCACTGTTTTCCATTATAATCAAAACACGTTTATTAAAAAAAGTAAAATTCCACTTGCTTTGTTGTGAGTGAGTGAGTGAGTAACTTGTATAGAGCAACAAATGTGAACTTAATCGCCTCAAGGCGCTTTCCTTCCAGTGACGTCCTGATCCTTCAGAAGAGATGGGTCTTTAGTTTTTTCCTAAAAACCAGATGGTTTTCTTCCAGGCGGATGGTCGTGGGTAGAGCATTCCAGAGTCGAGGTCCTTGTACTGCAAATCTGCGTTCTCCCTTAAATTTGTAGCGGGATTTAGGGATTTGGAGAAGGTTTTGGTTGACCAGAGCACGCGGTTGGTGACGTAGGGTTTTATTTTCTCACTTAAGTATTGGGGGGGGTTTCCTTGTGTACATTTGTGAGTTAGGCAGAGTGTCTTGAAAGTCACCCGGTCCTGTACGGGCAGCCAGTGGAGGGCCCTCAAGACAGGGGAGATTGATTCCCACGTTTTTTTTCCTGCTACCAGTCTGGCTGCCGTATTCTGGACGACTTGAAGACGTGAGATCTGGTATTTTGGTAGTCCTAAGTAGAGGGAGTTTGCGTAGTCGAGTCGTGAGTTGATGATTGTTCCCACCACTACTGCAGTGTCTTCTTCCGGGATGAAGGGGACGAGTCTACATAGCATACGGAGCAAAAAGATGACTCCTAGACTTTTGGCTTTGTTGCTTGGCGCGATGGTTTGTCCGAGGATGGTGGGTGGTGTCCATGTGGTCCTAGAATAGGAATTCCGATTTGCGTGAAGGATGAGTAGTTCTGTTTTGGATCCGTTGAGTTTGAGGGAGCTTTCGGTCATCCAATTGTCGATCAGTGTAAGGCATTTTCCTAGTTCATGATATTGGTCTTTTTGTTGGTGATTCAAAGGTAAAGCTGTGTGTCGTCGGCATAGGAGTGGTAGCGCAGGTCCTGTTTGCTGATGATTTTGAGGAGCGGGCGGATGTAGATGTTGAAGAGTACAGGTGAAACATCAGACTACTACTTATGCCATTAAACTCACATATAGGACTTGTATAGTAATTAGTATTGCTTTTCCCTGTGTATCCTGATCACTTGGTCACTTTATGCTTGATGACGTCACATCACCCAACTCCACCTCCACTGGTGTTGCACTTTGGGGGTGGATTACATACATTTATATGTAAATAGATATTATTTATGTGTATATATTATTTATATGTATAATATTTATTATTTATGTGTTAGGTTACTAATAGACCATACACACGATCCGAAAATCAGACGAAAAATACAGCTTTCGATGCAATCGTACGATAATCAGATCGTTAGAACTGATCTTTTTGAGAGCCGATCACGACAGTTCATCCGATATTATTCGGTCGGACAAGCATAAAAATGTTCCTTGTACAATAGCAGATTGGAAGCTTTTCATTTAGTCAGTACAGTTGTCGTTCGAAAATACAATACAAATACAATACAACACATTACATTACTTACAATCTTTATTTTCTGACGTACAAGAATTTTCGTGACTTTAGTAACCTATTTAATTTCTACTTGCGGCTAATAAGCGAAAAAATTTGGATGATCTTTCGTCCGATTTTCGGATTGTGTGTACGGGGCAAAAGTTTAGTAACTCTGCACCGATTTATTGTATACATTGATGAATATATTGGCCAGCTAACTAAATAGATTAGGGATAGGGGTGTTTGCAGTGCAGGAGATCTTGCATGTTTTGCTTCTAACCACTTAAGGACCGCCTCCTGCACATATACGTTGGCAGAATGGTACGGCTGGGCACAAGCACGTACCTTTATGTCCTCTATAAGTGCCCAGCCGTGGGTCGCGGGCACGCACATCCGCGACCCGGTGCGAAGCCCTGTGACCGCGAGCGTGGGACCCACAGACCCGATCGCCGCTGGAGACCCGCGATCGGTCCCCGGAGCTGAAGAACGAGGAGAGGTGTGTGAAAACACAGCTTCCCTGTTCTTCACTGTGGCGCTGTCATTGATCGTGTGTTCCCTGATATAGGGAAACACAATCAATGACGTCACACGTCCAGCCCCGCCCCACTACAGTTAGAAACACATATTAGGTCACACTTAACCCCTTCAGCGCCCCCTAGTGGTTAACTGCCAAACTGCAATTGCCATTTTCACAGTAAACAATGCATTTATATAGCATTTTTTGCTGTGAAAATGACAATTGTCCCAAAAATGTGTCAAAATTGTCCGATGTGTCCGCCATAATATCACGGTCATGAAAAAAAATGCTGATCGCCGCTATTAGTAGTAAAAAAAATTATTAATAAAAATGTAATAAAACTATCTCCTATTTTGTAAACACTATACATTTTGCGCAAACCAATCGATAAACGCTTATTGCGATTTTTTTACTAAAAATAGGTAGAAGAATACGTATTGGCCTAAACTGAGGAAAACATTTTTATATATATTTTTGGGGAATATTTATTATAGCAAAAAGTACAAAATATCGATTTTTTTTTTTCAAAATTGTCGCTCTATTTTTGTTTATAGCACAAAAAATAAAAACCACAGAGGTGATCAAATACCACCAAAAGAAAGCTCTATTTGTGGGAAAAAAAGGACGTCAATTTTGTTTGGGAGCCATGTCGCATGACCGCGCAGTGCCGAATCGCAAAAACTGGCCGGGTCTTTTACCTAGATTTTGGTCCGGGTCTTAAGTGGTTATTATGTTACAATAACTTCCAAAATAATTTACAAGCAACTACTATTATAGTGTGTTAACACTCCCTGAATTCCAATTGTTCCCCCGCAGTGTTCCACTACTGTACACTCTCTCACTGAAAATTACAAGCAGCTTTGCTAATACACATTGGACAGGCACAGCTGTACATTTTGTAAATGAATGAAAAATAACAGGTTTTTGCGCACGTTTTAAAAACCATGGCCCAGATTCAGGTACATCTGCGCATTATTGGACCGGCGTAGCGCACCGCCTTTACGTTAGACTTGCGCAATTTTGCCGCGTAATCACCCTATTCTCGTAGCTTTTGCGCAGGAAATTGCGCATGCGTAACGTTTTTTCAGAGGCGTAAGGAGGAGTAATACAAATTGGGAAGGACGTGGGCGTGTTACATTGAAATGAGCTGTGGCCCCATGCAAATGAAGGGCCGGCCGGCTCGCGCATGTGCGCTTGAAGGAGACCATGTCAGCTCCGCTGTGCGCATGCTCACAACTCGGGAGCAGCGCAATCAGTGAAATAGGAAATTGACTAGGTCAACGTTGTGAACTACGCAAACAGCATAAATAGACACACACAAACGCACTTGCATTGCAAAAGTACATCCCTTTGTCCCTTCCCATTTAACCAAGTGCTTTTGTCCTGTTGTTCGTTGCGGTGTGTTTTGTAGTTGTCAGATTAGTGTTCTGTGTGATCAAGTGTTTGTTAGTAGATCTTTGAAAGTGTTTTTTGATAAGTGTTTGAGAGACTGTTTGTTTGATTGATATATTTCTGTTCGTTTGTTTTCCTGCTGTTTTTTTTTTTTGTTTTTTTGGGTTGTGAATGCTGTTTGAATGTGGGGGTGACATTCCTGCCGGAAAAGGGGTGTCACCCTAAATTTTGGTGGAGAAGGGTTCCCCAGGACCAGGGAGAAGTGATCCCCAGGTCCGTGTGAATGGTGTATGAATGTACAGTGACATAATTGGAGCCTTGGCGTGGCGTTGCTGCTCACAAGTCCTGCATGGTGGACTGGTGCCTACCCAATTTGATGTGGATGTGGGGTGTGTGTGCTAGGGACCACAGTGGTGTGCATGCATGCATTCTCATTGTGCCATGATTAATGTTTGTTTGTTTGTTTGTTTGTTTTTATTTCTTAATTACTCGCTTTACAACAAATTTAATGGGGGAAACAAAATTAACATGTTCAGACATATAGGTACACAAAACATAGAAATCTAAAACATGATTAAAAGGAGGAAAAGAAAAAGAAAAAGAAAAAAAAAAAAAAAAAATTGTCACATTGACCATTAATATACATTTAGTTAATTAACTTTTCATTCATCTAGGGCATCCATATCTAAAATAGTTCATTTTTAGAGTAGATTACAAAATTCACATACCAATATCATGACTACATTTTTCTATATACAGTACTCAATCAAACTACATAATCTAATCAGATCCAGGGTTGCGTAGGTGACCTTTCATCATTTTTTTGAATTGGTTAATGTGTGTGTTTAACGTGCAAAGATGCCCAATGTGAGTTGTCTCCTGGCTGCTCTTCCCTCAGAAGACGGGGTAGCCTCGGTTAGGGGGGGATTGTCTGGTTCAGGGGTCAGGTCATCACGTAGGTCAATCTGCAGGCCCTTTCTTACTGCGAAGTTGTGCAACATGCAACATGCACCGATGATCTGGCACACAAAGTTTGGGGAATACAAGAGGGTACCCCCAGACTTATCCAGGCATCGGAAACGTGACTTTAGTAGGCCAAAGGTGCGCTCCACCACTGCTCGTGTTTGGGCATGTGCTTGATTGTATCTTTCCTCTCCTGGGGTTTGGGGGTTCCGGATAGGAGTCATGAGATGGGGTCCCAGTGGATATGCAGAGTCACCTGTAAGGGAAAAGACAGGAGGATGTTAGTCATGCATGTGGCCCTTGTGATGTGTGCATCATGGGAGGGGATAGTCATGCCTGACTCCCATGTAACTCACCAACCAGCCAGGTGACCCCATACACGTTCTGTTCGAATTCCATTCGGATGTGGCATTGATTGTATATGTAGCTGTCATGGCTGGACCCTGGGTGTCGGACGTGCCATATGAGGCCTTGGGCATCGACTATCACCTGTACATTGATGGAATGCCAATGCTTCCGATTGCGGTACATGTGCTCTGTCTCCTGGGGGGGCTGGAGTGCCACATGTGTGCAATCAATGGCCCCCACAGTGAGTGGGAATCTGGCAATTCTGTAGAAATCTGTCATTGCCTTCAGTCGCAGCTTCTCAGTGGTGGGTTTGATGATTTGGTTGGCCATGCGTCCGAGGATTGCAGGGACAACCTGGTGCACACATCTGCTCATGGAGGATTGTGACATCCCAGCCACCACTCCACTTGTTCTTTGAAAAGAGCCACTGGCAAGGACATGGAGTGTTGCCATGACCTTGACCAGTGGCTGCACTGCATGTGAGCGGTGTGTTGGGCTGGTGATGTCCTCCTGCAGGGTTGTGGTTAATTCCAGGATGACATGAGGGGTGAATCTGAAGATGCGAAACACCTCAGAATCACTCATGCCAAACAGGTCTATGCGGGTGCGGTATATCCTCTCCCGTGCCATCCTCCGTGACATCCTCCGTGCCCTCATCCTTCTTTGTTCATCTAAAGTCAGTAGTATAGCTATGTGCGACGATGCCCCTGGCATGTTGGCATACAGATTGTTGTGCAACACGTGTGACTGCTGAGCTCCTCACTGACAGTGTTGCTTTATCTAACAAGTAGACTTTTTTTCTCTTTTTAGACCAGCTTTTATATGGTCTAATTTTAGACAGGACATTTTGCTGTTGCGCACACTGCGTCGCCTGCGCTGCCCCAACGTTCTTTTGTGGATCCCCGTAAGTCCCTCATTAGCATATTTGACTAGCAAATCAATGGTCTGTCTAGCGCACTTTTGCGCGGACGGATGCGCCAGTCTAACGAAATTACGCGGGACAAAAAAAAGTAGATTTTTTGCGTATCTCGTTCTGGGGATGCCGTGCATCGAAACGCACGTGCACATTTCGACTTACGCACGCGCATCTCCTGTTGCGCAGGCGTAATCGCTCTGTGAATCTGGGCCCATGTTGCTAATACCACCCCAAATGCAGCAAGCAGGCACATGTTTTGCCATGCACAAGTGCAGCAAATGCAGTAAAATACGCTGTGAAAAACGTGCAAAGCAGAATGAGCTACTTACTTTGCAGCATTTGTGGCATATAGAGCAACCCATTAAAATGAATAGCTTGCTCTATGTGCATTGTGTGAAAAAAATTTAAAAAGAAAAAAGTGTATTTGTAAAACGCTAGATGGAAATGGCGTCCTACTGTTGTCACCATCAGAAAATATATTGGATCTATTGGGAGAAAAAACAGGTAATAAAACTCTATTATAGGGGGGAGCTCAAACAAAAGCTGCTGTGTCAATTCTAGTGGCAAGGTGCGGCAAATATATTATATTTATCTTTGGCCAGAACTACATTTTAAAGTGTGTGTACAGTATGCAGACACATAAAAGCAGGCTCAATTATAGGGCATTGAAGAGGCAGGAAAAAATATCTGTTGACACAAGTGCCTGTGAGCTGGTCATGTGACCCCCTAACTGTCACATTAGCCACTCCCCCTTTTGACTGTTGATGACCTCACAGTGGAGCTCAGCATATAAGCCTCATCTCATGGGTTCCTCCCTCACTTGTGCTGGAGACATCTGAGAGTTCACAGTGTTCACAGCATGTGCTTCAAAATGCTTTTCAAAATCGTATTATTTGTTCTGCTTATTCTACCATTCTCATCAGGTATGTACATAGATTGGATTCTATAATTACTAACCACAAAATGACTTTCATTTAATATCGTTTGGGACATTTTCCACTGGATTTGCTCAATTTCACAAGCTTTTCACAGCATAATAGCTAAAATTATTATTTAAAAAAAAAAAAAAAGTTCAGTTATTTTTAGCCAGCCTAATGAGATTTGAATATTTCAGTTACGTGGCTAAAATAAAAATGTGAATCTTTGTGTTTCTGTTTGTGAATTGAGCTCTATGTGTGTGATCAGGGCTAAAAACTAGTTATTGCTAGACGACTTTAAATCAGGGGTGCCCAACCTTTTGAAGAGCAAGGGCCACCTAAGTGACATGGTAACCGGTCTCGGGCCACAATGAGCGGAGCGGGTGAATGGCAGCCCACTCTACTCTATAGAGCCCACTCTGTTTTTTTTTTGCGGCTCTAATTGGAGGTAGGCGTTTGTGAACAGACACAAGTCCATTTACATCTGCTACTACTTACAGGTGAATGGAGGGTCCAATTGGGTCGGACTGACCGTGTCAAAGGGGCCTATGGCTCAGTGCAGGTAACCCACAGGTGCACTGCTCTGCACCTGCGGGTCAGTTTGAAAGCAGCTCAGTAACCACTGCAGAACAGATATGCCCTATATATACACTGTGAATTTAGTAATAAACTTAACTTTAATAACAGTATCTATTCTATTCTTTCCCAGAGCAGGAGGTCGCAGGCCACATCAGAGGACTCCGCGGGCCACATATGGCCCCCGGGCCACTGGTTGGCCACCCTTGCTTTAAATGATACCTGTCAGCGATGTCGCTTGTTGGTGCCAATGGAAAATGGTGTAATATCTATAGGTTCTATAAAAGCTTTAGACTACAAGGTCTCTGCCTTTGCTTTTAACCACTTGCTGACCCAGGCCTTTTCTGACATTTGTTGTTTACAAGTAAAAATCTGTATTTTTTACTAGAAAATCACTTAGAACCCCTAAACATCATATATCGTTTTTTTTAGCAGAGTCCCTTGAGAATAAAATGACAGTCATTGCAATATTTTATGTCGCAGTGTATTTGCGCAGCGGTCTTTCAAATGAAATTTTTTTGAAAAAAATACACTTTAACCACTTCCAGACCTCCTGCCTTCCTTTTACTTCGGTACTTTGAAGAGGAATACCGTTGTTATGGCAAGAGCTAGCTGCCATAACATTGTAACTTTGAAGCAGAATACCGTTGTTATGGCAACACCTAGTTGTATCCTCTTCTTCAAAACGTCACTTCCGCACCATAGCTCTTAAAAATAAAAATAAATTCTCAAATGACATTACATTTTTTTTTGTTTTTTATTTCATTTTAGTGTAAATATGACATCTGAGGTCTTTTTGACCCCAGATCTCATATTTAAAAGGTCCTGTCATGTTTGTTTATATTACAAGGAATGTTTATATTCCTTGTATTAGGAAGTTGTTTTTGTAAAAAACAGTGTAAAAAAAAATAAAACAAAAGGTAACATAAATGACGACAAACGACCGTACTTAAACATCTCCATAGGCGATACTTTAATTTTTTTTGCAGGTTTCCTGTTTAGGCTCCATGCACACTGAAGCTAATAAAAACTATAGAAAAAACGCCAGTATCTTTGCAGGGAGCCTTGGAACGTTTTTTAGCGTTTTTGCAATAGCTTTAATCAGCGTTTTTCAGTGTAGCTTTTATCAGCTTTTTTTTTTTTTTTACTTTTTTTTTTCAATGGATACAAAAAACGCTAAAAAACGCTGGCACCGGCGTTTTTCAGCGTTTCACAGGTTTTTAGCGTTTTTCCCTGCCAAAAAATGGCACTTTGAACGCAAATTTCGGGCGTTGAGAAAAAAGCCATTAAACTCCAAAGCTCATTAACACTGAAAAACGCCCAGGTGTGCATGGGCACATAGGCTAACATAGAGTTCAGTTTATGGGCTTTAAAAAAAAAGCCAAAATGCCAATAAACTGCAGTTTATCAGCTCCAGTGTGCATGGAGCCTAATGCCGCGTACACACGATCACTTTTTGTGATGAAAAAAAAACAACGTTTTCAAAAACGTCATTTAAAATGATCGTGTGTGGGCAAAACGTCATTTTATGTCTTTAAAAAAACGACCAAAAAAAAATTCGAACATGCTTGAATTTTTTGTGTCGTTTTTCAAAATGTCATTTTTTTGTGTCATAAAAAGTGATCGTGTGTGGGCAAAACGACGTTGAAAACAACGTTTTTAAACCCGCGCATGCTCAGAAGCTTCAATGGAGTGCCGTCGAACGTGGTGTACGTCACCACGCTTTGCTAGAGCATTTTGGAAAAACGATGGTGTGTATGCAACGTCGTTTTGGAAAATGAAGTTTGAAAAACGCAGTTTTTTTTCTTCACAAAAAACTATGTTTTTTTTTCATCACAAAAAGTGATCGTGTGTACGCGGCATTAGAGTTACAGAGGAGTTCTAGTGCTAGAATCACAGTGATACCTCACATGTCTGGTTTGAACACAAATTACATATGCAGGCATGACTTACACCTTACACCTTACACTTACACATTTCTGCCTCTGCTGACATATAGGTGGAAATGGTCAAATAGAGGCAGGATATGCTAGAGCGGGAGGGGTGGGGTTCAGAATTGTACAGTGTTTGATATAAAGGTGGGAGGCAGGGCTTGTTATTTGCTAGTTATGGGCAGATGTATGCTTTCTGTAGTAGTTGTGGTGCATTTTAATTGATTATGTTTTTTTCTCTCAACAGCCATGAAAATTACGAATATTCAAATGGACGATGAGATCTACATTAGTACAGGATCACAGCTGCTTATCCCATGCAGCTTTCATGCAGATAAACCCATTCAGAGGAGCGCCATCACTCTGGAATGGGGAAAAACAACAGAAGAGGGTGGGGTGTACACCCGCCTAATCTACCTAACTGTAACCACCCCCACTGTTATCCTGAGAGAGCAACACCATGACACGAGGGTGCAATTATTTATCTCTCGCGTGCCCCAAGGGAACTGCTCCTTAGTCATAGACAACGTTAATGAGGAAGACAGTGGAATATATGAACTTCATCTGAAGATCAAGGGGTTCATAAACAATCAAATTTCAAAAGTCAGAATCATTGTCCGCAATCAAAATGAAGAGACAGGTAAGTCTTACAGAATAAAGCCAGTCATACATAGAATGAAATTTGGCCCAATCAGAAGGGACTGGCCTAATTTCAATCCATGTATGGGCATTGTTGTTGTACAGAAGTTGATCTACTGACCGCTATAGCCTGCGACACAAATCAGTGTATTCTGATGGTAGGGAAGTCTCCCCGCTGTCAGTATGGAATACCTCATTGGGGAGGATTCCCCCATCTACCATGAAATGTGCAGATGAGGGAATCGGTTCGACAGACAGGTTTCCAGCGGACGAGTTTTAAAGCATGTTTTAAAACTTTTGTCTGCTGGAAACCTGTCCACTAGGCCGTACACACATTCGGATATGTCTGCTGAAACTGGTCTCCTTGTGTGTACGCGGCCTAAAGTGTGTAAAAAGATGGAGTGGAGTTTTCAGGCTTTAGAGATCATAAATAAAACGTAACAGGAAATTGTCTGTTTTGGCAATAGCAGCCAAGGGCCAGTTTACATTTGTGTGGTGCGTTTTACATGCGATTCAAGTGCATTACATTGAACGCTTGATAACATGCATTTTCCTAAAACGCACCGGAGCAAATGGGGCCTAAAAGTGCAGTATTAACAAACTGTGGAAACCATACAGACTTCACACACTCTAGCTGCACATACCCCCTTCATTTACCAAATGCAATTTGAACTATTGTCACTATGCATATACCATGCATAGTTACAGAATGTTTTGCATCATCAGAAAGAATGCAATGCATTCTCTGATTGGATGAGGTGCAGAACATGACGTCACCACCCTACCTAGTCCAATCAGAGAACACTTTGCATTCATTCAGAAAATGCAATGTATTCTGAGTGCAAAGCATTCAGGAAATTGTTAATCTACAGGCCGCGGACAGGTAGATGTGAAAGGATCACTATTCCCAACTTTTCTTACCATTTGTGAATTTACTATTTAGAGGATGCCCAGGCTAATTTTCCCTTTACAACTTTTGTTTTTTTTAATTATCCCCACAGGAATCCTTCCAAGAGAAACAGAGAACCTGAGATCCTTGGTGAATCCTGAAGCCGATGAGAACACACAGGCCTCATTGGACCAAGAGGGATCTACTGATGCTGTCACTGGGACTAGCCAGACAGTGACTGAAAAGGAAGTTCAACATGAAATGGCCACTAATGGCGAGATCTTTCCGTCAGACACTCAGAACCATAATGGGGGTGTTCTGTATTTTGACATGCTTTTACACAGCATGGTTAAAAGCGGAAAAATCGCTTACTTGGCTATCCCAATGGCAATCGGCCTTGTTGTTGCAATAGTGGCCTGTATAGGAGGATGCTGCTTAGGGTAAGTGCAACACTTTCATACTTTTATCTTACTATAAACATAGTCTTATGATGGCCATAAATTAAACAATTTTGTATAGAATTGTATTTTCTATTGATTTACTGTCTGATTGGAAATATGACCCGAAACATTGTTTAACTACTTTCCGACCAGCACGCGCACTTTTTACATCGGCAGAATGGCACAGAAAGGCAAATGGGCGTACAGGTATGTCCCTTTAAATGTGCCACCGTGTAGGCGTGAGAGCGCTGCCGCTGGTGCACCCTCTTGCAGTGAGCTCCATGACCGTGCCGCTGGTGTCCTGTGATCATGTCATGGAGCGGCAGAAGGGGGGGATGCCTGTGTAAACAAGGCATCTCCCTGTTCGGCCTAGTGACAGGACACTGATCGTCTGCTCCCTCTCATCGGGTCACAGTAAGCCCAGCCCCCACACAGTTGGAAGAACTCCCTAGGACACACTTAACCCCTTCCTAGCCCCCTAGTGGTTAACCCCCTTTCCTGCCAGCCTCATTAATACAGTAATCAGTGCATTTTTATAGCACTGATCGCTGTATAAATGTGAATGGTCCCAAAATAGCATCAAAAGTGTCCGATGTTTCCGCCATAATGTCGCAGTCACGATAGAAATCGCTGATCAGTGCCTTTACTAGTAAAGAAAAAAAATATTAATAAAAATGCCATAAAACTATCTCTTATTTTGTAGACACTAGGGCCCGGATTCACAAAGCACTTACGCCAACGTATCTCCAGATACGCCACGTAAGTACAAATATGCGCCGTCGTATCTGTGCGCCGAACCCACAAACTCAGATACGCCTAAAAACAGACTTCATCCCACCGACGTAACTTGCCTACGCCGGCGTAGAGTGGGCACATATTTACGCTGGACGCATGTGGCTTTCCCATTGATTTTCTATTCAAATATGCAAATTAGGGAGATATGCCGATTCACGAAGTACTTGCGCCCGGCGCATGATTTAAGCGGTTTGCGTAAGTTTTATGTTAGCCGTAAAGTTATTCCCCATAGATGAGGTGCAACCCATGCAAAGGTATGGACCAGGGAACACATGCCTACGTATTGTACGTTGGACGTCTGTGAATATGGGCTGACGTGGGTCCGGCTGGGCGTAGGTTACGTTCATGGCGTATACAGTGATCCGGCGTATCTTAGGCAGTTGTTCTGACGTGGTTGTACGCAAATGCGCACGGGGATACATCCATGTCCCGACCCATGCGCAGTTCATTTTAAGTACTTGTCTAGCTTCATTAACATGGATCATGCCCACTTCCACTAACGCCGGCTTACGCCTACGAAATATACGCTACGCCGGCGCAGAGTTGGGAGCATTTGTTTGTGAATTCCATGCTTGCCTCTCCGTTGTGCGCCGGTGTAGCGTAAAAGAGATACGCTACGGCGGCATAAATATGCGCCGATGTATGTGAATCCGGGCCCATAACTTTTGTGCAAACCAATAAATAAACGCTTTTTGCGATTTTTTTACCAAAAATATGTAGAAAGATACGTAACGGCCTAAACTTAGGGAAAAAAAATCTTTTTTTTATTTATTTTTTGGGGATTTTTATTATAGCAAAAAGTAAAAAATGTTGCTTTTCTTTCAAAATTGTCGCATTCTTTTTATTTATAGCGCAAAAAATAAAACTTCAGAGGTGATCAAATACCACCAAAATAAAGCTCTATTTGTGGGAAAAAAAGGCCGTCAATTTTGTTTGGGAGCCACGTCACACGACTGCACAATTGTCAGTTAAAGCGAGGCAGTGCCAAATCACAAAAAGTGGCCCGTTCAAATTAGCAGCCAAATCCTCCGGGGCTGAAGTGGTTAATGCACCATATGCTTAAGAATCATATTGCGTTTTCAATTTTTTCCTGCCCAGGCCGATCAGGATAATTTTTATGAATGTGATCCGTTTTACTTAAAATTGATTGGTGAACATGTGTCTTTTTCACAATGAATAGATCCGATCATATTATCCGATTCTGTGAAGAAGTTTGATTGTTACACGTATGGCCATATTGTCAGGCATATCAGCTTTCTCCTGGAGTCTTTGATGTATATTCCGTCATGACAAATTCTCATTAAGCTGAACCCAGGGCAGACACCCAAATACACAGGCCCAGATTCACATACATCGGCGCATCTTTATGCCGGCGTAGCGTATCTTCTTTACGCTACGCCGACGCAACGCAGAGAGGGAAGCATGGAATGCACAAAGCAAATGCTCCCAGTGTTGCGCCGGCGTAAGGTATAGTCGTAGGCGTAAAAAAATACATATAATAATATAATAATGACTATTCAGCACTAAGCTTCCCAATCCCACGACTGTCAATGACAGAACCTCAGGGAAAGTAGAAGCTCTGGCACTGGAGAATGGAGAGTTGAGTGGCAGGAAGACTAGTGTGGGAGGGCACTGGTTTATTTTCAAACTGGGTTGGGACTGTTCATGTACTGACCAAGCCAAGGATCCAAGGGACTGCAATGTAATAAATTACACCTAAGCACTGTTGCTACCCTGGAGATATTTTAGACCAGGTCAAATTTATATTAAAGAACCCACGGCCCACGCAAAACGTATTTCTTAGTGTGTGCTAGATATTATAGAGTTAGATGTGACAACTTGGTATAAAATCAGCTTTTAGACAATTACGCGGGCTAATTTGGGAAAAGCATTTGGGGGCTTTTAAAGGAATAAATAACTGCAGTTTTTATAAAGTTTCTTAATTTTTTGATTTTCTCTGCACATCGTTAAACATTAAATTAAACTTATTTTTTCGTCCCTTCTTTACCTAAACAGAATTCAGTGCTACAAACGCTGTAAAAAGCCAGAAGATAAGTACAAGGCTATGCAAGAGAGACATCCGGTTAGAGATTCATGAGACCCAAGTGGATTAGAAGAGACCACAGGAAGAGTGTCCATAGATCCATCTTCAATACCACCAGAAAGGACTACTGTCATTAATATGTCATCGCCTTCCACAGCTTCAGCTTCCTGCCCGTCATACACCATCACCATGCCTTTAGAATAAGATTAACATCCTGCCCAATGTATATGTAGTGGCAGGACATGTGTGACAGGGGGGGCAGTACCGCAGAGGGGCAGTGTGACAGGGGGATATTATGATGGGGAAGTGTGACAGGTGGGGGGCAGTGTAAGAGGTGGCAGGGCAGTGTGACAGGGTGGGGGGGCAGTGTGACAGGGGGACAGTATGGTGGGGAAGTGTGACTGGTTGGAGGAGGGAGCAGTGTGACAGGTGGGGGGGCAGTGTAAAAGGGGGTGAGGCAGTGTGACAGGGTGAGGGGCAGTGTGACAGGGGGACAGTATGGTGGGGGCAGTGTGAGAAGTGGCAGGGCAGTGTGACAGGGTAGGGGGCAGTGTGACAGGGGGACAATATGGTGGGGGAAGTGTGACTGATTGGGGCAGTGTGACAGGTCGGTGGGGAATGTGAGAAGAGGGGGCGGTGTGACAGGGTAGGGGGTAGTGTGACAGGGGGACAATATGGTGGGGGAAGTGTGACTGGTTGGGGGCAGTGTGACAGGTTGGTGGGGAATGTGAGAAGAGGAAGCAGTGTGACAGGTGCAGGGGCAGTGTGGTAAGAGGGGGCATTACAGTAGGACACACAGTATACTCATTCTGGTGCTGGGCACTGCTATGGCAGTAAAAAGCCAGAAGATAAGTACAAGTCTATGCAAGAGAGACATCCGGTTAAGCCCCATACACTTGGTCAGACTATTTTAACAACAAACATAAAAACGATTGTTTTCCGATCGTTCTCAGAAAATTCGTTTTTAAACTGCATCAGAAAACCATTTTTGGGTTCAGAAGTCTGGCCAACTGATGTCCCTTCAGATGAAAATCCACAGAAAAGTTTATTAGGCTTTACTGTACAAGTGTACTCACTACTCTAGTACTCAGCACAAAAGAGAAGCTGCTTTCAGTCACTGAGGCTGGCCATACATGTTCAATTTTCTTGTACAATTTTCTTTTAGATTTACCAAAAACCATATATGAGGTCAAACTAAACAACACTTTCAATTGCATGCAATCAGGCAGGCCCTTGCACTACATAGTTGAAGGTAAATCTAAAGAAAATTGCACAGAAAATTGTATCATGTATGGCCAGCCTAACTCTCTGGCCATTAAAAAAAACATAAACAAAAGATTTGCATTTGAACACGTTTCTTTTGTTATTTTCGTATGTTGATATGACACCTATAACAGACAAAGGAATTCATTCAATATACATAATGAAATTCTTTTATTATAGATGTCATTGAACAATGAACATACAACTGACACTAACAAAAGAAAAGCATTCAAGATACACAGAATGCAAATTGACGAAAATTCACGATAATTATTGTCTAACAAGAAACGAACATGAATTAAACAGAATAATGAATCATCCCGCATGTACGAAAATAAAACGGTAACGGAAATACGAAACGATCGGAATACGAAAAAATCACGTCGTACGACAAACGAACGGGAACGAACGGGAAAACGGGCGTCTTACGAAAAACGAACGGAAACGAACAGACGGGACCATACGAAACGGAACAAAAAAAAACGAAAAAAAATTCTGTGCACATGTCTACACAGTATACTCATTCTGGTGCTGGGCACTGCTATGGCAGATAATATATTTTCTTCTTCTAGGGTACCAGGGGAGTGGCCTCGGGGGAAGCAACTCTCTTACCTTACCCAGCAGGAGAAGCCTAAAGGCAAAAAGCGGAAGCTGGAGTCAGGGGGACAAGGCTGGATAGGAGGGGTGGCGGGCACAGCATACAGCGTAATCAATGCCCTGCACAATCGCAACTTGGCCCCATCACTCAGGAGGCCCATGTGGCCCCCTTGTCACATTTGTCTACACCAACGCTATGGCCTAGGGCAGCACTTTGCAGGGGGGCAGCATGAAAAGAGTCCCTGTCGGCTTGTGCTACATTTTTAGTGTAGTGCCAGTCTTATGAGGTGGACTGGGCCGCAGGACAAATCAGTCTGGTGCCCCTATAAAGCAGCCGCAGTGCTGCCGGTATGATGGTGCAGACACAAGGGACACTGACATGGTCACCTATACCTGGCAGTTAGGTAGTAGGACTATCCTGCAATCCTTGGCTTGTGTCAGTTGTACGTATTAAGGAATCTTAATGTTATTTCTGTTGATTACTGGTGAACGTTTATTTACTGACGCACACTGGACTGGCACTCACTGACCTACACTAACAGAGGACGTCCAGATGTACATAAACTGACTGGTTCATGCTTTAGAGAGATGCACACAGACAGACAACCCAAATTAGGAGAGAGTAGATCGCACGCACAGATTATAGGATGAGGCCTACTACAAACATACACCCAACATTGGAAAAAGGATGACTAGCATCCAGCAGGGTAGCTTAGTGTAGTTAGTGTAGGTCCTGCCCTAGAAGAGTCTACCTTGCCGTGGTGGGCAGGCTTGGAATCTCTTGGTCAAAAGTGTGTCAGCGAATGGGCAACAGGAACACTAGATCTTCACTTCTGGCCAACTGATTTTACCAAAGGACTCTTGGTTTATTCAGAGTATTTATAGTTGGAAAATGAAACAAATGTGTATAGGTCCATAATTATACATTCATAAACACACAATACAAATTTGGTATATTTACATTTGAATTTCTTCCTCTTTTATTTAATCCTTTCATGACCGGGGCTCATTACCACTTGGATGCACTGGCCACATTTGCAAGTCTGGAAGGGGATCTATGGCTACTTCTTCCTCTTCTGGTGTGTGTGTAGGCAGTGGCGTCTCCAGCTTTCATATTTAGGGGGGGCACATGGGGGGACAGGGACAAAAATAGGGGGGCCAACTATAAAATGCAATTATATATCTCTTGATAAGAGATATATGTCACCAGCACACCAAGAAAATATAAGGGTCCAAAGCAGTGGGAGAACTTTCAGGGTTGCAAAGGTTGTCTTGCCACCGAGCCCTGGTGTTCTGCCACTGTGGGGTTCCCCAGCTGTCCTGTCCCTGCTATTGACAGCGCTGGTCTGGCATCTGTCTCCTTGGCAGCGGCGGCAGTCCATTAGGACCTAGTGCTGGTGACATTATAGGTGCATGCAGGGAAAGGCTGGCACTATTGGTTATAGAGAGCTGAGCCCCCAGCTGGTCACCTAGCAGCAGTAATGCTGTATAACCTTCTCTGTTGACATGCTGATCGGGATGTGATCCAGGTAATGCTCCCAGTCAGATCTAATAAATACAGTATTTATTAGCATCAAGAGTACAACCACATATATATATATATATATATATATATATATATATATATAATCAAATGTATGTTCCGCAGCCGTGTGAGCTCTATGCCTGTAAAGTGTGGGCTCTATGCCTGTAAAGTGTGGGCTCTATGCCTGTAAAGTGCGGGCTTTGATCAATAAAATCTCTGATATTTAACACTAGGATTTGACTGGGAGCATCACCTGGATTGCATCCCGATCAGCATGTCAGAGAGAAGGCTCTAAGCACTGCAGGGAGCTCAACTGTCTACAACCAATAAAATGGGCGGGTGTGTTTGAAATCCCACATGCCCAATCCCGCCAGGAAGCCAACACTCCACAGTGCTAATCACAGGCAGGGAGACATTTCCTGATCTGTCAACTGTCTACTGCCTGTGATTAGCGCTGTGCATCCTGGCAGGCTCTGGCATGTGGATTTTTGAACATGCCCAGCCCATCTCTAACAACAAATTGTGCTGGCCCTCCTGTACATCAGCCCCATAAAGTAACCAGCACTGGGTTCCAATGTGCTGCCGCCGCTGCCATGGAGACAGGGACCAGCGCTGTGAATAGCCGGGACAGGACAGCAACTCTGGTTATTCCAGCACTGGTCCACACTGGGAGGATTCCCCCATCCACCTATAATGTGTAGATGGGGGAATTGGATAATTTATTTTTTTCATTCAACCTAATAGTTGAATGAAAAAAAGTGATCAATGTATGGGCTGCCTAAGAGCTAAGACCAGCCATAGACAGTTTAAATCTCAGCTGTTTCAGCAGGAACTGGCTGAGATTTGATCAATTAATGAGCAGATTCTCTTTATAGCCACTAGTGAGAATCACTGTTTGTCGGGAGAATACAATTGCTGGGCAGGAGGGATATTCCCGTCAGCACTGTCTGTGTTGATGGGGGAATCATGCAAGTTTCTTTCCTGCAATCTGTGGATGTAGGAAAGAAATTTTCACTGTATATTACCTGCCTAACCGAAAGTGAAAGTGTAACAGAATGGCCCGTGACACCCAGAGACTTTTGAAGGATGGGGGGTACTCGAGTGCCAGCATCACTAATGACTCTTGGGTCTAGGGTCATCCTGTGCCCTTTTTGGGCATATGGTGACTGAGAAATGATAATGATAAATTACATGGGATGGAACATCTTTAAATGTTACAAGTTGTTAAAGTCTGACAGGTCAATAGAGTGTTTTCATTCAGTGTGGGGACACATGCTTTTGAGGTGTTCATTGAGTCTGCTCCTAGACATTCCACTGTGTGATGCTAATACTGTTTTGTGTCCATTGTGCTAATTAGGTCTGCTCCTAAGACCTGTTCATTGTGTATGCTAATGACACTGTTAAGATGTGGAATGTGACTTGTCAAGCTGTAGTAATTAACCCCTCTAAATGCGGAGCCAGACCGTCTGGGTAATGAGTAGTAATTAACTCATCGGAATGTCATTATCTAAAAGAATGTGTATGAAGCCCCCCACTGTGTGATGTGTGGGTGGAGTGTGTCTTTGTCCCTGTGATTAACTGTAACATGCTTGTACTGTATATAAGAAAGCTAAGTTACCATTAAAGGATTCATTCATTCATTTTGGAACCAGTACCAGAGCTTGTGTTGTCTCGGTTATTCTGGGAAATGAAATGGGTCGTGTCTGATGTCTGTCGGACTGTCGGATAAGCTGTCGTGGGTTGATGGAATGGAATATCGTAAACGGTAGTGACCGTTACAGAAAGTAAATTGTGAATGTCTTGAAAGAACAGGAGAGGGGAAGGAGACAGATGGGGAGAGAAGGGATGGAGATAATGCAGTTCAGTGATTACAGTGTACTGCAGTCTGCAGTGCACACACTTACCCACGGTCCAGGCTAGAATCTCAGGCATCATTCACACACATGCTGCTGATTTTCATATTTCCTGAACACACATCCCCTCTCTTCAGATACAGCACACCGAGATAGTGTGGGCAGGACTGAAAGGAGGAGGAGGAGGAGCTGTATTCCTCCCTGCTCGTATGTGAGGAGAGTGGGGGGGAGGTGGCTGGACTCGCTGGGCTGTAAAAGAGTGTCATAGACTGACACTCGGCTCAGCTTGCAGTCACCACTCTCAGAATTTACAGGCTGGTTCTCCTGTCCTAAGGACAGGAGAAATCAGTCTGTTTTTTCAGTAACTGAGATGAAGGCTTGGGCCCACCTCCCCCACAGTGCTCATGGAGTCCTTTCTGCAACTCACTCTTCTCCGTGCCAATGAGGATGCAGGGGAAGGAGCAGATCGGGCGGCTGTGGTTGTGTGAACGCTTGCATTATGCAGCAAGCAGAGGGAGGGGGGAAGGAATGCCCCACAGAGCTGACTGGGGACGCTCTTTCTCTCAGGAGAGACTGTTACTCCAGGGGCGGCCCGAGAAAAAAAAAGCCCCTGTGTGTAATAGATAGGGGTACAACGGATCAAAAAATTCATGGTTCATATCGTTTTTCGGATCACCACCATATATAGTCCCCACTGTAATGTCCCCATCTCCCCCACTGTAATGTCCATATCTCCCCACTGTCCACATCTCATCTCCGCCACTGTAATGCCCACATGTCCATCTCTCCCACTGTAATGTCCACATGTCCATCTCCCCCACTGTAATGTCCACATGTCCATCTCCCCCACTGTAATGCCCACATGTCCATCTCCCCCACTGTAATGCCCACATGTCCATCTCCCCCACTGTAATGTCCACATGTCCATCTCCCCCACTGAAATGCCCACATGCCCATCTCCCGCACTGTAATGCTCACATCTCCCTCACTACCACTGTAATGTCCACATCTCTCCCATCACCTAGAGCTCACCTAGGACGCCACCGGGTGTACCAAGATGGCCACAGCTCCAGAGCTAGGCCAAAGCCGCGGCCTTTCCTATGGGCTCAATCGCATGGTGTGCCGATCCGCACATGTTGACCCGTTCGGATCACGGATGAATGATGATCCGTTGAACCCCTAGTAATAGGTGTTTATGTATTAACATGTGTCCTAACCATGTATACAGGTCATTCTCAAAAAATTAGCATATTGTGATAAAGTTCATTATTTTCTGTAATGTACTGATAAACATTAGACTTTCATATATTTTAGATTCATTACACACAACTGAAGTAGTTTAAGCCTTTTATTGTTTTAATATTGATGATTTTGGCATACAGCTCATGAAAACCCAAAATTCCTATCTGAAAAAATTAGCATATCATGAAAAGGTTCTCTAAACAAGCTCTTAACCTAATCATCTGAATCAACTAATTAACTCTAAACACCTGCAAAAGATTCCTGAGGCTTTTAAAAACTCCCAGCCTGGTTCATTACTCTAAACCGCAATCATGGGTAAGACTGCCGACCTGAATGCTGTCCAGAAGGCCATCATTGACACCCTCAAGCAAGAGGGTAAGACACAGACAGAATAGGATGTTCCCAGAGTGCTGTATCAAGGCACCTCAGTGGGAAGTCTGTGGGAAAGAAAAAGTGTGGCAGAAAACGCTGCACAACGAGAAGAGGTGACCGGACCCTGAGGAAGATTGTGGAGAAGGACCGATTCCAGACCTTGGGGGACCTGCGGAAGCAGTGGACTGAGTCTGGAGTAGAAACATCCAGAGCCACCGTGTACAGGCGTGTGCAGGAAATGGGCTACAGGTGCCGCATTCCCCAGGTCAAGCCACTTTTGAACCAGAAACAGCGGCAGAAGCGCCTCACCTGGGCTACAGAGAAACAACACTGGACTGTTGATCAGTGGTCCAAAGTACTTTTTTCGGATGAAAGCAAATTTTGCATGTCATTCGGTAATCAAGGTGCCAGAGTCTGGAGGTAGACTGGGGAGAGGGAAATGCCAAAATGCCTGAAGTCCAGTGTCAAGTACCCACAGTCAGTGATGGTCTGGGGTGCCATGTCAGCTGCTGGTGTTGGTCCACTGTGTTTTATCAAGGGCAGGGTGAATGCAGCTAGCTATCAGGAGATTTTGGAGCACTTCATGCTTCCATCTGCTGAAAAGCTTTATGGAGATGAAGATTTCATTTTTCAGCACGACCTGGCACCTGCTCACAGTGCCAAAACCACTGGTAAATGGTTTACTGACCATGGTATTACTGTGCTCAATTGGCCTGCCAACTCTCCTGACCTGAACCCCATAGAGAATCTGTGGGATATTGGGAAGAGAAAGTTGAGAGACGCAAGACCCAACACTCTGGATGAGCTTAAGGCCGCTACCGAAGCATCCTGGGCCTCCATAACACCTCAGCAGTGCCACAGGCTGATTGCCTCCATGCCATGCCGCATTGAAGCAGTCATTTCTGCAAAAGGATTCCTGACCAAGTATTGAGTGCATAACCGAACTGAATTTGAAGGTTGACTTTTTTTTAATTAAAAACACTTTTCTTTTATTGGTCGGATGAAATATGCTAATTTTTTGAGATAGGAATTTGGGGTTTTCATGAGCTGTATGCCCAAATCATCAATATTAAAACAATAAAAGGCTTAAACTACTTCAGTTGTGTGTAATGAATCTAAAATATATGAAAGTCTAATGTTTATCAGTACATTACAGAAAATAATGAACTTTATCACAATATGCTAATTTTTTGAGAATGACCTGTATATGTATGTACTAACAAGCCCCTTTTGTGACAGTAGTGACAACAATGTCCTCTCAATGGAGACATCAGGGGTCTTCTAGCTGTAATGAAACATTCCACTTAAGGCTCCTTACACACGGAGCGGTCCATTTTTCGGTCCGCTCCGTGTGTCCGTCAGCTCAGCGGGGGGTCCCCGCTGAGCGGGCGGACAGGGCGGTCCCCGCACACTGTGCAGGGACCGCCCCGTCTCTCCTCCGCTCTCCCCTATGGGGAGTCTGATGGAAACGGACCGTCTGTCCGTTTGCATCCGATCCGTTTGGCCGGACGGAAGAAAAATAGGACATTCTTCCGTCCGCAAAAACGGATGCGGATCGAGCGGACGTTAGCGGATGATGCATCCGCTAACGGATCCGCTCCCATAGGGAAGCATTACAAGTCCGTTAACGGACTTGTAATTAGCGGACCGTTCATCCGCTAGTGTGAAAGGGCCCTAACTAGAAAAAGATATCAAGTTCTCAGGGAATTTTATATACATTTTTAATAAATGTTATATTCCTACACATTCTCCTCCCAAAATATATAGGGGATTCTTTCCTGATATTCAGGGCTATTCCAGGGATTTGCTTTATTTAGAAAAAGTGTTCTTTAGTATTAACCACTTCCATACCAGGCACTTACGCACCTTCCCGCCCAAGCCAATTTTCAGCTTTCAGCACTGTCGCACTTTGAATGACAATTGCGCGGTCATGCTACACTGTACCCAAACAAAATTGGCGTCCTTTTTTTCCCCACAAATAGAGCTTTCTTTTGGTGGTATTTGATCACCTCTGCGGTTTTTATTTTTTGCGCAACAACTAATAAAAGACTGAAAATTTAGAAAAAAAATACATTTTTATTTTTTTTTGTTAACTTTTTTTGTAAATTAGTACGTTTTCTCTTTCAATTATGGGCACTTATATGGCGGCACTGATGGGTACTGATGAGGTAGTACTGATGGGCACCGATGAGGTGGCACTGATGGGCACTGATAGGCGGCGCTGGTATGCGGCACTGATGGGCACTCATAGGTGGCACTGATGGGCACTCATAGGTGGCACTGATGGGCACTCATAGGCGGCACTGATGGGCACTCATAGGCGGCACTGATAGGCACTCATAGGCAGCACAGAATGGCACTCATGGGTGGCACTTATGGGTGGCACTGATGGGTACTTATGGGTGGCACAGATGGGCACTGATAGGTGGGCACTGGGCATGGATTGGCACGGAGGGGTGGCACTGAAGGACACTGTGGGGTGGCACTGATGGACTTTGAGGGGTGGCACTGATGTATCTGTTGCCAAAATGTTACCTGTATTTTTTTTTTTTAATCCTGACGTTTTTTTTTTGTTTTGCCCTGCCAGTGTGGGCATCCCTGGTGGTCTAGTGTGGACATCCGAGGGAGGGCTGCGCTGATAAACAATCAGCGCAAACCCCCCCTGTCAGGAGAGCCATCTACGGCTCTTCCTGTTTACATCGTGATCAGCCGTGTCCAATCCGCCGGAGACTCGTTACCGAGATCGAAGATGCAGGGTGTCAGACTGACAACCCGCAGCAGCGATCGCCGCGCTGCGCGCCCCCAGGGGCACAAGGCATTGGAGAACGTCCAGTCACGATTTCATAACCACTTCCTGGACGTCAATCTCCTATTGACCGGGCGGGAAGTGGTTAAGTACTTAGTCGATTGTGTGAAAAAACTTCTGCACTTGGTGACTATTAACAGTGAAAATAATTTTGACTCTAAGAGAAAGCAACACTCCTTAATGTGTTTAAATACATCAACACCCAAAGAAATGTCACTATAACTGGTTGGGTGCGCTGTCTCTTTTAAATTGTTACATCAATATGAAAACCTTAATTGACAATGACAGTGGGACTAGGCCCTGCCCCCGGGCTATGCTCACAGCTTTTGACTGACAGCAGCTGGAGCCAATGGCTCCCAATGCTCTAAGCCTGTGAAAGCGGGGAGAGTGGAGAAGAGCTGCTGCAGACGTGCATAGCGCTGGATCGAAATCGGGCTCAGTTGAGTATTAAGGGGGGGGGGGCAGGTGGGGACTATTAACCCCTCGCCGACTCCCTCACGTACATATACGTCGGCAGAATGGCACGGGCAGGCAAAGCAACGTCCCAGGCCTAGGGTAGCACTTTGCAGGGGCACAGCATGAAAAGAGTCCCCGCTAGCTTTTGCTACACTTTTAGTGCAGCACCAGTCTTATGAGGTGGACTGGGCCGAAAGATCAAATCGGTCTGGCGCCCCCATAAATCGACCACACTGCTACCGGTATGATAGAGATGGTGCGGACACAAGGGACACTGACATTGTCACCTATGCCTGTCAGGTAGGTAGTAGGACTCTCCTGCAGTCCTTTGCTTGTGTCAGCTGTACATTCTAGGGAGTCTTAATTGTATTTATGTTGATTGCTGATGAGAAAAATAAACAGATGGATTTATTTGTTCCTGCCCCCATCCTTCCTTTGCTCACTGCCTGGACCACATACATTCATCACTCTGTTATATGTTTTCTGCTTCACCACTGGCATGGTTATATCCTCTTAGTCCTCCATAAATTTAGCAGTGCCTCCTCGTTGGTGCCATCAGTGCCCCCTTATCAGTGCCCATCAGTCAAACTATAAGCAACACTTTTTTTTCCATTTTCAATAAGGGTTGGTTATAGCCCCTGTTAATTTATTTATTTTCTATCCGTTCATTTCTCTTTATTTTCTGCCCTATAGCCAAACAGGAAGTGAGAGGAAATCTCTTCAGATTAAGGGAACCCCCCCCCCCCCCGCAAGGCCCTCAGAAATAGTGTCCCCACTGGAAAATGTAAACAGGAAGGGGTGTTCCCTGACAGGAAGGGGTGGATCATATTTAAATTAGGGGTTGCACGAGTTTAGTCAGGCCTAGGGCAGCACAAAACCTAAATACACCACTGGACTGCTCCCTACATTTGTGGTCAGTGGAAAGAGTCCTCCCCTTACAGATAGGCAAAAAAAAAGATCAATGGTGTCAGGGGTTACCTATCCGAGAGACAGAAATTGTCCAGTGCTCAAGGAATCCCTAGCAACCTCTGGAAGAACCTAAGGCATCGTACACACGACTGAGAATCTCGTCGTAAAAGAAACGTTGTTTTCCTCGACGAGGTTCTTGTCAGGCTTGACGAGATTCTTGTCAAGCTTTCCTTGCATACACACTGTCGAGACAAAATCTCACCGTTATCAAACACGATGACGTACAACGCGTACGATGGCACTATAAAGGGGAAGTTAGATTCCACTGGCGCCACCCTTGGGGCTGCTTTTGCTAATCTCATGTTACCGCGTGTTAAGTAAAAGTTTGGTGAGAGACAATTCACGCTTTTCAGTCTGTTTCAGCGTGACGAATGTGCTATCTCCATTCCGAATGCTACTCCTACTGAAGGTGCGCTCCCATCTCATACTTTATTCTGAGCATGTGTGGGTTTCTAAGCATACACACAAACGCGTTTCTCGTCGTAAACCAGTCTGACAAGAACCACAATGAAAAAATTGAGACTCCCGACGAGAAAACAGAGAGCATGTTCTCTTTTTTGCTTGTTGAGATCCACGACAGTTTTCTTGACGAAAAACATACACACAACCGTTTGTGTGTACGAGGCATAAGGATTCTATGGAACCCTTGTTGGCAAAGGCTGATATTTTACTCTTACCCAAAGAAGAATACAGAACAGGTAGAAAGACGGAGGCACATCTTTGTAAGGGATGATACTGTAAGCAACTTTTGTGGCAATAAGAATTAAAAATAATTGTGACAATGATGTACAAAAGCTGTGAGAACCCTAAACTATATAGAGAAGAGGCTGGCCTAATAAGCACTTACATTGTTAGGAAGTTGAACACGGTAGTTGAGATCCCCCAACCAAAAAAGATGGGTAAATCGATGGGAGAGATTGAAAGGAATAAGCTTCTTGTCACCCATGATCAGGAAGCGCAATATGTTAAAGTAATTCTGTTTCCTCCTAATTGAAAGCAAACAAAAGGCAGTTAGTATTGTTTGTGGGGCTGTCCATGGGGGACACAAGCTGGAGTTTAACAGACGCTATACAGTACCTGAGTTTCTTTTCACTCCCAGAAGTAAGGTGACTGTTTATGAAACCAAAAGAAGTCCCATTGAACACAAAAGAGGCACCAACTGCTCCTTTGTTTCCTGTGTACAAGAATATGCTGCTAATAAACAATTTACTATAGGAGCATATATAGTCTAAGAAATTTCTAGCGCTAATTTGGCTTCTTTTACAATTACCTGAATATGATTGTCAGAAATGTCTGCATGTACTGATTTCTTAAAACCAACACAAATTATATGTAATTATATATAAATCTTTACCTGAGCCAGAATAGTTTCACAAAATAAATTAATAAAGTGGATCTAAGCTCAAAAATGTTCTAAAATCTAAAAACGTTAATTGTGTCTAAGAAGTACCCAGAAAATGTAACGTTTGTTTGTAATTCGTCCTAAAAAATGGCAATGCATTTCCTGGTATGTGAGAGTGCCTAGGAACTCCTGTGCCGTCAGCCTATAGCTGTATACCTGCAGTGTGAAATCTAAGGCAGTGCTGCTTCTGGCTGCTAGTTACAGGAGATTTGATGTCACTACTGTGCTGCTTACATGGGGAAGCAAAGCCCTGCCTCTAACAAGATGTATGTCCCCACACCATAGTGTCGAGCAACACATGGTTAGCCAGTAATGGGGAAAAATCAACTGCTTAGAGATCACAGGTAAAACTGGTAACTAGTCCTTTGCTCTACGCCTGCCTTTTTTTGGGCACAGCTTCCAGAGTTCTGTTCCTCTTGTCCTCATTTTTGTTTTACAGAAGCAACAAAGCATATATTAAAACTGAAGAAACAGCATAGGTTGCCTGTAGTAACCACATATTTCTGTGTATGTAAGAATTGTGTATCATTAGGTGAAAAAAAAATGAAAACCTCTGATTAAATTTAAATACCCAGGCTTTATTTGTGGCCTGTAGGCATGTGAAAAAATAAAAAAATATGAAACACAGAATGGTTACTTACCAAGCGTATTGGCAATTCCAGTCTTTACACTGTTGGTACAAACATGGCTGATTCTGTGAGCATGTTCTTGCTTGGCTAGGATTACAATCCGTATGTTCCAGAGTGTCTGGATTGTTATCTAGGTTAAAGTAAATGTAGTTACAAACTCTTATATGGCAACCAGTTTTTATTTGTAGTTAAATGGCTCTAAATTTCAATATTACCAGCTTATAATCGGCAGTGGTGATCTCATTTAGGGAACGGAGCAATATTTCTACCCACTCCTTTTCATTCAGAGGATCCTCTTGTGTACCAATTACATATATATCATGTTCAATGTAATCTGCTGTCTCATCACGTGTCTTCCCCTGACCTTTACACAGGAACCATGATGTGATATCCTTTGGCGGGTGAGCATCACCTGTCACAATACACCAACAAGTATGACAGATGACATCTTAGAACAGGTAGAGCTGATAGCTACGTTGGTCAAATAGAAATGCTAGACTGACCCATATTCCATGTTCCAGTAAAAATCGATAACATGTCTGGTTCCAACTGGTCTGAATGCTTATTCTTCATCTGTTGTAGGAGTTGGCAAAACCCTTCTCGCTTCTGTATAGTGGAAGAGAAAACAAACTAAGATACTGTGCAGGATTGCTGACCTGTTAGCGCATGTGATCTTTGCTTTTGTGTTGTCAGAAAATGCTTTTTATCTTTAACGTTTTACAAAAAATATGCTAAACAATAAAGTGGTTGTAAACCCTCTGCTCATACTTTCACCTACAGGTAAGCCTACATTAAAGGAACACTAAAAAGGTAAAAAAAAAATTTGTTGGTAAAATAACAAACATTTTATATTTACCTCCACTGTGCAGCTCGTTTTTCACAGGGTGTCCCCGAACCCGGTCTATTGGGGTCCCTCGGCGGCTGTCTCGGGTTCTCCTCGCAAGAGCTTTCCACCTTCATGCAAGCTCCCTCGCATGATGGAAAGCTCTTGCGAGCGTGCTCCCGTGATACAGCGGCGGCCATAGCTGCCAACTGTATCACTCGCCCCCCGGCGTTATTGGATGTGATTGATAGCAGCGCCAGCCAAATGGCTGCACTGCTATCAATCAGTCCACCCTAGCCAATCAACGGCTAGGCTGGGAACCGAACAGGATGACGGGGACGCGCGCGGGACTTTCGAGGGGTGAGGTAAGTAAAACGGGGGCTTGGGGGGGGGGGGGTGCAGTCGGATGTTTTTTCACCTTAATGCATAGGATGCGTTAAGGTGAAAAAACATTTACCTTTCCAACCCCTTTAAGGCTTACCTGTAGGTGCTTGCAATATCTCCTGTGCGGGAATCAATATAATCCTGTGCGGTATAATGCTGTTTCCACACGCATGCGCGGGAGAGATGGCTGCGGCTGGAGGGGAAGACGAGGACGACTTTGGGGGCTTCGATCTAAAGTAAGTAATACATAATGAGCTACTATGCTAGTCATAGTAGCTCATTATGCATTTGTCTTGCAGGTTTTTATTTTTCATTTGGGTTTACAACCGCTTTAAGAGAATCTGACGATTCAACTTACATTATTTTGTGCAAGTTTTACATTTGTGTAATTTTCATAGATGTGTGCAGCCTATTGCATTAGAACGAGCACCCCAAAATCTCAAACAACCATGGGTTTGTTACAGGGCAGTGTAATGTATGTGCCTAAATATTGCACAGGTATGCAGTTGGTATTTCTTCTCATGCAATAAGTATTTAAAGGGGTTGTAAAGGTAATATTCTTTTCCCGAAATAGCTTCCTTTACCTTAGTGCAGTCCTCCTTCACTTACCTCATTCTTCCATTTTGCTTTTAAATGTCCTTTTTTTTATCTGAGATATCCTCACTTCCTTTTCTTCTGTCTGTAACTCAACACCGTAATGCAAGGCTTTCTCCCTGGTGTGGAGAAAGCCTCTTGCGGGGGGAGGGGGCGAGCAGGCGTGTCAGGACACTCTCTACTTTGCAGATAGAGAAAGGAGCTGTGTGTTAGTGGACATCCTGACACTCCTGCTCGCCCCCTCAAGAGGCTTTCTCCACACCAGGGAGAAAGCCTTGCATTACTGTGTGTAGTTACAGACAGAAGAACAGGAAGTGAGGATTTCTCAAAAGAAATAAGGACATTTAAAAGCAAAATGGAAAGATGAGGTAAGTGAAGGAGGACTGCACTAAGGTAAAGGAAGCTATTTAGGGGGAATTTTTTTTTCCTTTACAACCCCTTTAACTATTATTTTACTATTACATGCACTTATTTCCTGTGAATTCATATTTTGTTTGCATGAAACAAGATTTTTTTGTCCTTAATAGCAAACCTTAAAGGGGTTGTAAAGGTAAATGTTTTTTCACCTTAATGCATCCTATTTTACTTATCGAACCCCTCGAAAGTCCCACGCGTGTCCGTCTGATCCTCCTCGTTTCCCAGCCTGGCCGTTGATTGGCTAGGCTGGACGGATTGATAGCAGCGCAGCCATTGGCTGGCGCTGCTGTCAATCACAGCGGATGACGCGGCGTGGCGGGGGGCGGGCCGAGTGATACAGTCGGCGGCTATGGCTCGCAAAATCTTTCCACCCTGCGAGCTCGCATGAAGGTAGAAAGCTTTTGTGAGGAGGAGCTGAGACAGCCGCCAAGGGACCCCAGAAGACAGGATTCGGGGACACTCTGTGCAAAACGAGCTGCACAGTGGAGGGAAGTATAATATGTTTGTTATTTAAAAAAAAAAAATCCTGACTTTAGTGTCCCTTTAAATGGTTCAATTTACAAAGTATTTATAAAAAAAGGAAAGCTTATGCCATCACTTGTTTAATTTAGCATTAGTATTCTTAGCAACAACAACAAAAAAGAAAAAAAGGAAAGCTTATGCCATCACTTGTTTAATTTAGCATTAGTATTTTGTTACACTGCAAAATTAGCAACAACAACAGGAAAAAGAATACAGAAAGTTACAAAGATATTCAAAGAGAAGTCGCGCCATAGTGTAGTTTAAGTGAGCACATAGTGAGCTTTATCTTTTTGTCATTTGTGATGTGACTTTCACATTTTTTTACAACAGTGCTATTCCATATTTTTGCTATTGTAATAAAGACAGATTTATAAATTAGCCACAAGAGGGAGTAAGGTTTACCATTTTGTTACACTGCAAAATAGGCTGAGGGCCTTTTTATACCATATAATGAGCAAATATGGCTGACTCCATGTACACATATAATGGCAAATTCTACATAGAAGGAAACCTTGTATAACACTAGCATATAATGATCAGATTAATTCATCAGGCCGACCTCAATTACATGTATAGCTAAAGAAATTTTAAAAGACTATGCATCCCCTTTAAACCTAAGTCACGTATGACCAAAAGGATTTCAAGTAGAAATGTAATGTAACCAACAGACAGTATGATGTACCTTGGAATCAGCAAAGACATATTCCTTGCGCAGTGTCTTTTCCTTTTCTGTCTCCAGAACAATGACTAATTTATTTGGCAGCTTCTGGGACTTGATCAGCTGCAGAACTAGGAATAAGCAAACCATATGCTGTTAGCAGGGTCAGGTTATGATGGGTAAAGTGTGCTATTATATACATATCCCAAATTAATCCCAAAATGTGGCATTATGCATTATCTATGTGCAAATTAGCGATTAATTCATTAAGGGCACAGAGGCATGCGCAATTATGATCTACATTAACAAGCATAGGTTGGTAAGAAATATAAATCTAGCCGAGACTGAGAATAACAGGATACTTCTGGTTAGAAGTAACCGAATTATGGAAATGAAACAGAAACCAGGTTACTTACTTCTACATCATAAATGTCATCAGACTCAAATGAAAAGTAAAAAAGAGCTAGAGGTTGATTTATTAACACTTAAGAGTGCAAAATCTTGTGCAGTTGTGTATGGTAGCCAATCAGCTTCTAACTTCAGTTTGTTCAATTAAAGGGGTTGTAAAGGATTTTTTTTCCCCCTAAATAGCTTCCTTTACCTTAGTGCAGTCCTCCTTCACTTACCTCATCCTTCGACTTTGCTTTTAAATGTCCTTATTTCTTCTGAGAAATGCTCACTTCCTGTTCTTCTGTCTGTAACTCAACACCGTAATGCAAGGTTTTCTTCCTGGTGTGGAGAAAGCCTCTTGAGGAGGCGAGCAGGATAGTCAGGACACCCACTAACACACAGCTCCTTTCTCTATCTGCAAAGTAGAGAGCGTCCTGACACGTCTGCTTGCCCCCTCCCCCCTCAAGAGGCTTTCTCCACACCAGGGAGAAAGCCTTGCATTACTGTGTGGAGTTACAGACAGAAGAACAGGAAGTGAGAATTTCTCAGGCCGCGTACACACGAGGAGACATGTCCGCTGAAACTGGTCCGCAGACCAGTTTCCGCGGACATGTTCGATCGTGTGTACGGCCTAGTGGACAGGTTTCCAGCGGACAAAAGTTTCTAAGCATGCTTGGAAACTTGTCCGCTGGAAACCTGTCCGTCGGACATGTCCGCTGGTTAGTACGCCCAACCATCGGACAGAAATCCTGCGCATGCGTCGAATTGATTCGTCGCATGCGTGGAAGCATTGAACTTCCTTGTTTAAGCACGTCGGTGTCTTCTACGTCACCGCGTTCTCTGTCCGCTGGGATTTTGGTCTGATGGTGTGTACACACATCAGACCAAAATATCCCTGGAGACATGTCCGATGAAAACGATCCGCGGACCGATTTCATCGGACATGTCTCCTTGTGTGTACAGGGCCTCAGAAGAAATAAGGACATTTAAAAGCAAAATGGAAGGATGAGGTAAGTGAAAGAGGACTGCACTAAGGTAAAGGAAGCTATTTAGGGGGGAAAAATAGTTTACAACCCCTTTAAGCTTTGACAATAAAACCTGGAAGCTGATTGGTTTCTATGCAGAGCTGCACCAGATTTTGCACTTTCCGGTTTTAGTAAATCAATCCCCTGGGGTCCCTTTACAGCTACATAATGATAAGATGTTACATAACACGACAGCACAATTCATATAACATGACAGTACTGTGACTTAGGGGTTAGGTCTTCTGCCTTGCAGAACTTAGGTCCTTGGTTTGAACTCAACAAGGAAAAGTAACTGCATGGTGTTTGCAAGCACTTGTGTGGGTTTTCCTCCCACACTCCCAAGACATGGAGGTAGGTCATAGCCCCCTACTTTCCCTCACGTTGAACCAAATCCCTCTACCCCTTTTGGCCTGTTGTATATTTATTATATAACTGTCAAAAGTGCCTTACTGCACTAAACCACATTTAATCTAAAGCTGAATATGCATGTATTGAAATCCAACTGGTTCAGCATGCATAGCTTGTTGCTAGACTGGTTCTGTTGAATGGCCCTGCTGGAAAACCAGAAATTGATCAGCCGCTGCAACTTGATCAGTGCATTCTGAGGCCTCGTACACACGATCGGACATATCCGATGAAAATGGTCCGCGGACCATTTCCATCGGATATGTCCGATCTGGAGTTTGATCCGATGGCGTGTACACACCATTGGATCAAATTCCCCGCCGGCGGACGGCGCGGTGACGTGGCGGTGACGCGGCGGTGACGTTGACGCCACCACGTCACCGCACCAGGAAGTAAAACACTTCCGCGCATGCGCCGAATCCATTTGGCGGCGGCGGTGCGGGACGACATGTCTGCTGGTAAGTGTACTAACCAGCAAACATGTCGGGCGGACAGATTCCCACCGGATAGATTTCAAAGCATGCTTTGAAATCTGTCGGGTGGACAAATCTGTCCGCTAGCCCATACACACGATCGGAGATGTCTGCTGAAACGGTCCATCGGACCGTTTTCAGCGGACATATCCCCTCGTGTGTACGAGGCCTGACAGGTGGATAATAGTAAGAATGAAAAAAAGTGATTTTGAGTTAAACAAATAGTTGGGTGTCAGTCTAAAACGCCACATCTCCCATTGTGATAAGAAGCCTCTGTCAGAGGCTTCTTACCACATGATCAGCTGTGACCAATCACAGCGGATCATTGTGTGAACCAGGAAGTGTCGGTAAGCGACTTTGCTCGGTTTGCGCTGACAGGGAGAGACACGATCATCGGCTCTCCCTGTCAGAAGGGGGGGGGGGGGTCTGTGCTGATAATCAGCACAATGATTATCAGCACAGCCCCCTCAGTTGTGCCAATCACCTGCCAATCAGTGCCCCGTAATAAACACAATAATAAAGACTCCCAGTGCCCAACACAGTGCCAATCAGAGCCCACCACAGCACCAATCAGTGGCCACAGTGCCAATCAGTGCCCATTAATCTGTCAGTAATCTATCAATACCTCATCATCAGTGCCACCTGTTAGTGCCAATCAGTACCTTCTATCAGTGCCAATCAGTGTTGCCTGTCAGTGCCCATCACAGCCATCTGTCAGTGCCCATCAGTGCCTCTTGTCAGTGCCCATCAGTTCCTCTTGTCAGTGCCCATCAGTGCCGACTATCAGTGCCCATCAATTCTACATATCAGTGCCCCCTAATTAGTGCCCATCAGTGCCGCATATCAGTGCCCATCAGTGATGTCTCATCAGTGCCCATCAGTGAAGGGGAAAACAACATTTTACGACAAAAACTAAGAAAAACATTTTTTTTACAAAAATGTTGGTATTTTTTAGTTTGTTTAACAAAAAATAAAAAACCCAGAGGTGATCAAATACCATTGATAGAAAGCTCTATTTGTAGGAAGAAAATTCTAAAAATGTAGTTTGGGTACAATGTTGTATGACCGCGCAATTGTCATTCAAAGTGTGACAGCACTGAAAGCTGAAAATTGTCCTGGGCAGGAATGGCTGAAAGTGCCTGGTATTGAAGTGGTTAAACTCCTTGCTTTTAATAAATACATTGAATGGTGTAATAATCACAATTCAGCATTATGTATGTCTTTTATATTTGCCTATAAATGATCTTTTACTTTCATCTTCATCAATGAGTGATAGAAAATCTACATTTGCACCTGATGGTGAAATTGCATATTACATATTTCAATAATAATGTGGCTCACTAATGCATTTTTAGCCTCCAATTCTTGGTTAAGGAGGCCATATAAGGACATAAGCATGGCATTACCTTATACCAAAGGAATGTTATTGTTAACTGACCAAGTCCTTGAAAGGTCAAATTGCAAGAAAGTTGGCTTATATTCCTTATACACAAGTCTAAATACCACAACCCAAACTGGAATAAGTTAGTCTCACACCAGAGCTTGCGTTATGCATGCGTCTGAATCTGGTCGGCCATGCCGCATGTGCACAGGACTCCATGGCAAAACAGCATCTTTAGTTAAAGTGTTACTAAACCCTTAAATGTGTAAAGGATCCATACTCACCCCCACAGCGCACACAATCCATATATGTTGATATTTCTTTATTTTTTATTATTAAAACGGAGGTTCACCTGAAATTTTCTTTTTAAAAGCCAGCAGCTACAAATACAGCAGCTGATGACTTTTAAAAAATGGACACTTACCTGTCCAGGTCGCCTGCGACGTCGGCAGCCGAAGCCGAGCTACTGCTCGGCTCTCGGCTTCCCCCGCCGTCATCCTCAGTGGGGGAATCGGGAAGTGAAGCACTGCGGCTTCACTGCCCAGTTCCCTACTACGCATGCGCGAGTCACGCTGCGCTGTTCCCACTGGTCCGCACTGCCCCACTGTGTTTTTGGAGCCGAGTGTTTCCCAGAACACAACAGGGGGGGGGGGTTGACGCAGAGGGGCTAGACTCCCGCAGGAGTCTATACTAGAAAGTGGTGCAAATACCTGTTTTATACAGGTATCTGCACCCCCTCCCCCCTGAAAGGTGTCAAATGTGACATAAGAGGGGGGGAGGGTTCAGAAAAGCAGAGGTTCACTTCCGAACAGCTTTTCTGATCAGTATATAGCGGTCATGTGACATACATTATTGTCTGGCTGAGCACTGAATATTCTTATAGGAGGAGACTTCAATCACCTCTGACATGGATGGTGATGGTGCCTGACCCCTGACCCTTTTTTCAGCTAGCGCTGATTGGCTGACTTGGCCAATGATATGTACAGGCAATACAGACCAAACTGAGCATGTGCAGCCTGACTTCACACACTTGGGCTGATTTACCAAGCCTGTGCGCCAAGACTCATGGTGCACAAGCAGGAGTAAACCTGTTTTTGACATTTACAAAAGAAACACGCTGCCAGTGCAGCGTGTTTCCTCATTTACTAAAGTGCCTAATGCGCCCAGAAGAGGGCGCACAGCACGCCAGTACAGAGCTGGCGTGCGGCATTTAGTAATGTAAACATCGGGGATTCGGGCGGGAGTTTATGAGGGGAGGGAGGGGGGGGGTGATGCAGGGGAAGTGTAGTGACATGTGTTTAAACTTGTGTGGCGGGCCGATTTGAAAGGGAAAGTGACTTTTGGGACCCGATCCCCGTGCCCTTGCAAAGTACGCTACCTCGGAAGGTTCACTTGCATACTGGGCATGCGCAGAGGGAAAAATCGGAGCTCACCGCGCGCCTCTTCAGTACGCCGGGAAATCCTTGGTAAATACCAGGCGGCGTAGCAGTGTTTGCACTGCCTGGAGCGGCGCACGGCAAGCTCCGAGCTGTTCTCGGGCTGCGCTGACACTGAAGGGGAACTCCGCGCCAAATTTCAAATGTGAAACCGGCGCGGCTTCCCCCCCAGGGGTACAATAGGCTCTCCGGCTTGGTCCGGAACGTGAGGGGTTAACCCACGCCAAAATCGGCGTGGGGTTCCCCCCCAGATCCGTACCAAGCCCTCATCCCAGGCATGCAGTCTGGCCGGACAGGAATGGGGGTGGGGACGAGAGCGAGCGGCCCCCCCCCTCCTGAGCCGTACCAGACCACATGCCCTCGACATGGGGGAGTGTGTGCTTTGGGGGAGGGGGGCGCTGCCCCCCCACCCCAAAGCACTCTTGTCCCCATGTCGATCGGGACAAGAGCCTCTTCCCGACAACCCTAGCCATTGGTTGTCGGGGTATGCGGGCGGGAGCCAATCAGAATCTGGGAGCCCCGTTTAATAAGGTGGCCCCCAGATTTCGGGCCCCCACCCTATGTGAATGAGTATGGGGTACACGTACCCCGTACCCCCCTACCCATTCACCTGGTGAACGTTTTCACTTTTGAGGGTCTTCCGCCGCCCCCTTCAAATTCTTCTGCCTGGACGGGGGTCGTACATCCCATCCAGGACTTGGACGTGGCGGGCTTCTCGTCGCTGTCTTCTGCCGCTGCCCCCTTCACCACGAAGCTCCGTGCTTGTTTGATGAGGGCAGCGGGCTTCCGTCGTCTTCTCCGGGGCGAGGGTCGTACATCCCACCCCGGATTTCGTCGCCGTCTTCTGCCGCTGCCCCCTTCACCACGAAGCTCCGTGCTTGTTTGATGAGGGCAGCGGGCTTCCGTCGCAGTCTTCCACCGCGGGGTGACACTCGCGGGCTTCTTCTTCCATTCGATGTTGACACACGGCGAGGTCCGGCGCTGAAATGCCTTCTGAGCGGCGGGCAAGGACTTATATTGGCATTGGGCGTGGGCGTGGTTATGCCAACATGTGACCTTAACCCATGTGACAGTGATGTGACGTGACATCACTGTCACATGGGTTAAGGTCACATGTTGGCATAACCACGCCCACGCCCAATGCCAATATAAGTCCTTGCCCGCCGCTCAGAAGGCATTTCAGCGCCGGACCTCGCCGTGTCAACATCGAATGGAAGAAGAAGCCCGCGAGTGTCACCCCGCGGCGGAAGACTGCGACGGAAGCCCGCTGCCCTCATCAAACAAGCACGGAGCTTCGTGGTGAAGGGGGCAGCGGCAGAAGACGGCGACGAAATCCGGGGTGGGATGTACGACCCTCGCCCCGGAGAAGACGACGGAAGCCCGCTGCCCTCATCAAACAAGCACGGAGCTTCGTGGTGAAGGGGGCAGCGGCAGAAGACGGCGACGAGAAGCCCGCCACGTCCAAGTCCTGGATGGGATGTGCGACCCCCATCCAGGCCGAAAAAATCGAGGGGGGCGGCAAAGAAGAAGGCCTGGCCCCCGCGGCGGAAGACAACGTCGAGAAGCCCGGAGAGTGGCGCCCTCCGGCGGAAGACGGCAAAAGAAGCCCTGGCCCCTAGTAGGAGCCAGGCAGAACCCGGCGACGAAATCCGGGGTGGGATGTACGACCCTCGCCCCGAGAAGACGACGGAAGCCCGCTGCCCTCATCAAACAAGCACTCGGAGCTTCGTGGTGAAGGGGGCAGGCAGCGGCAGAAGACGGCGACGAGAAGCCCGCCACGTCCAAGTCCTGGATGGGATGTGCGACCCCCGTCCAGGCCGAAAAATTCGAAGGGGGCGGCAAAGAAGAAGGCCTGGCCCCCGCGGCGGAAGACAACGTCGAGAAGCCCGGAGAGTGGCGCCCTCCGGCGGAAGACGGCGGCGAAGACCGGGGGGGGTAGGTGTACCCCCCCGGCGGAAGGCGAAGACCGAGGAGGGGTAATTTTTTATTTATAAAACTACGACCAAAAGGTTAACAAATATATAAAATAAACAAAATAACGAAATAAACCAAATAACACAAAAACAAACAACAAAACACAAACCATCAAATCACCGACCTCCACCCACCAAGAAATAACTATAAAGAAAAAAAAAAAAAAAATAGCACCAGAACAGGTATTTACAACAGGCTCACTGGTACAAGAGAAAGTCTTTATAGTCCATCAGGAAAAGCTTGCCCAGATCATTGCCAAAAAAAAAACAAACAAAAAAAAAACACTTAAAAACGGCTCACTGGTACAGTAGGGAGATATTAAAGTCCATAGAAACCACTACTGTCCAGATCATCGCCAACCCACAACACACCCCACCATCACGACAACAAATACCTACAACCCACGTATGAGCAAGAACATGATAGTCAGACATGTCTGTAGCCTTATTTCAAAAAAATACCATAAACAAAATCTAAGGGGGTGAAAAAGGATAGATGCCCCTACCCATGGAGAGGGGCAGAGCCGTGACCTAAGGGGGCTGGAAGAGGAACCCCCTCCATAAATGGGCACACCTCTCAGGCCCGACCCTGCTCCTTTCCAGATCCCGCACCTTCACCAACTCCCGAAAGATACCGCCCACCACCTCATGCACAGGCAGGATTTTGTCCCTAGTGGACACCAAACACCGAGCGTGCCAAGTGTAATAAAGCACAACTAGGCTGACTAAATAAAGTGACGATAACTCAAATCCCCTGCGGACCCCAAAATCACCATACACTCGCTCAGCATAGGTCAGGGCCGGAAGGCGGGGGTAGCCAATGGCACCCCCTACCTTCGTAAGAACCTCCATGTTGAAGGGACATTGGACCAGAAAATGGTCCATGGTCTCCAATGTCCCACCACATTCCTGACGGGGGCAGTCCCTGTCCCCCAGGTTCCTGTATTTGAGATTCGCACGGACATAGAGTCGTCCATGGAACGACCTCCATGCGAGATCCCAAAACTTACTTGGAATTCTAGAAGAATTCAAGAGGGCTAGCCCCTCCGTGAGGACCCTCTCAGGGCAGTCCCTCAAAGACAGGGGCTTCAAAATGTCCGAGGCCATGACCCTCAAGTACAGCTCCCGCCGACCCAAAGAGCCCACCTCCAGGGCAGTTATCCGCCACTGCCTCAGTACCTTTAATGCCAGGGGGACATAGGAAGGGAGATACCCATGCGATCTCCTCAGATCGACGGGCCTCCCCCCCTCCCCCCACTGCCTCAAGAACAGCAAGAGCCAGTCCTTGCATGAACACTCCCACCAGGAAGGCTCGTCCACAAATATGGACTGCAAATTGTATTTAACAAAGATGGTGACAAAGAACACCACCGGGTTGACCATGTCCAACCCACCTTGCCGTCGCTGGCGGTATGTGACCTCCCTCTTGATCAGGTTCAGTCTGCTTCCCCACAACAGCAGGAAGAACAGACCATAGACCCGAGCATAGAGAGATGCTGGCAAAAGACACACATAGCTTACAAAGAGAAACTCAGGCAATAAGTACGTCTTGACCAAGCTTACCCTTTCCCTCAGGGAAAGTTTCCAACCTTTCCAGGCCTTCACCTTCCGAGTGGCACTCACCAGCCTGCGCTCCCAGTTTAGCTTGGGATAATCACCCGGGCCGAAATGAATGCCAAGAACTCGAATCTCTGGTACGGGCGTGGGGAACACGTCCGGAAGGGGGAACTGCTCCCCCTCCTTCCCCAACCAGAAAACTTCACTCTTGTCCCAATTGACCAGCGAGCCTGACGCCTCAGAGTAGCACCCGATCTGGGACTCCACATAATGGGCCTCCTCACGACCAGATACCACCACCGAGACGTCGTCCGCATAGGCCACAACCCTCACCGCCGAAACCGGACCCCCGACAGGTCCCACCGGAACCCCCCCCAGACGCCCGCAGTCTAGCCTCCTTACGAAGGGTCGACCGCAAAGATGTACAGGAGGGGGCTCAGCGGGCACCCCTGCCGGACGCCAGAGTCCACGGCAAAGGCCCGGCCCACCCAACCGTTGACAAGAGGGAAGCTCTCAGCTCCCCTATACAATACCTGCAGCCAATCAACGAATTGATCAGGCAGACCGTATCTCCTCAGAAGCAGCCAAAGGTACTCGTGGTTCACCCGATCAAACGCCTTAGCCTGATCCAATGCAAGCAGATACCGCTCGCTGCCATCAGCCCTGCACCTTTCCACAGCCTCCCGGACGCTCAGGACGGCACTAAAAGTGCCCCGGCCAGGAATTGTGCAGTGCTGAGAGGGAGACAGCATCCTGCCCGCCAAAGCAGACAGACGTGTAAACAAGATCTTTGCCAGTATCTTCCTATCTGTGGTAAGAAGGGCGATCGGACGCCAATTCTCCACCACAGACGGATCTTTCCCCTTTGACAGTAGGACCAGAGCTGACCTTCTCATTGAGGAAGGCAGCAGGCCATAGGCTAAACATTCACTAAACACGTCCCTCAGATGAGGAGCCAAGAGGCTCTTAAAGGTTTTGTAGAACTCGGCCGTGAGCCCATCGGGCCCAGGTGACTTTTTAGAAGCTAAAGAGCTAATAGCCTGCTCAACTTCAGCTACCGAGATCTCTTCTGTCAGAGAGTCAGGAAGGTCAGACCCACTTCCAGCGGGGTCTCATCAAGGAATCCCTGACTTTCTCCATGTCTAGAGGCCGCTTCTTCAGGAGGTCCGAAAAGTGGTCTCTGACGACACCCAGGATCCCCGATCTGGACCGGACCAGAGATCCTGAGGCATCCTTCAGGCCATGTACGACCTTCGACCTCGCCACCTCACCACACCACAGCTCCTGTAGGGATCAGGAGAGATAAACTTCCCATAATCCCTCTCAAAAACCAGGGAGGCGAGACGGTCGTACTGACACTCCTTCATCTGCGCCTTCAGACCGGATATCTGTTCCTGAGAGCCCCCAGAGGACACCAGGCGGTCAAGCTGCCTGCGTAGTCTCTGGTAAGCCTGGTACTTGGAAGCTGCCCTGTACCCAGAGATTTCCCGGAAAAAGTCGCCAGACCTCTTTTTAACTACTTCCCACCACTCAAGGCGGGAGCAGTTGCCCTCAAGGAGCGAGGTCTGGCCCAGGAAGAAAACCTCATAGGCTTCCCTAACCTCAGGATCCTCCAGTAGCGACCCATTCAGGCGCCACAAACCCCTCCCTTTCTGAGGAGTGTCAGCGACATTCAGGGCCACAGATACCATACAGTGATCGGAGAACTCTACCGACTGCAGCTCAGGAGCCGAGCAGACAGAGTCCTCCTTTAAAAAAACCTATCTAATCTACTCTTACTACTACTACCACTCGGAAAATGTGAAACCAGTGAGGTTGGGGAGGTGACGAACGTGCACATCCACCAACCTGGCCTCCCTCACTACGTTATTCAAAAAAATACTATCATATCCCAGAGGGTTGGCGGCACCTGCCCGGTCTTTGGCCTAGTGATCATATTGAAATCGCCACCAAAAATCACCTGCTGGGACGTAAAAAGATAAGGCTTAACGCCGTAAGGAGGCTCCTCCTCTCCCTCCTAGTTTGAGGCCCATAAAAATTTATGAGCCGGAGGAATTGCCCCCTCACGACAGCGTCCACCACCAGACATCTACCGATCTCCACTTCAATCACTCGCCGGCAAGCCACCGGACCAGTCTTAAAAAGGACCGCAACCCCACTGCAGGGCTCGGCCGCAAGAGACCAGAGGGAGGGCCCACATCTCCACTCCCTCTTTGCTAGATGCATCTCTGCCACAGATGCCAGCCAGGTCTCCTGCAAAAACAAAATGTCAGCTTCAACACGGCTGAGAAAATCGAAGGCCATAAAACGAGCTCCCGCAGAACGAATACTTGCGACATTAATGGTCGCAAGCCGTATTGGAGAGGGTACCGCCATCAGAATGATTGAAAGTGGTCATGTTCTCCTTCATACTACAAACACAAAAACATATTTACATATCTACACTTCCTCCTCCTCTGAGCCCGAGGAGGAGGAGAAGATACCAAACGGGTTCCCCAGGGACACCCCACTTCGTGCCCCTGGGGGAACCCCACCCTTCACTGGGGACTTCCCGCCCCCAGATCTGGCAGCCTTCCCCTTCTTCTTTTTGCGTCTCACCTGCTCCCACTCCTGCCACCTCTCCGAGATGACTACACCACCCCCCTCCTCGGACCCGCTGCTCGAGATTTCCCTCTTGGATGAGGCTCCAGCAGCTTCCATCTCCATGGCCACAGGGCCAGAGGAGACTCTGGGTCCAGAAGGGGGGGGAATGGAAGAGGCAGGAGGGGGGCCAGAGACAGGGGAGAGGACAGGGGGGGGACCAGACTTAGCTGGACGGGAAGAAGAAGGGGGAGGGGGGGGACGGGACTTGGGAGGGGGGGGACGAGGGGGGGGGTACGAGGAGGGGAAGATGAGGGAGGAGGGCATGGGGAAACAGATGGAGGGCCAGGTGGAGGGGAGGGGCAATGGTGAGGAGGGGGAGAGGGAAGGGGGATGGGGATCGGCCCTGCAACATTAGGAGGGGAAGGCCCTGGCCCCGGACCCTCAGGCCCGGGACCCCCAGGCCTCCCCGACTCCTCCCCACCGGCTCCGCCCTCCGGAGGATCGGGAGCCTCCTGGCCAACCGAGCCCGTGTCCCCCGGGGGGGGAGCCCCACGCCCACGCCTGCTCCGCCTTCTTTGAGGCAATGGGCCTGTTGGTCCCTCCGGAGCAGTACTAGGGGCTCCAGGATCCCACCCCCCCCCCGGCCATCACTCGCCGGGGGGGCTTCGGCCGCTCCCGGCCCGGGAGGTCCCCCCCCTGAGGAAGAACCCCGATATGCTTTGGGACACCTGCTAAATGGGTGCCCCATCTCACCACACAAGTTGCAGCATATCTTCCCACATGACTCGGACTGGTGGCCAAACTCGTGGCACCGGCCACATCTGACCACCGTGCAGTCCGAGCTCATGTGGGTCGGGCTGCCGCACTTGAAGCAACGACGGGGCTGTCCCGGGTAGAACGCCAGGATCCGGTCTCTGCCTAGAAAGGCGCTGCCAGGGAGGTGGGCAACACTGTTGCCCTCCCTCTTGAGCCGGATCCTGGTCAACCAAGCCCCGGTCCAGACCCCGCGCTCATCAAGGTTCTTCCTCAGGGGGTCTGCAACTGCCCGTACCTCCCGAGCCAGGTGGCAATGTCCTCCGGAGGGAGCGACTCATTCCTCACCAGGATGGTGATGTTCTTAACCTCCTCCTGCCTGGAGATGGAAATGAGCCTGTACCTCTTCCAAGGGTCAACGCCCCTCACCAACCCAAAGCTGGTGATAAAGCGTTCCATAACACACGGGAGTGACAAAACTTATATCAAACTCCCGTGTGTTGGTGGGATGGATGACAGCAAAAAGGTCATCCACCCCAAAACCCAAGGAGAGTACCAGGCCCACCACCTCACCTCGAGCGGGGCAGGGGTCCGGACCCTCGTACCGAAGCTGGACAACATTCCTACGCCTCCTCTCTGGACCGCCTGTACCCCTCGTCCACGCCGACCCCTGCGTCCTCTCCTGGTCAGCAGGGGGGGCGCGGAAATTCTGGGCGCCAAACCGGCTGTACAGGTGGTCCAGAGGGCACGAGAGCCCAACACCTGGGCGAAAGAGCGACCCCCCTTTAGGGCAGACAATAAGTTGGCCTCCGGAGACCCCCGAAAGATGTTCTCCGGAAGTGGGGCACCCCCTCAGCACCCCCAGAAGTGGGGGGGGACGGGGGGCCCCCATCCCTGCCGGTGGTGTTGCACCCACCCCCGCTGATATACCCTGACCACCCTGACCCACCACCTTTGGCCTGACTACAGGCTCCCCCCCCCCCCCGGGACCACAGCAGAGGGGGGTACCACCCCCACCAAACTCCCCCACCCAGACCCCTCCGCGATCTCACCATCACCAGCCCCTTGGGACTCAACCTGTACTGGGGGGATGCCCCCCTGGGACCCCTCCAACTGCCGGATAAAGTCATAGGCTACACAGTCCACCGGAGGGGTCCCACCTGACATTCCCCCCACCCCGCCTGTGCTGCAGGGAGCCCCTCGGGGCCTGTGGCTATGTTCATGGGGACCTGGGGGGTAGGCAACATACCGTCCATTATACCGTCCATTCTATTGTCCATTACACCCGATCTCTCATCCCCCGGGTCCTCCAAGCCGGTGACACTGGCTGCAAACTCGCGGGGGGGGCACTTCCGGTCCGCGGGGGGTCACTTCCGGTCCGCGGGGGGTCACTTCCGGTCCGCGGGGGGTCACTTCCGGTCCGCGGGGGGGTCACTTCCGGTCCGCGGGGGGCACTTCTGGGTCCCTGATGCTGGCCTCAGCTGCTTCTCCCCCAGCAGCCGGCGCCATCTTGGCCACACTGCAAACAAGTATTTTTCCTGCTGCTGTCTGAACTTCTACTTCACCGCCATGCACCTGCCTCTCACCCGATGGCTCACTAGCCGCAGGAGCAGTCACTGGCGCTGCACTTACCAGGGTCCTCCCGCTCTACTGCAGGCTGGGGGGTCCTGAGACAGGCACACAGCGGGCTTCCACAGCAGCAGCAGCAGCAGCGTGACCATCCTGAGGGAGCCTGGGCATGCTGACCTGTAGACGCCGGGGGGGTACCTCCGGCGGCGCTTGGGCCCTGCGACCTCCTGGATCACTGGACTCCCCGACCTGGCCAACCCCCCAGTCCCTTTCACGGACCGAGGGATTGACTCCCGGGAGCCCTCCCCAGGTTTTATGGCCATGCTGGGCCCTGCACCACCGGAACTCCCACCCCTACTACACCCAGGCTCTCCTGACTTCCCGGCTGCTTGGGGGGTTGGGACCTG
>CM056052.1:133319056-133346556 GCA_029574335.1 Rana kukunoris
CATTCGCCTTTGCATGAGGTTGCTAGGCAAGGTGGTGGCTTCATTTGAAGCAGTTCCCTATGTCCAGTTTCATTCAAGACTGTAGCAGAACAGTATTCTGTGTGCTTGGAACAAAAAGACCCAAGCCTTCGATTACCGTATGTATCTGGCCCGAGGGTGCGCCAGGGTCTCAGTTGGTGGTTGATAACCAAAAATTTGCAGAAGGGAAAAACCTTCATGCCGGGTACCTGGAAAGTTGTAACAACGGATGCCAGCCTTTTGGGCTGGGGTGCAGTCCTAGAAAAGACCACTGTCCAGGGGAGGTGGTCAGAGTCCGAGAGGACCTTGCACATCAACATCGTAGAGATTCGGGCGGCACGTCTGGGAGGCTCTAATGGCCTGGACATTCAGGTTGCAAGGTTGTCTTATCAGCATACAATCCGACAATGCCACAGCAGTGGCCTATATCAATCACCAAGGCAGCACCAGAAGTTGTGCAGCCCAGAAGGAGGTGAATCACATTCTGGCCTGGGCAGAGGAGCATGTACCTGCAGTCTTCATTCCAGGGGTGGAGAATTGGCAAACAGATTTCTTGAGCGGTCAACAACTATTTCCGAGAGAATGGTCTCAACATCCCGACATTTTTCTGGCCTTATGCCAAAGATGGGGTACCCAGGACATAGATCTATTGGCGTCCACATTGTTCGGACCTGCTTTCGCAAGGGCCAGTGTTTTCATTCTGCCTTACAATAGCTAACTTTAACAGTTTGGATATTAAAGCCCACATATTGAAGAATCGGGGGCTTTGCGCTTCAGGGGTAAATACTCCGGTTAACCACGTGCCTACTGTGCTCCTACACCCCCTTCCTGCCCAGATGAAATTTTAGCTTCCGGCACTGTGTCGCTTTAACTAACAATTGCGCGGTCGGGCGACGCGGCTCCCAAACAAAATTGGCGTCCTTTTTTCCCCACAAATAGAGCTTTCTTTTGGTGGTATTTATTTTTTGGGTTAATAACAAAAAAATAGCGTACATTTAAAAAAAAACACAATATTTTTTGCTTTTTCCTATAATAAATATCCCATTTAAATAAATAAATAAATACATTTATCTCAGTATAGGCCGATACGTATTCTTCTACATATTTTTGTTTTGCGCAAAAGTTATATTGCCTACAAAATAGGGGACATAATTATGATTTATTTTTTATTTATTTTTTCTAGTAATGTCGGCGATCTGCGATTTTTTTTTTCGGGATTGCGACATTATAGCGAACACATCGGACACTTTTGACACATTTTTTTGGGACCATTCACATTTATACAGTGAACAATGCTATAAATAGGCATTGATTACTGTATAAATGTGACTGGCAGGGAAGGGGTTAACCACTAGGGGGCGGTGAAGGGGTTAAATGTGTGTCCTAAGTAGTGTTCTAACTGTAGGGGGAGGGGGGTGACTGGGGGAGGTGACCGATTTTGTCCCTATGTACAAGGGACACCGATCGGTCTCCTCTCTCCTGACAGGACGTGGAGCTCTGTGTTTACACACAGAGCACCACGTCCCTGCTTAGTTACTGGGCAATCGCGGCCGCCGGGCACTCGCACAGTGTTCCCAGTAACGCGACGGGCGAGCACGCCACCGCCGGCGCGCGCACACCCCTGTCGGCTTTAAATGACAGAACGTCATATGACGTTCTGTCAGAACAATAGAGTATTCCGCCTGCCGTCATTTGACGGTGGGCGGGTGTTAAGTGGTTAATGCAAGGAAGCCGGCCTCTAGGACCATTTATTATAGAGTATGGAGGGAATATGTTTCCTGGTGTAAAGCCAAAAAATGGCATCCCTGGAAGTATGCCATAAGTAGAATTCTTGCCTTCCTACAGTTGGAGGTAGAAATTAAGCTAGCCTTGAGTATGATTAAGGGTCAGATCTAGGCCTTGTTGTGGAAATTTGAAGATGTATTTAATATGTATTGTCATTAGAGGTCGACCGATATATCGGCAGGCCGACATATCCGCCGATATTTGGCCGTTTTGGAGAAATCGGCATCGGCCAATTTTTATCCAAATTAGGCCGATATTTAACATGGTGCTAGCGGTGCCACGGATCCGCAGCTAGGCCGAGGCCGCGGCCTCTCCTGATGCTGTGACCGCGGCGGCAATCCGCGGATTGCCGCCGTGGTCACAGCATCAGGAAAGGCCACGGCTTCGGCCTATCTCCGGAGCCGCGGCTATCTTGGTACACCCAGCGCGGCGGCCCTCCTCTCTGTTTACACCCACAGAGGAGGAGGGGCCCGCTCGCTGCTATCTGCTGACTTTTTTTTGGTTTAAGGAAGTCGGGCCTGTAACAGCCAATCGGCGGCCGCCGCTGCCGACATTCTACACTGTAAAAAAAAAAATCCCCTGACGTGCTGCATGCCCTGCCTCTGCCTACAAACCCCAGAATGTTACAGGCCCGCTCTGCATTCTGGGGTTTGTAAGCACGGGCAGGGCACGCAGCACGTCAGGGGATGTTTTTTTACAGTGTAGAATGTCGGCAGCGGCGGCCACCGATTGGCTGTTACAGGCCCACTCTGCATTTGGGGATTGTAGGCAGAGGAGGCAGAGGGGCAGGGGAGTAAATTAGGTAATGGCTGGATCAAAGGGGGTTCAATTTGCACTGGCTCTAATCTCTGGTGTGAACGTAGCCTATGTATCTGCCCCAATCACTATAATAACAGATCGCTGGTAGCTGCACCTATTTGCAATTGCCTGCAGTGATTTTGATGTTGGACGCAGACAAAGTGCATCCAGTAGTGATCACCACATGCAATCACTGGGTGTGCAGAGAGTCATGAATATGTTCCCGACATATTCATGGCTCTCTGCACAGCCAGTGATTGTCTGTGGTGATCGCTGCTGGATGCACTTTGTCTGCATCCAACATCAATCACTGCAGGCAATTGCAAATAGGTGCAGCTACCAGCGATCTGTTATTATAGTAAACGGGGCCAGTGGCCGCACCTCCTTGCCGAGAGCCACAGCTGAGTAGCTATCATTGTGAATGACATTGGGCTGTACTGGTGGGCACTGATGAGGTGATGCACTGGTTGGCACTGATGAGGTGATGCACTGGTTGGCACTGATGAGGTGATGCACTGGTTGGCACTGACCAGGTGATGCACTGGTTGGCACTAATGTGATGCGCTGGTGAGATGCACTAGTGGGCAATGATGGGATGCATTGATGAGGTGGAACTCATGGGCTGCACTGGTGGGCACTAATGAGGTGGCAATGGTGGGCACTGACAGGCTGCACCCCACCTCTCCACCCTAAACAATTATCTCCTACCCACCTCTCCACCCTAGGTTTTTTGAGATGAGAAAAATATCGGCCGCAAAAATCGGCAACACATATCGGCCATCGGCCACCCCAATTTCCAAATATCGGCATCGGCCAGAGAAAAACCCATATCGGTCGACCTTTAATTGTCATAATGGCACCCAGTCTTAGTACTTCCGCAACCCGCTCTACAGAGCTGACTGGGGCAGTCTGAGGCTGGTCGAGATACACTTCCTGATTTGGAGAAGGGTGTTTGTGGAGTTGGGGCGTCGGCCGGCGAAAGGGCCCCTGTGTCATGCACAGATATTCACCTGTGCAATGCGTCCTCTCTGCAGGCACACTATCGGTTTAATGGATGTGTGCTTTTGTCTTCTCTGTGTCTGATCAACATAAATATGGTGGCATGAGCATACAGCTGCAGATAAGCTCCCCTCATCAGGAACTGTGTTCATTGGTTATAGTATTATTACTGTATCATATCGTGTTATTGTATTATTGCTGTATCGTGTTATTGTATTATTATTTTGTTATTGTTATATTACTGTATTGATTGAATCCCTGTTGGAAGGGTTTATCTTGTGCTGCCAAATCCATATATGGGCATTTGCTGTATTGAGCCCACATGCTGTGACATCACTTCCCATGGAGGCGGTCACATGCTGTGACATTACTTCCTATGGTCACATGCTGTGATCTCCTCCAATCCGATGTGGTCTGGGAAACCTATTGTGGTAATAAAAAGACACCTGAATTGGCGTCGGCGGCAGTCTGGTGAGAATGTCGACTTGAAAACAAGCTGATGGGTGATGGTGTCTTTTTGTATGAATGGTGAGTGCTATGCAAAAGAACAAAGTTTTCGTCTTTTTGAAATAATGCTTGAAGTTCGATTGTGTATGGTTGTGTGTGCGCATGTGAAATCGATTGGATGTGTATATGTGTGTACGACTGTGTGTGATTCTGATTGTACGTGACTGTGTGCGATTCTGATTGTATGTGGCTGTGTGTGACCATGTGTGATTCTGCTTGTATGTGACTGTGTGTGTGTCTGGATTTGATCGTATGTGTATGTATGATTTTGTCATGGACTGGAAGTTTGATTTGTATGTCTAATGTGTGAGAGATGTTGAGGTGTGTGCCTGTGTGTGTAGACTGAATGTGTGAATGTCTGTGTGCTGTGTGATTGAATTGTTTGACTGCTGTTTGGAAAAGTTACATTTGTGTGATTTATTGAGCAGCCAGGCATATTCCATTCTGTAAGATGGCCACTCTTGCATGAGGCTCCGGGGAGGGGCGATTGTTGGTGGGCCATGAGGCTCGGGAGAGGCGGACAGTGTTCTGATTCTGTGTCGATTGACTTTCCAACTTTCAAAACAAAGTTAGATATAACATTTTTATGATGAATGTGGAAACTGTATATTGTGGATGATTTGTCTGTATAGAGGTGGGATTATTCAGCCTGCAATGTGTGCGGCTGAGTCTTTTTGGATTTTCTGAATGTCTTGTTCCTGTGTACTCAGGCCCGGATTTCCTACAAGGCCAAGGCCTCGGGGCGGCAGGGCTCCGGGGGCGGCAGCGGCATGGGCGGTAAGTTGCTGCGTGGGGAATCCGCTCGCTCGTTAAGTGAGGAGCACTAGCGTAATGTGGGCAGCCGATGGACCCGCCACCTGCACAGAACAGTGAGGGGGATCACTGCAGCGGGGAACAATTACAGGAACCATTCCCTGTATCTGTGTCCATCCAGCAGCTGAAAGCTCTAAGACCTGCACCCCCTTCCTCGCTGGACGCTGGTCGGACACAGATACAGGGTGCCACCGTGGTTCCTAAATAATTGCTCCCCGTCGTCCCCAGCAGCCTCGTCTTCGTTAAAGTTTCGTGTCTGGCGGAGTTTTCTTCTCTGCTGAGTGCCAACACATCACATCAAGTGCTGATACAGAGAGCAGGAGGAGGACCTGCGGGCGGAGGTAGCGGGACTCGGGAGCACTGAACGAAGTACACGCACGGTGAGTAGATGGCTGTGTGTGATTTAGGCTGGGCGGGACTATGGGACTATAATGTTCAGCATGTCTATGGAGGAGGAGCACTTTTTGTGAGGTAAAAGAAACCACATGTGTCTGGATGGCAGGGGGAGGAGCTCAGAACACCCTGATATTTTTTGAGAGGGCTAACTGGTGGCAATTGATAGGCACAGTGGTGACAATAAATGGCATGGTACAGAGGCAACAATTGATGGGCACAGTGGCTGTATTTGATGACATGGCACAGTGGCGACAATTGATGGGCACAGTGGTGACAATTGATGGGCACAGTGGTGAAAATTGATGGCACGCCACAGTGGCGACAATTGATGGCATGGCACAGTGGCGACAATTGATGGCATGGCAGTGGCGACAATTGATGGGCACAGTGGCAAAAATTGATGGGCAGAGTGGCGAAAATTTATGGGCACAGTGGCTGCGTTTGATGGACACAGTGGCGGCAATTGATGGGCACAGTGGCAGCAATTGATGGACACAGTGAAGCTGCAATTTTTTTTTTTTTTTTTTTTGTTTGTTTGTTTGCGCCCCCCCAAAAATTGAGCACCAGCTGCCACTGCCTCTAACCCTCCTACCCCCCTTTAAAATAAAAATTAAATTAATAAAAAAAAGTAATTAAAAAGTAAAGAATAAGAAAATTAATATAAAAAATTATAAAAAATTATAAAAAAGTAAACAACAAGCTACAAAAAAAAAGAAACAAATATTTGACCTAACCATGCCGCCCCTGCCCTCGGATTGCCATTCTCGGTTGATTTGGGGGGGGGTTCGTTTGGCGTGGAGGGGTGCATTGCGGAACCTGGCTGCTTCCCACGCTCAGTTTGAACGCCTCCGCCGACATATACCGAGTGCAGTACACTCGGGTACATTCGGCCAGGCTCGGCTTCACGCTCTGTGACGTTTATGCGTGAACACGAGCGAAGCCGAGCCTGGCCGAATGTACCCGAGTGTACTGCACTCGGTATATGTCGGCGACTCACTTTAATCTGAGCGCGGGTAACGGCGTATATCGTGCACCCACGATTTTCCTCTTATTTTAGGGGGAAAAAGTGCACGGTATACGCCGCTAAATAAGGTAACCAACATTTTTTGAATGTGCTGTTTTAGTTGGCAAAAGGTCAGATTTGAACCAGCCTAAAATGCGTGAAGATTAGTAAATTTTGAAAATGCTGTATAATTGTTCATTTTTGATGTTCCATGTTTCTGCCTTTGTGGAGAAAGAGAAGTTTTGGCGGGAACAATTTGTTTGGCCTGTGGGTTACCTATTGTGGTAATAAAAAGACACCTGAATTGGCGTCGGCGGCAGTCTGGTGAGAATGTCGACTTGAAAACAAGCTGATGGGTGATGGTGTCTTTTTGTATGAATGGTGAGTGCTATGCAAAAGAACAAAGTTTTCGTCTTTTTGAAATAATGCTTGAAGTTCGATTGTGTATGGTTGTGTGTGCGCATGTGAAATCAATTGGATGTGTATATGTGTGTACGACTGTGTGTGATTCTGATTGTACGTGACTGTGTGCGATTCTGATTGTATGTGGCTGTGTGTGACCATGTGTGATTCTGCTTGTATGTGACTGTGTGTGTGTCTGGATTTGATCGTATGTGTATGTATGATTTTGTCATGGACTGGAAGTTTGATTTGTATGTCTAATGTGTGAGAGATGTATGAGGTGTGTGCCTGTGTGTGTAGACTGAATGTGTGAATGTCTGTGTGCTGTGTGATTGAATTGTTTGACTGCTGTTTGGAAAAGTTACATTTGTGTGATTTATTGAGCAGCCAGGCATATTCCATTCTGTAAGATGGCCACTCTTGCCATGAGGCTCCGGGGAGGGGCGATTGTTTGGTGGGCCATGAGGCTCGGGAGAGGGGCGGACAGTGTTCTGATTCTGTGTCGATTGACTTTCCAACTTTCAAAACAAAGTTAGATATAACATTTTTATGATGAATGTGGAAACTGTATATTGTGGATGATTTGTCTGTATAGAGGTGGGATTATTCAGCCTGCAATGTGTGCGGCTGAGTCTTTTTGGATTTTCTGAATGTCTTGTTCCTGTGTACTCAGGCCCGGATTTCCTACAAGGCCACCGATGCCAGGCCTCGGGGCGGCAGGGCTCCGGGGGCGGCAGCGGCATGGGCGGTAAGTTGCTGCGTGGGGAATCCGCTCGCTCGTTAAGTGAGGAGCACTAGCGTAATGTGGGCAGCCGATGGACCCGCCACCTGCACAGAACAGTGAGGGGGATCACTGCAGCGGGGAACAATTACAGGAACCATTCCCTGTATCTGTGTCCATCCAGCAGCTGAAAGCTCTAAGACCTGCACCCCCTTCCTCGCTGGACGCTGGTCGGACACAGATACAGGGTGCCACCGTGGTTCCTAAATTGCTCCCCGTCGTCCCCAGCAGCCTCGTCTTCGTTAAAGTTTCGTGTCTGGCGGAGTTTTCTTCTCTGCTGAGTGCCAACACATCACATCAAGTGCTGATACAGAGAGCAGGAGGAGGACCTGCGGGCGGAGGTAGCGGGACTCGGGAGCCCTGAACGAAGTACACGCACGGTGAGTAGATGGCTGTGTGTGATTTAGGCTGGGCGGGACTATGGGACTATAATGTTCAGCATGTCTATGGAGGAGGAGCACTTTTTGTGAGGTAAAAGAAACCACATGTGTCTGGATGGCAGGGGGAGGAGCTCAGAACACCCTGATATTTTTTGAGAGGGCTAACTGGTGGCAATTGATAGGCACAGTGGTGACAATAAATGGAATGGTACAGAGGCAACAATTGATGGGCACAGTGGCTGTGTTTGATGACATGGCACAGTGGCGACAATTGATGGGCACAGTGGTGAAAATTGATGGCACGCCACAGTGGCGACAATTGATGGCATGGCACAGTGGCGACAATTGATGGCATGGCAGTGGCGACAATTGATGGGCACAGTGGCAAAAATTGATGGGCAGAGTGGCGAAAATTTATGGGCACAGTGGCTGCCTTTGATGGACACAGTGGCGGCAATTGATGGGCACAGTGGCAGCAATTGATGGACACAGTGAAGCTGCAATTTGTTTTGTTTTTTTTTGTTTGTTTGTTTGCGCCCCCCCAAAAATTGAGCACCAGCTGCCACTGCCTCTAACCCTCCTACCCCCCTTTAAAATAAAAATTAAATTAATAAAAAAAAGTAATTAAAAAGTAAAGAATAAGAAAATTAATATAAAAAATTATAAAAAAGTAAACAACAAGCTACAAAAAAAAAGAAACAAATATTTGACCTAACCATGCCGCCCCTGCCCTCGGATTGCCATTCTCGGTTGATTTGGGGGGGGGTTCGTTTGGCGTGGAGGGGTGCATTGCGGAACCTGGCTGCTTCCCACGCTCAGTTTGAACGCCTCCGCCGACATATACCGAGTGCAGTACACTCGGGTACATTCGGCCAGGCTCGGCTTCACGCTCTGTGACGTTTATGCGTGAACACGAGCGAAGCCGAGCCTGGCCGAATGTACCCGAGTGTACTGCACTCGGTATATGTCGGCGACTCACTTTAATCTGAGCGCGGGTAACGGCGTATATCATGCACCCACGATTTTCCTCTTATTTTAGGGGGAAAAAGTGCACGGTATACGCCGCTAAATAAGGTAACCAACATTTTTTGAATGTGCTGTTTTAGTTGGCAAAAGGTCAGATTTGAACCAGCCTAAAATGCGTGAAGATTAGTAAATTTTGAAAATGCTGTATAATTGTTCATTTTTGATGTTCCATGTTTCTGCTTTTGTGGAGAAAGAGAAGTTTTGGCGGGAACAATTTGTTTGGCCTGTGGGTCATCCTATAGGAGAAGGTGCAGCCACCTTTCTTTTGGGTGTGATACCACGTGACTGTGCAGTGGAATTTCGCAGCCTTTGGGGCAGATTTCGATGTTTAGTGCAAATTGAGTAGTGCGGTCTTTTCTGTGTTGGGATCTGGTGGACAACATTTTTGTTTTCCTTTGTGTGTGTAGTACGGTCTGTGGTAAAAAGGTGATTTGAAGGCGCAGTTAAATTGTTTTTCTGCAAGCGTAAATGCCGCCATTGTAGCATGGCTTGTTGTCAGCCATTTTGAGATGCAGTTTAAGCACTATCTTTTGAGCAGCGCTTGCGGACACATGCTAGGGCTAATTTATATACAGGATCTGACTAACCTACCGGCTGACTTTGCAGTGTAGGAGTGGAGACTTTCGTTTTCGGTTTTCGGGTGAGGGACTCTGCTTTGCATGCACTGAATTTTTTGATGGATTGTGGGACTGGCTTTGACTGCGTTTTTGGTGCACAGCGGTGTGCGTTGTTTTTATGTTTGAGTGTTTGAATGTTTCCCAGAGAGCAATTCATTGTTTTTGAAGCTGGTATTGCGTGGCCTGCAGGGGGGGGGGGGGGATTGTTTTTCCATTTCCTGAACCAAAGGTGTTTTGTTTTTAACAGAAAAAACGCAGGAGATTCAGTTTTGGCTTTGTTTGCTATATATATATGTAGTCCATGGATTTTTTTTTTGACGTGTTGAGACAAGGCAATGAAGATAGGCTTCCCCCTCCTCTCCTTCTCCCTGTCATTATGTAAATAAACCAGTTTTGGGGATTTAAAAGCTGAGCATACAACAGGAAGTTCTTTTTCAGCAATTTTATATAAGAAGGAAGTTTGTGGGAGGAGTTTTGGAGTTTTCTGAAAGATGAGCAATGAGATTTGTGTCCTGAAGGGACAATGGAAAATATTTTAGCGTTTGAAAGATTTAATTTCAGTTGTTTTTGTGAAGTTTTATACTGTAAATACAGTTTTGGGTATGTGAGAGCAAACAGGGGGGCATCACCATTACTGTTGTAACATCTAGATGCAGGTAGAAAGAAGCCATAAAATTGTTTTGAAAAGTGGAGGATTTCATGGTGCGTTGTAGGTTGTCTGATGAACACATTTAGGAGGCTTTATATCGTGAGACAGGGCGGGCCGTGTAGAATAATCAGAATTCCTGTGCGCGATTGTATTAGCATAAATGTGAGGAGAAATACGCTAACAGCCTCGGTCAGGCCGTGTACAATAATCGGGTATCCGGGGTCGGTTATGATGATAAAGGCACAAGCCATAACCGCTACGAAAATAAAGCGCATGGTAGTCTGGACGCAGAGATCACCAAAAAAAGTGTTTCAAATCGACATGGGATGTGCCGCCTCTGCAGTGCACCAGTCAGACAGCTGCACCGCACATGAGGTCTGAGTTTGGGGCTCCGGACATGAGAACCCTTAAAGAATGACATAGGTGGTCAGAGGGTACAGTAAGGTGTACTCCTTTGGAAGGTACTCTCGCTGGAGGTACGAGACCTCAGAATAAAGATATCTTGGATGTAGTTCAGATGTGGGTTCAGAAATCTGTAATGATGAGTGTGGATGGAGGTGTGGTACACGCTTTGGTGATCCTCAGAGGCTCATGCCCGTTTGATTGAACTTTGCATGGCTGGTCCATGGAAGGTTCTCGAGCTGCTCTCATATTTTCCCCATTGTATTTTCTTCTATTGCGGAAAGAGTGAAGGCAGAATTCCGGCTGGTTTTTGTTTTTTAATTTTTGTTTTGGAAACTATGATTATCTCCCCCACATTTGTATCTGAATGTTTGTATGTAGTAACGTGAATATGTTTGAACTTACCGCGGCGATCCTCCGACGCGTCGTGGGTTACAGAGGGTTAAGGGTTACAGAGGGTTTTGTTTGAATCGGTTTTGAAAGAATGTCATTGACAATTTACAGGAATGTCATTTTTGTTTGCCATTCTCTGCAGGATAAATATGAAGGATGGAGTAATGATTTCTGCTTTATAAGTATTTTTCAGGTCCAAGGAGTTTCTGGAAGTGTTTGTACATAGAGAGCAGGTGTATGTAGACAGCTGTACACGTGGTTAAATATGAGTCTAAGGAGGTGAAAGTATCATAGGCTATTTCATTGTTACTTTTTTCCTGCACCACACATTTCTTCCTTCAGTCTAAAATGAGGAAGAAAAGGGGGGGTAAATAAATGTAAACTATTTTTCGAACTAATAACACTAATCTTTCTAATTCTAATCAAGTTTGTGCCAAAACTGTCTTTCTTTGACAGAATTTAAATCGGCAAGCAGCAGTCTGGTGAAGTAGGTTCCCATCTGCTAAGAACCTGTCAATGGTTCCAGGTATTACAGGCGATGGTAAGCGATTACAGGCGATGGTAAGAAGTAGGGATGAGCTTCGCGTTCGATGCAAACACATGTTCGCATCGAACATCGGCCATTCGTTCGTTCGTCGAAAACGAACAAATCGGGTCGTTCGCGCCAAAGTTTGCATAACGCGCAACGGCCCATAATTCACTGCGGCGGTGGGCGCTGATGATTGGCCAAGCATGCACCATGACCCCGTATGCTTGGCCAATCACAGCGCCCAAAAAACGAAGAGACCTAATTGGCCAAAGCCTGGGTGCTTTGGCCAATTAGGGCTCAGGGCTTTAGCACACGCCCCACACTATAAAAGGCCGCCTCCCGGGCGGCCTCGTGTAGTGTGTTCCGGATTTCTTTGAGAGAAGTCAGACAGACAGAGAGAGAGAGAGAGAGAGATAGATAGATAGAGACACAGGGCCAGATTCAGCAAAGGTTACGCTGGCGGATCGAGTGATCCGCCAGCGTAACAGTGGCTTTGAGCCGGCGTTTCTGTTTTCTGTAACCAGAAAACAAGAAACGCCGGGTTGAAGTTCCGATGCGGTGAGCGTAACTGAGTTTCGCCATCGCATCGTTACTTCAACTTAAAAATGGCGCCGGGGGCGTTCCCGCCGATTTACGCTCAAAAAATATGTTAATGAGCGGAAATCGGCAATTCACGATCGAAATCCGGCGCGACGCAGTGACGTTACGACGTTTCCGGACGGGATACGCGGCGCATAGTTATACCTACATGGGGCTGGCGTATCCTATGTTAGGTATAGGCGTCGTCATCGCGTCGGGAAAAAAAAAAAAAACGTCGCTTGCGTAAAACGGTCATGAATGGGAATGTGACGTCATTGACGTTCATTCACAGATTTTGGAGCATGCGCACGGGGATGTTTTGACACTCGACGCATGCGCAGTACGTCGGCGGCGGGATCGCGCGTAGTTAGCATACTACACGCCCCGTACCCGCCCAATTTGAATTCCGCCGGCTCATTTGTGATGCGCTGCCGCAACTTTAGGAGCAAGTGCTTCATGAATGACAGCACTTGCTCCTAAAAAATCGGCAGCGCAACGCAAATGAGAAGCGTTACTCCAGAGCAAAGATGCTCTGGACTACGTGAATCTGGCCCACAGTGTCTTTTCAGATAGATAGATAGATAGATAGATCAGGGAGGCTACTAGTTAGTATAGTTAAATGTACAGTTTGTAGAGAATATATTCACATCCCTAGGAGTTGTCAATATATTTTTTAAACTGTATAGCTTAGCTAGTTCTGCTATTAGTATCTGTCAGGCAGGAGATTGTGCTTGACGCTCTAACGTGTTAGTGTACACGTGTTAGTTAATTGCACATAGACGCATTAACTGTTACTGCACGTGTGCTATTTATTTGCACAGAAAGGCAGTTGCTGTTAATGCAAGTGGGCTATTGAATTGCACAGAAACGCAGTCGCTCTGACTGTGCGTGTGCTGTTTAATACCACCTGAGCGCATTTGGGGTCACCGTACGTGTGCTGTTTAATACCACCTGAGCGCATTTGGGGTCACCGTACGTGTGCTGTGACATACCACCTGAGCGCATTTGGGGTCACCGTACGTGTGCTGTGACATACCACATGAGCGCATTTGGGGTCACCGTACGTGTGCTGGTATATACAGGGCAGGACTTAGGGTGGTGGGGGCCCCTGGGCTTGAGTGTTGAAGGGGCCCCCTGGAGCGAGGGGGGGGATCATGGTTGTTGAGGAGCGGGGAGAGGGGCGCATTGAAGAGTTGTGCACATTAAAGTTGTTGAGCGGGGGGGGGGTGACTCTCATCTGTGCACGGAATAAAAATAAAGAAGTTATAAAATAGGGGGGTAGCCATCTGGGGCCCTGGGGATCTCTGGGCCCTTTAATAAAAAAAAGAAACCTCTGGGCCCTTTAATAAAAAAATAAAAATAAACATTTATAAAAAAAATATAAAGAAAATGTAAATATTTTTATATAAAAAAGGGGGGTTGCCATCCGGGGGCCCTGGAGACTTCTGGGCCCTTTAATAATAATAATAATAATAATAATCATATATATATATATATATATATATATATATATATATTAGAGCTGCACGATTAAGGCTTCATTTCCACTGGCGTTTTAAAAGTGAGCTGTAAAACAGCTAGGTATGCCTGGAAAAATTTGTGTTAAAAACTCGAAATTCACCACGTTTTTGCATGCGCGTTTTTGCATGCACGTTTTTAACGCTAGCGTTAGGCAGCGTTTTTTTGAAAAAAAAAATCTCTAGGGTATATATATATGAGAGTTTTTATGAAATCCCTGCAGCTCAAAAGCGCCACGGTGCGCGTTTTTGCGCGTTTTTTAAGGTCGAGCGTTTTTACAGCTGTGTTTTAGGAGCTTTAGAACGCCCTGCTCCTGCGTTTTTTTTACAGCTCAAAAACGCCTAGGCCATTTGCAGCTCAAAAACGTCTATGTGGGAATGATGCCATAAAATAACATGGACAGGCGTTTTTAAGCTGTAAAAAATGCTCAGAAACGTGGCTGTAAAAACGCCAGTGGAAATGAGGCCTTAGGCTTCATTTCCACTGGCGTTTTTACAGCCACGTTTTTTACAGCTTAAAAACGCCTGTCCATGTTTATTTTAGAAATTTTTTTTTTTTTTTGAAGCTGGAGCTTTAAAAACGCCGTTTTTTGATGTCTGGCGTTTTTACAGCTCTATTGCTGGAGCTTCAGAACGCACTGGCCCCGCGTTTTTTTTTGCAGCTTAGCTATCTACAGCTCAAAAACGTCATGGTGGGCATGATGTCATAGACTAACATGGACAGGCGTTTTTAAGCTGCAAAAAACGCTCAGAAAAGTGGCTGTAAAAACGCCAGTGGAAATGAGGCCTAATAGTGAAGAATCGTTATTGCGATCTTTTCCCGTTGCGATTCTTGATACAAGGTTTCACGATCTTTCACATGAAAATAATTTTCTCTCTGCACTTTGGTATGCAAAGAATTTCCTGTCTGCTCTCAGCCAAAAGTCAGTCTGGGCAATCTGCCAAGTTTTGAAAACATTGTATCTCTTCAAAGGAATAAACTTCTTCTGTATGTAAATTAGGAATGTTTAACCACTTAAACACCAAACCTTTTTCTGACAGCTCTTTTCAAGTTAAAATCATTATTTTTTTGCTAGAAAATTACCCCCAAACATTATATAATTTTTTAGTAAAGACCTTGGCCTAGAGAATAAAATGGCGGTTGTTGCAATATTTTATGTTGCACTGTATTTGCGCAGCAGTCTTTTTAAATGCATTTTTTTGGCAAAAAAATACTTTAATAAAAAAAAAAAAAAACTAGGCAGTAAAGTTAGCCCATTTTTTTTTGTATAAATGTAAAAGATTTTACGCCATGAGAATCGTGAGAGAATCGTGATCTTCATTCTAGGCAAAAAAATTGTGATTCTCATTTTGGCCGGAATCGTGCAGCTCTAATATATATATATATATAAATAAATAAAAAAGTGGGGGTTGCTGTCCGGGGCCCTGGGGGCCTCCGGGCCCCTGGGGACCTCCAGACCCCTAAATTAAAAAAAAAAAAAAACATAAAAAGGGGAGGTTGCCATCCGGGGGCCCTGGGGACCTCTGGGCCTTACATTTATAAAAAAATATAAAAAAAAGGGGGGGGTTGCCACATGGGGCCCTGGGTACCTCTGAGCCCTTTAATAAAAATATATATATATATATATATATATTATATATATATATATATATATAAAAAAATGTAAATTGTTTTATAAAAAAAAGGGGGGGTTGCCATCCAGGGGCCCTGGAGACCTCTGGGCCCTTTAATAATAATAATGATAATATATATATATATATATATATTTATTAAAAAAACATATTTTTTTATAAAAATAAATAAAAAAATGAAGGGTTGCTGTCCGGGGTCCTGGGGATCTCCGGACCCCTAAAAAAAGGCTTGAGCCCAGTCAAGCCCAATGGTAAGTCCGGCGCTGGGTATATACCACCTGAGCGCAGTTAGTGCCACTGTACGTATGCTGGTATATACCACCTGAGCACAGATAGTGCCACTGTACGTGTGCTCCTATATACCACCTGGGCGCAGTTAGTGCCACTGTACGTGTGCTGGTATATACCACCTGAGCACAGATAGTGCCACTGTACGTGTGCTGGTATATACCACCTGAGCACAGATAGTGCCACTGTACGTGTGCTCCTATATACCACCTGAGCACAGTTAGTGCCACTGTACGTGTGCTCCTATATACCACCTGAGCACAGTTAGTGCCACTGTACGTGTGCTGGTATATACCACCTGAGCACAGATAGTGCCACTGTACGTGTGCTGGTATATACCACCTGAGCACAGATAGTGCCACTGTACGTGTGCTCCTATATACCACCTGAGCGCAGTTAGTGCCACTGTACGTGTGCTGGTATATACCACCTGAGCACAGATCGTGCCACTGTACGTGTGCTCCTATATACCACCTGAGCGCAGTTAGTGCCACTGTACGTGTGCTGGTATATACCACCTGAGCACAGATAGTGCCACTGTACGTGTGCTCCTATATACCACCTGAGCGCAGGTAGTGCCACTGTACGTGTGCTGTTATATATCACCTGAGCGCATTTGGTGTCACTCCGCTTCTGCTGTTACATACCACCTGAGCACTTCAATATGTCTGGAAGGAGAACAAAGAGAGGCAGAGAGTCACGAGGGCAAGCAGGCTCTGCATGTTGAGGTAACGCTGGTAGTGGATGTGGTGCATCCTCTTCAGCCCGTGGCCGTGGCCGCTCGTCCTTCTTTTCGGGAGCTGGCCGTGTTGAACCTCAACATGCAGAGGAATTAGTAGAGTGGATGACCAAGCCGTCCTCATCCTCCTCATCCTCTCACACAGACATATCAAAGTTTATCTGGCAAAGCAGCTGCCAAGGCGTCCTCTTCCCTCTGCACAATGGCTTTACACAATACTTCCCTAGTACCACCATGTCCTCCTGAGGAGTCCCCCGAACTGTTTCAACACAGTGTGGGGTACATGCTGCAGGAAGATGCGCAGCGTTTTGAAGACTCCGATGACGGAACACTGATAGAGGAAGGCATTGATGTGAGCCCAGGGAGAGGGGGTGGCCGAGAGGGACAGCAATTTGTCAGTGATGATGTTCCCCCAGCTGGAGCATACTGCCAGGTTGTTGACAGTGAGGAGGGAGGGGATGATGAGGTCACTGACTCTACCTGGGTGCCTGATAGGAGAGAGGAGGAGGAGGAGGACGAGGCACAGGCACATCTCCAAAGAGGCAGGATGCCCTCCAGGGGTCAGCTTAAGGTCACACCCACTGCATTACAGCGCACATCTACGGCGCTTGTGCATGGCGCTGCTGTGTCTGACCGGTACAGCAAAAGTTCTTTGGTGTGGGCCTTTTATGAAACATGTCCACAAGATCGTACCTTTGCTATTTGTAACTTATTTCGCAAGCGTATCTCGCGTGGCCAAAACATCAACCGCCTGGGTACCACATGCTTGTCCAGACATATGTCAACCTGCCATGCAGCTCATTGGCAAGCACACCAGAAAGACACACAACAAAGGCAACAGCGTACCCCCCCTTGCCCTTCTGGGACCTCCAACCCCAGTGGACCCCCAGTCCTCTCTGAAGCCTGCAGTGAAGGTGTAGAAATAGGTGTGTCACAAGCTAGTAGTAGCGGTCAATCTACTGATAGTACCAGGCAAATTTCCCTGCCCCAGCTGCTGCAGCGCCGAAAGAAGTACAATCTCAGCCATCCACATGCCCAGCAGTTGAATGCTAGCTTAGCGAAATTGCTAGCACTTCAACTGCTACCTTTTAAGTTGGTAGATTCTGCCCCCTTCTGTGAGTTTGTGCAATGTGCAGTACCTCAGTGGCAAGTACCAAAACGCCACTTTTTCTCACGGAAGGCTATTCCAGCTCTCTACCGGCATGTGGAAGGCAATGTCCATGCCTCGCTGGACAGGGCGGTCAGTGGTAAGGTGCATCCTACCGCCAACTCATGGTCCAGCAGGCATGGACAGGGACGTTACCTGTCTTTTACGGCGCATTGGGTGACTCTGCTGGCAGCTGGGAAGGACGCAGGACAAGGTCCAGTAGTTTTGGAGGTTGTTCCGCCACCACGCCTCCAAAGCACTACTACTGTTTGTGACACACCTCTCTCCTCCACCCCCTCCTCTTCTTCGTCTTCTGTGGCCTCTTCCTGTGGTGACATTTTCTCCGAACCAGCCGTGCTCCGTAGGCGTACAAGGGGATACGCAGGAATGCAGGCCAGGAGATGCCATGCGGTGCTAGAGCTGGTGTGCTTGGGAGACAGGAGCCACACTGGGGAAGAGGTTTTGTCAGCTCTGCAGGATCAGGCTGAGAGGTGGTTGACGCCACGCCAGCTGAAGCCTGGAATGGTGGTCAGCGACAATGGCACCAACCTCCTCTCTGCCCTGCGACAGGGAAAACTCACCCACGTGCCCTGTTTTGCGCATGTCCTCAATTTGGTGGTGCAGCGGTTCTTGGGCAGATACCCGGGATTGCAGGATGTCCTGAAGCAGGCCAGGAAAGTCTGTGTGCATTTCCGGATGTCATATAATGCCACTGCTCGGCTGACTGACCTACAAAGGGAATACAAACTGCCCAAGAACCACCTAATTCGTGACATGCCCACCAGATGGAACTTAACGTTGGCCATGCTGCAGCGGCTGCACACGCAGCAATGGGCCATCAATGAGTACCTGTGCCAATATGGCAGCAGAACTGGGTCAGGGGAGCTAGGTTTTTTTTCCCCACACCAGTGGGCCTTGATCAGGGATGCATGCACTGTCCTGTCACCATTTGAGGAGGCCACGAGGATGGTGAGCAGTGACAGTGCGTGCATTAGTGAGACTGTCACATCTTATTCACATGTTGGAGCACACGCTACGTGGAATAATGGACAGGGCCCTTGAGGCAGAACAGAGGGAGGAAGAGGAGGACTTCCTTACCTCTCAAGGCCCCCTTTACCCAGACAGTGGTCCTGCTTGCCCACCCAGCACACAGGAAGAGGAGGAGGAGGAGGAGGATTGTATCAGCAGCATGGAGGTGGAGCCTAGCACTCAGCAGCAGCAGTCTTCAAGGGATCATTTACAGTCCCAAGGAGCATGTGGAGTTTTACGTGGCTGGGATGAGGTGCCTGTGGATCCTGTCGTCCTCAGTGACCCAGAGGACTGTGCCCCGAATGCCTCTGCAAACCTACGCTGCATGGCCTCCCTGATTCTGCAAAGCCTGCGTAAGGATCCTCGTGTACGTGCTATTAAGGAGAGGGATCATTACTGGCTGGCGACTCTCCTTGATCCACGTTACAAGAGTAAGGTTGCGGACCTTATGTTGCCATCGCAGAGGGAGCAGAAGATGAAACTTCTGCGGGAGGCCTTGCAGAAGGGTCTGTGCAATGCGTTCCCAGAACCGGGGGGATTACCAAAACCTGGCTCTGGACGTCTTGCTGAGGCTTCGGTGAGTCACAGAAGGGGCGGTGGAGAAGGTGGTCGTCTGACCGATGCGTTCTGGGAGTTTTTTTTGTCCGCAGCCCCAAGGTCTGACCGGTTCCAGCAACCATCGCCAGCGTCTGGTTTACATGGTCCGGTAATACCTAGGGGCAAGATCCGACTTGGACACCTTCCCCACCGAAAATCCTCTGGCTTACTGGGTCTTGAGGATGGATCACTGGCCAGAGCTTGCTCAGTACGCAATTGAGCTACTGGCTTGCCCTGCATCCAGTGTTCTTTCAGAACGGACATTCAGTGCTGCTGGAGGCTTTGTCACTGATCACAGGGTGCGCCTCTCCACCGGCTCTGTTGATCGACTGACCTTCATCAAAATGAATCAGGCTTGGATCAACACCAGCTTACCAAGCACCTGATGCTGATATTAAGGAATAATATCTTTTTGTTGAAATGTTGGATCCCTTTTAGACTGCTGATGCTGAGTGACTGTCCTCTTATGCTGCTGATGGAATATCCTTCTCCTCCTCACTTTTCTTGCTGATAGCTAGTAAGAAATGTTGTGTTTCTGGGCTCCGCCACCAGTCCCTAAGGCACAATTTTTCAGCCCCTGTTTAACAGGGGCGCCTAATAACATTTTTTGATGCAATAATTTACATGTGGCTCCTTGTTGCGTTCCAATTGGAGTTATTGGAAGGGGTTGCAGTGTTGTGTTGTGCCCAAGGCCCAATTTTTCTGCCCCTGTTTAACAGGGGCGCCTAATAACAATTTTTGATGCAATAATTTGCACGTGGCGCCTTGTTGCGCTCCAATTGGAGTTATTGGGAGGGGTTGCAGTGTTGTGTCCAAGGCACAATTTCTCTGCCCCTGTTTAACACGGGCACCTAATAAAAATTTTTGATGCAATAATTTGCATGTGGCTCCTTGTTGCGCTACAATTGGAGTTATTGGGAGGGGTTGCAGTGTTGTGTTGTGCCCAATGCACAATTTTTTGAGCCCCTGTTTAACAGGGGCGCCTAATAACAATTTTTGATGCAAAACTTTGCACGTGGCTCCTTGTTGCGCTCCAATTGGAGTTATTGTGAGGGGTTGCAGTGTTGTGTTGTGCCCAAGGCCCAATTTTCCAGCCCGTTTAACAGGGGCGCCTAATAACAATTTTTGATGCAATACTTTGCACGTGGCTCCTTGTTGCGCTCCAATTACAGTATGTTTGAGGGGTGCCCTTTTTTCTAAAAATGTTCTTTCACAAAATAATGGCCCCCCACCACCGCTAAAATATTTTGTCCTTTCATGTTGTGCAGGGACATCTCTAAACACGTGCCACTACTATAGACACCCAGCAGGTGTGATATTTAAAGGAGTTTTTTTTTTTCACTTTAAGCATCATTAAAATGGCTGCTCCGCAAAAAACGGGCGTTTTAAAAAAAAAATTCCATTGATACATGTTCCCTGGGGCAAGACCCGGGTTCTGAATGACGTTTTCCAACATTTAATTGAATTTTGGTCTTTAACCACTTAAGGACCTCCGCACGCACATTTACGGCCACAGAATGGCACGGCTGGGCACAAGGGCGTAAATTTACGTCCTCGCCCAGTAGCGGGTCGGGGGTCCGATCGGGACCCCCTCCGCGGCGTGCGGCGGTCCCCGTGTCTCCGGGAGCGATCCGTGACGGGCGGGCGGATGTCCGTTTTTGCCCGCACCCCCGCGAACGCTCCCAGCCAATCGCTGCGCTCCCAGTCTCCTGTCACTTCCTCCTCCTGTGTAAACACAGGAAGGGGGAAGTGATGTAATCTCTCATCGCAGCGGTATTTCCAACCGCTGCGATGAGAGTAACACCTAACAGTAAGTGTGCACCAACATTACACTGACACACACACACATAGGCACACTTAACCCCTTGCGATCTGCCCCCCCACCCCCCCCTGTCACAGTGTCACTGAATGCAGTGATCTAATCACTGCATTTAGTGTCAGTGTGACAGGCAGTGTGAGGTCCAGGGTAGCCCCCCCACCCCCCCTAATAAAGTTTTAACCCCCTGATCACCGCCCTAGTTAACCCTTTCACTCCCTATTGCCAGCGTCACTAAGCGATCATTTTTCTGATCGCTGTATTAGTGTCGCTGTTCCCGCTAGGTAGCTATTTTTTTTTTATTGCGATTTTTTTTTTTTACTAAAGACATGTGGCTAAATAATTTTTGGCCTAAATGTTTGACTAAAATTTAGTTTATTTGATTTTTTTTTTTTAACAAAAAGTAAAAAATAGTGTTTTTTTTTCAAAAATGTCGCTCTATTTTTGTATATAGCGCAAAAAATAAAAACCGCAGAGGTGATCAAATACCACCAAAAGAAAGCTCTATTTGTGGGAAGAAAAGGACGCAAATCTTGTTTGGGAGCCACGTCGCACGACCGCGCAATTGTCTGTTAAAGCGACGCAGTGCCGAATCGCAAAAACACCTTGGGTCATTTACCAGCGTATTGGTCCGGGTCTTAAGTGGTTAAAATGACCGTTTTTGAATTCGAACATTCGGGTCCCATAGACTTCAATGGGGTTCGAAATATTCGTGCAAACCCGCGGTCTGTTCGAATGTTCTGGTGCGAACCGAACCCGGGGGTGTTCGGCTCATCCCTAGTAAGAAGTCCCGATGTCTGGGTTATTGTCATAAGGTATGTTTGGAGGTCAACCAAAACCAGGGTCGTACTTCCCTCATCAGCTGTCATGTCTATTCTCGGGTGATGGGCTGTAACATGAACTTCACAGGGTTCAGGAGTCCCTCCTGGACCCTGACACGGTAATTCGTTTTCATTTTTCCCAACCAGGTGACTGGGTCGTTTGTAAAGAAGCTTGATGGATGAGACCACGCCAGCCACTGCAAGAAGCGGCTCAACCACATCAAAGAAATGAGTAGTATCTTTGTTTATTTTGTATTTGTTTGTTTAGTAAATTTTAGCAAGGGTAATGATGAAAAGCATCCCAAGTTATTATTTAAAGTGTATTCTATGACTAATTAAGAAAACGAACGGGACCGATTGCGGGTCTGTTCTGAGTCTCCACCGAGACTTAGTCCCCAGCGATGACAGCGGTACATGCTATTTATGTTGTTATTATTGGTATGAGGATTATTGACAAACTAGTGAAGACTCCAAACAGACACTTGTCAATGGAATTTATTAATATGTTTTTAGAGGGTAAAATTGGTTATCGTTTTTATGGCTCTGCCTCTTGTTGGTTGGGTATCTACAGCTTATAAGGTAATTCAAGAGGTTCATGCGTGGTGGTAAAGCTGTCCCAGCATCCTATATCGCGGCCGATCGCAAGGATCTGATGGGACGACAGAAATTGGGAATGGCAGGGACAGCTAGAAGGGAATTGTTCACCAACCCCGACCAGGTCTGGGCATGGTTTCCTGCATGTACAAGGTGGACGGCTTGAGCTTATGATACGATTGAACAATTCTAACTTTTTGAGGATGGAATGTTTCATGTAACTGTTGAAGCTACAAGGAAGTTCTCACGTTCCAAGGGGGGTTTCTGCATTCATAAGTAAAGATTGTTATACCTGGATCGGGGATACTGGTGACAGAGTTCAGGCCCATATGGATAAGGTTTAGGTCCCTGCAAGGCAAAGCCAGAGCTGTAGCTAAGTGAAGGTTGGGAGTCCTTTGAAGGGTCTGGGAATCTGAGGGGATTTAATTTTTATCTTACAGCGTATTGTGGTTGATAGAAATATATATATACTTACGTCATTTTTATTTCTATTCTATGTCATGATGAGGTGCTTCTGTTGCCTGATTGGACGCGTGACCAGAGCCCGAGCAGATGACCACATCTTCCTTGATGAGATGCCCCGAAGCCGGACCTAGGTACAAGACACAGAGAACCCCTACCCAATCTGCGATTACCACAGCTCTCCAAGTTGTGTCCTCCTTACAAGTCATGTCTCCTGAAGAACAGTCTACATGTCAAGCCATGTTTTCCTTTTTATGGACTGTAAGGACTGATTCGTTTCTAGGTGAAAGAAGACTATCAAGATTAGAAGGACAAGTGGGAGCAATATGACAAAAAGGAGGACTGTTGTGGAAATTTAAAGATGTATTTAATCTGTATTGTCATAATGGCACCCAGTCTTAGTACTTCTGCAACCCGCTCTACAGAGCTGACTGGGGCAGTCTGAGGCTGGTTGAGATACACTTCCTGATTTGGAGAAGGGTGTTTGTGAAGTGGGGGTGTCGGCCGGCGAAAGGGCCCCTGTGTCGTGCACAGACATTCGCCTGTGCGATGCGTCCACTCTGCAGACACACTATCGGTTTAGCGGATGTGTGCTTTTGTCGTCTCTGTGTCTGATCAACATAAATATGGTGGCATGAGCATACAGCTGCAGATAAGCTCCCCTCATCAGGAACTGTGTTCATTGATTATAGTATTATTACTGTACCGTATCGTGTTATTGTATTATTGCTGTATCGTGTTATTGTATTATTTTGTTATTTTTATATTACTGTATTAAATCCCTGTTGGAAGGGTTTATCTTGTGCTGCCAAAATCCATATATGGGCATTTTCTGTATTGAGACCACATGCTGTGACATCACTTCCCATGGAGGCAGTCACATGCTGTGACATCAATTCCTATGGTCACATGCTGTGATTTCCAATCAGATGTGGTCTGGGAAGCCTATTGTGGTAATAAAAAGACGCCTGAATGGGCGTAAGCGGCAGTCTGGTGAGGATGTCGACTTGAAAACAAGCTGATGGGTGATGGTGTCTTTTTGTATGAATGGTGAGTGAAACTATTAGCTTTAAAGATGGCTTATTTCACTAAGATAAAATGTGTTACTATTAGAGACAAGATATCTGTCTGTCTGCTCTGCAAACAGCCAGATTTCGCTGACAGCCTTGTCAGTGTCTTTTTCAAAGGCCGCTTGCTTCGCATTCTTTGGTACGGCCCTTTATACAAGGGGTAACATGTATAACAAGGAGAAAGATCCAGTGTCACCAGTGACACACCTCCATCCCTAATACAACATATGTACATAAAAAAAGATATAGCCCTGGACGTTGAGTTGAGGTGAGCAGTTTGCCAATGAGTAACAAAAGTAGATACAGTAAAAAAAAATGTATTCAAAAATTTGATGTACATACATGAATATTAGCACAGCTAATCAATAGTACATGATAAAATGGTACACATAATAGTATATATACAGGCATCTAAGAGACCCGACGCGTTTCACAAGATTATTGCTCGCTCTTCAGGGGTCGATGCAGTGTGTATGTAAAATAGACAGAGAAATGTATCACAGTGGTGAATATCAAGGCAGTGGTAGAAAGGGCCAAACACAAATCGACCCCATACTTACCAATGGACATGGCCAAGGAACCCATTTGCTGAGTTCCCAAAAAGCGGCAGCCGTAGAAGTATGGTATGGGGGCTGAGGGGGAGAAGACGAACACAGAAACCACCAGGGAGCAGCTGGGCGGCAAACATGGCATGGATAAAAATGTGTGGCCCTAAAAGTCTTGATATGTGGATTGATGGATGTCAGCTGAAACACAAATGTATATCTCTCAATAGATGGCCAAGTAATAATATCATATGAGTATATTGTAGTATGTATACTCCCTGGTGGTTTCTGTGTTCATCTTCTCCCCCTCAGCCCCCATACCATACTTCCATGGCTGCCACTTTTTGGGAACTCAGCAAATGGGTACCTTTGCCATGTCCATTGGTAAGTATGGGGTCGGTTTGTGTTTGGCCCTTTTTTTACCACTGCCTTGATATTCACCACTGTGACACATTTCTCTGTCTATTTTAGATACATATTGCATCGACCGCTGAAGAGCAAGCAATAATCTTGCGAAACGCATTGGTCTCTTAGATGACTGTATAATGTATATATACTATTATGTGTGACATGTCTACCATGTTATCATGTACTATTGACTAGCTGAGCTAATATTCATGTATGCACATCAAATTTATGAATAAATACATTTTAGGCCGTGTACACACGGCAGGGAACCTCGACGGGCAGAACACATCGTTCCGCCCGTCGAGGTTCCCTGCCGGCCGTCGAAATCGGCGACCCGCCCGTTGGGAATGGCAACCAGCCATTCTTCCAGGCGGGCCGTCGAGCAAATAGAGAGCGTGCTCTCTATTTCTGCTCGACGGGCTTCCCGACGGGAAGCTCGCCGAGAGTGTACACACGGCCGAGGTCCTCGCTGGAATGCAGCTTCCAGCGAGGTTCTCGCTGGTTTCCAGCGAGAACCTCGGTCGTGTGTACACCGCCTTACTGTATCTACTTTTGTTACTCAGTGGCAAACTGTGCTCACCTCAACTCAAAGTCCCAGGGCGATATCTTTTTTTTTTTTTTTTTGTATATGGGTAACATGTATAATTTGCCGGTTAGGATATCCTTGTGCCCATGGGATTTGAATCTAGGTTCTTGCGTTTTACAAAGACAGCCCTGCAATATTACCTTGGTTCTTTTGAAATTGGTGTTCTTAGTTGCAGTAACCTCCGCAAGAAGGTTATGAGAATTGGTAGTTTTTTCTTGTAAAGAGCCATACTTAGTTGTTCATAAGGACAAGGTGGTGTTGCGTCCTCACCCATCATTTTTACCTAAGGTAGTGTGAAGCCCCGTACACACGACCGAGGTTCTCGGCAGAAACCAGCAAGAACCTCGCTGGCAGCCGCATTCTGCCGAGAACCTCGGCCGTGTGTACGCTCTCGGCGAGCCCCGCCCGTCGAGCAAATAGAGAACACGTTCTCTATTTGCTCGACGGCCCGTCGGGATGAATGGCTGGTTGCCTTTCCCAACGGGCGGGTCGCCGATTCTGACGGCCGGCAGAGAACCTCGACGGGTGGAACGATGTGTTCCGCCCGTCGAGGTTCTCTGCCGTGTGTACGCGGCATCAGGGTTTCATCTGAATCAAGATGTTGCCCTGCCTTCCTTTTTTCCAGAACAGTGACCTGCGTAAGAAAAATTGTTGCACTCGCTCCCTGTAGTGAGAGCAATTAAAGCCTAGCTAAAAGCAACAGCTCAGATATGAAAAACGGATGTTTTGTTTGTGCTGCCAGATGGCCCCAGGAAGGGGCAGGCAGCATCGAAATCAACTATTTCAAAGTGGATTCGCCAGGTTATTATTCAGACTTATGGCTTGAAAATAAAGGTTCTGCCCTTTCAAGTTAAATCGCACTCTACCGGGGCAGTCAATGCTTCTTGGGCAGGGCATCACCAGGCTTCTATGACTCAGATTTGCAAGGCCGCAACTTGGTCATCAGTGCATACATTCACAAAAATTCTATCAAGTGGATGTAAAATGGCACCGCCTTTGGGCGCAGTGTACTGCAGGCAGCAGAATAGGTCCTCGCATCTGGTGGAGGCCTGCTTTTTTGATTTGTGTCTCCCTCCCCTCAGAAGGAATTGCTTTGGGACATCCCACATAGTTATTACTATGCTGCTCTGTGTTCCGTGATATACAATAAAGAAAATATGATTTTTTATAACAGCTTACCTACAAAATCCTTTTCTTGGAGTACATCACAGGACACAGAGGTCCCTCCCCTCTTGTTGGGATACGTATTGCTTGGCTTTCAAAAACATAGGTATTGGGAGGGGTTATATAGAGGGGAACTTTCTGTTTTTGAGTGTACCAGTGTCCATTCACCTACAGGTGGCATATAACCCACATAGTTATTATCTGTGTCCTGTGATGTACTCCATAAAAAGGATATATATATATATATATACACACACACACAATATATATATATATATATATATATATATATATATATATATATATATATTTATTTATTGTGTGTGTGTGTGTGTGTGTGTGTGTGTATATATATATATATATATATATATACACACACACATACACATACACACACACACACATACACACATATATATATATATATACACACACACACACACACACACACACACACACATATATATATATATATATATATATAAAAAAATCATACACACATTTAACAGACACTTTATTAGGTATACCTGTTTAATTGCTTGGTACCACAAACAGCTAATCAGCCAACCACATAGCAGCAACTTATTGCATTTAGACATCTAGACATGCTGAAGTTAATACCGAGCATTAGAATAGGGAAGAAAGAGGATTTAAGTGACTTTGAACGTGGCATGGTAGTTGGTGCCAGATGGCTGGTCTGAGTATTTTAAAACCTCCTGATCTCCTGGAATTTTCACACACAACCATCTCTAGGGTTTCCAGCAAATTGTCTAAAAAAAGAGAAAATATCTAGTGAGCGGCCGTTCTGTGGATAAAAATGCCTTGTCAAGGTCAGAGGAGAATGGGCAGACTGGTTCAAGATGATAGAAAGGCAAAAGTAACTCAAATAACCACCCAATACAACAAAGGTATACAGAATACCATCTCTGAATGCGCAAAACATGAAACCTTGAAATAGATGGGCTACAGCAGGGGCGGCCAACCAGTGGCCCGCGACCTCCTGCTCTG